>JAJEJO010001895.1:338870-479829 GCA_020662805.1 Glaucomys volans | reverse complement strand
AAAAAAAAAAAAAAAAAAAAAAAAGAAAGAAAGAAACCACACGAAGATAACAAAATAACATTTCTCACTTATGGTTCTGAAAAAAATTCAAAAGTTTCTCAGCCTACTGTTGGCAAGGCTGTGGAGGAACAGGTCTCTTAGAGCTGGTTCACATGCAGAAGGGGACAGTATCTATGGATGGGAAATGGGGAGACAGGAGATAGAAGAGCATGCATCTAATCCTTGACCAGCATTGCCACTTCTAGAACTTCTCTCTGAAAAGAAAATCTTTACTCTTCATAAACTTAAATGAATATACACAAAAAGTTATTTGTTGGTGGCATTTGTCATATTGGAGACAAACTAAATGAAACTATAGGAGAATGAATCTACTGTGGTATATCCATGTAATGGGGGAGATGTGGTCTCAGTAGCACAAAGGAGAAAGATTGGTCCAAGTTGACAATAAGTCATATTCAGAATACATTGTTAACAGAAAAAGACAAAATGTGGAAGTCACATATATTTAATAACCTTTGTGCAAGAGAAAAGGGTAACTTAAAACATGTATGTGTGCATGCATGATTATTTTTGCAAGGAAGAAATAGGAAGGATAAACTTGATCCTCACCCTAGAGTGAGTTGAAGTGAAGAACATGCTGGTGTTCATTGTTCTATTCTCATTTTTGCTTTGCAGATTCAGATTTTTAAGAAGTAAAATGTTGACAATGGAAAGAACAGAATCACAATAGAACCCCAGTCTAAGGCAGGGAAGGGTGTGGGAATATGTCAGGGGAGAGGAGTTGTCCTTCAGTTTTGCCTTGCTGATTGGCAAGGAGAACAGTATTGGGTAGACTATTTGTATGGGTTTAAGGGGAAGATCTTTTTTAAAATTAATCACTGAAGTGTCTGCCACCATCTTCAGCTTCTTCTGTGTCCCTCTAGCCTCCCTTCTTCTCCCTGTTTTCTTTCAGCAGAAACATTTATTGAGCACCTACCATGTTTCAGGCTTCATGTTAGGTCCTGGGATTCATGGATGGGAAAGACACAATCCCTGCCTTTAAGGGGGTCATAATTTAGCAAGACAACAGACAAACAACAAGAGAAGTATAATTCTTGCTGGCTGACTTGGGCTGTGAGAGAGGTAATGCCAATAGGCACATAAACATGCGGTTATTTCTCTCAATGTGAGAGAGATAATTAAGGGTGTTTCCAGAGACTAGAAACAGGATCATATCTCCCTCCATCAGCTTTCCCAGGGTGGTCTTTGAGCCATCGCCCTGTTCCCTGGCATCGTGGGAGGGATGTCCTTCATTATCTGAGAAGGAAGAGGGCAGTCAAGTCAGGCTGATGAGCATGAACGTCCAGAAGACCCTACACCTGACCTCCCAAGGTGTCTCATCTCCTCCAAAGTCTCTTTGCAAGCACCTCTCCCTTGGCCTCTTGGGACATGTGAGGATCTGTCTGGCACTGCCACTGTGCTGGCCCTTCCTCGACTGCTCAGAGACGGGGATCTGAATTGCCTATGGGGCCTCCCTGGCCAATCAAAAATGGGGCTCGGAGGTGATGGCAGTGCATAGGGAAGAGTCTCCCTCCACCTTCTGGGGATGTCTCCTCCATTGTCTCTGAGCCATGGAGAGGAAGAATCCAGGAGCAAGAGGAGATGAACCTTAACCCTTCTGCTGCTTCCCTCTTTCCGTTAAACAAGTGAAGAAACTTCCCTTCTCCTTCTGGTGGCCTGCAGTTTCTTTCTCAAGAGGAGGGCCGTCTGGGGCAGAGGGAAACACCCTGACCTTGCTTTGCAAACGAAATACACAGCTAGTTCTGCTAGCGAGCCCCTTCATGCTACAAACTGATGGAGTCAGATGAGATTGGCTTCCCGCTGAAAAGAATTTTGGGGCGCTTTTAGCTATGTTTTCAGTTGTGAGCTTTGGCTCAAAAAAATCCTTTGGTTTTAAACAAATTCTCCCCAGCGTGTTTTTGTTTTTTTTTTTTTTTTTCTTTTTTTCCTTCCTTCTTGGACAGGTAACTGCAATGCCAGACAGTTCCACGAGGTGGCAGACTTTACCTGGAAAAGCAGTTCTTTAGTTCCTGCCCACTCCCTGCTCAGAGGTGGAGTTTCACAGAATTACATTCCTTGACAAATGTAATTTATATTGATTGCTTTTATTAATGCATCAGAGAGAATGTATGCTCATGATACATTCTTGGTGATGTTTATTGCCTTTTCTATTTAGGAAAAGAAACCAAAACAAATAAGGCTTTCAGTGTTTCAATGGATCCTTATTATAATGGATCAATCAAAATAATGTTAAAATGGGGGGAGCAGGATGTGGAAGGGAGAAATGGAAGAAACAGTTGGACAGATAGGAACAATTGAAGAGCCTTCTGTGCAATTGTTTTTCTTACTGTGACATAGTTGATATTTCATTATCGTCTTGTTTTAAGCAATTCAGAAAGTTGGGAATGGCTTTCTGTCATTGCTTAGTGTTGGTTAAGTGATGCTCAGTAATCAGTGTGGCCCTCCCCAAGCTCACCCAATTACAAGTCTGTACTTTGGTGAAGACTTGCTGATGTCTTCACGAGGTCTGCTGGATGGTTCTTTTCCAGTTGCTGATAACCATTGTTAGAAAAGCTTTCTATAAAATGAACACACACACACACACACACACACACACACCACATTTCATGTTTGAGAAGAAATAAAGAACTAAGATGATGCTGGGATTCCCTTCTTCTGACCTTTTACTGTCAGCCTAGAAAAACATTAGAAAATGCTGTTATCACCATTAATACAATTTTTTTTTTTTTTTGGTGGCACATACTGTATGCCAGATACTTGTCTTACTTTTGGTTCTTTAGTTTTTGAAATTATAAATCCATTTATTTTATTTTTATAATCTGGTTTTGAAATCTTATGCGAAGGCAATGGATTTGCAAATAATAGACAACCAAACCATAAAATGAGAGCTTCCTCACTAGATGCTTGTCCCCCCACTCTCAGCACCTGATCACCTGGTCACAACCTAAACTTGGCTGGCAGGAGCCTAGCAGGAGTGGTTCTATTCCTGGAACTTTGAGCTGTGTGACTCAGAGGTTCTCTCAGACCAGAGGCAGATACCACCTAAGTGACTCATGGTCAATTATGCAAAGAGGGAAAGATGCAGCTCAGGGTGGAAACTTGCCTGAGAGCCTATATCAGGGGCAGGGAGACCTGCGGCTCTCCACAGGCAGAAGGTACCTGCCAGAGTTGGGGGTTTGGACTGTGGGCTGGACGAGAGCCAGTGGCTCACAGCCCACTTAAAAATCAAGGAGCCCTGCCAAATATTGCTTCCCATAGGCTTTCCCTAGAAACCATTTCTGCAGAATAATGCTAGTAGATGCCACCTTTTCTCAAATAGCTCTGCCTAAAGATTCAAAAGTAGTTCTTTGGATTAGAGATTTGTTGCTGATTAAAGTTCAAACCTGGAAAACAAGTGGGGGGCAGGTATGATGAGTGGGGGAGGTATGATGTTATAGCATCAAGTTTTCTGGCCTCTCAAACTGCTTGGTAGTAGGGATAAAAAAAAATTGACCCCCACAGGCCCAGTGGCCTTGGGCTGCTGCTCCTGCCCAGGTGGTTGAATGTGGCTGGAGAAAAACATACACCATGCAGACTGGGCCCACCTGACTCTCATGACCTCTGAACTTCAACAGGCCTTAGACAATTAGGTCACCCATGCTTAGTCGAGTCATTTCCCTACTTCCCTACACATCTATGAGAAATTTCCTCTCTCCTCAAATCATCAAACTTCTCTCCCATCCTATTTCACCAAGAATATTGAAGAAACTGGAAGAGAACTTCCTAAGATGTGTACCATTGATGTACACATTCACTCCCTTTCACTATCCAGATTCAGGGCTCCAGAAATCCTCCCTCTTTCTCATGAATTTTTGGTTCTTTTTCTCTTGAATTATTCCAATAGGCACATAAACATGTGGTTATTTCTCTCATTTTAAAAACATCAACAGAAACAAAATTTGTCTTGAACTTGCTTCTTCCACTAGCTTTCTCTTCAATGTTTGCCTCCTTTTACAACAAAACTCCTTTCCTTCCACTCTCCCTGGGACCTTCTCCAGTCAATCTAATTTGCCTCCACAACTTTACCAAGACACCTCTTATTATGGTCACCTTGGCCACCATGTTTTTAAGTCCAGTGGTCAATTCTCAAGTCTCAATTTGTGTGACCCGCCAGTACCCTTTGGCACAGCTGGTCACTCCTTCTTTTTGGTGGTTGTACTTTTTTTTTTTTTTTTCCCCAGTTAGCTTCTAGGAGACCACACTCTTTGGATTCTTCTATTTCTTCACTCATCTCTCATTCTCCCTTGTTGGTTCTTCCTGGGGCATAGCTTGTAGACCTTTTCCCCAATACCCTCTGCCGCTATTGAGTGATCTATGAGTACCCTGGATTTAATTACTATGAAAATGGCAGAGGCTTCCACCTTCTGTCTCCAGACCTCAGATCTCTCTGTAAACTCCACAATCAGGTATCCACCCACCTCTCAACATTCCTCTTTGGCAGCCAATAGACCTGCAAACTCAAAGTGTACAGAACAGAACCACTCTTCCTACTTCCTGCTTGCTTCAGTGAAGGCCTTTCCTCTTTCTTCAGCTCCATCCTTCCAGTGACTCGACACCCTTCAAAGGCATCACTGACACCTCCCTTTCTCTTTCAACCTATTAGGGAATTCTGTTGACTATACCTTCAAAATAGAGCCCACAATGTCTCAGCATCTGCGCTGAGACCAGCCTGGCCCAGGCCAACCTCAGTATTCACCCTTGTCTCCTCCAGATCCAAATCTTCTGATGGCCCTAATGTAAAAGGACAAAGTCTGCATAATGGCCTACAGGGTCCTGTAGGAACATCTGGCTATCTGTTGCATCTTCCCCAGCGTGCCCCTCCTGGAAATCACCTCCCTCTATACACACTGACCAGCTGGCTCTTCCTCAAACAAGCCAAAGGTCTTTGTTCTTTTTTCTCCTCTACTCTGCACACTCTTCTTCTCTCAGATGTCTTCCTAGTTGACTCCCTCTTACCTTCTCCAAACATTTGCTCAGTCCTCACCTTTCCTTGGCTCCCTAGTCACCCTGTCAATATTGGCCCTGAACCCCTAGCCCCTTTGCCCCCTCCACTCCCCTTATCCTATTTACCTTTTTTAAAATGTAGCACTTATCACTATCCATGTACGGATTTCTCTGTTATGTTTATGTCTTCCTTTCCTCTCCCCACTAGAACAAAGCTCTCCAAGACAAACATGTTTGTCTGTTTTATTCAGCAATGTCATCCAAATCTCCAATGAGAGTCATTCAATATCTCCTTTTGCTGAGTAGCTATTCCTATCAACTAGGAAGGCATACGTGTTAGTCAACTGTGCATACTGTAGCAAAATATCTGAAATGATCAACTGGAAAGGAGGAAAGCCTTATTTGGGGTCACAGTTTTGGAGGATTCAGTCCATGGGTGGTCAGCCCTGTTGCTTATCATGTATGAGTTCGTGTGTGAGGTCATGCATCATGACAGGAGTGCATGGGGAAGTAGAGTTACTCACCTCTGGTGGCAGGAAGTGAAGACAGAGAGGGAGAGAACAAGGTGCACAGTCCCCTTCAAGGGCATGCCCCCAGTGACCTAAACCTCTCACTAGGCCCCATCTCTCAAAGGTTCCACTACCTTCCAACAGTGCCTTGCTGGGAACCACATTCTCAACACATGGGCCTTCGGGGAACATTTGAGATCCAAAATGTAGCAGGATGGATACAAGCTTGTGGATTCACAGGCAACTCCGTCCCTCTTGAGTGGACAGTCACATACAGTCTCTTGCCTATCTTATATCTTTTCTTCATCAACCTGCCCAGTGTTGTCAGGATGGGATCTTATTGGTGACAGATGTTCAGGAGTGCTTCTTGCTGGATGAGGGACTGGGCCTGACTGGGCCAGGCAGCTGCTGGCCCTCAGCAGTTGTTTGGGTTGGCTTAGGGAGTTGGTGCAGCCTCACAGGTCTAGTGGATGGGAAGGGGGGTCTGTAAACAACAACTAATTCCAGAGAGTCCACCTGTGGGAGTATCCAGGGAGCATAGGGACATAGGGAGAAAGATGGAATTCTAACACCTGGCTCAGGACTATTTGCAAGTGACATGGAGGTGCTGGAGGTCTGTTCTGGGAGGATGCCTTGGGTGTGAGGCACTAAGCCAGTGACCTTCAGTGCCTCTGAAGTGACCCCATAGATAGTGATCTATTTCTTTTCCATCTCACATTGGTCCTGTCCTGATCACCAGCTTGTTGTGCCTCACACTAGGCTGACTGCACAATCAAGAACTTCTGGGAGTCTTAAGTGGCAGTCTGGTTTGGTGGCCCCCATGGTAGAATGGGAGGATTCATTTGTAGGAGTCAGCTCCACTTGAACGCATAAATATCAGCTGTTACCGTTTGCTTAAGCCTCTGGATATTTGCTTAGTAACATCAAAAAGATGAGCCTTGACCAGAGTCCTGAAGTGCAAATGAATTTGGAAACAGCTTATTGCTGCCACCAGGGTCTGGTGATAGGAAGGGGTGGAGGAAATTAGGAAGCCTAAATTTCCCCTAATCTGCTGTTTATTCACCTAATAACTTTGGGTAAGTCACCTTCTCTTTTTCTAGTCTTAAAGGTTTTCAATCTTGTTTTTCTTTAGTAGAATCTATTTTTTTTTTTAAATGGCATTTCATGTTGAAGCCAAATTTGTGGGGAGGGTTTACTTGGTCTAGAGCCTACCTATTAAGAACCTCCTGGGAACATGCAGGCATGGGGGCACTTGGGGCCTCTTCTTCCTGCCCCTAAGGCTTTGTATAATACAGGAGAGACCCACAGAGCAGAAGTGTGTGAATTTGAGCAATGAGTGTGTGAGTGTGAGCTGCTGTTGGGATTCTTGGAGTATCAGGAGTGTGGAGTAGGTCTGTAGGAGTGCAGAGAGGGATATGGGAGCTGGGATGGCAGCAGGTCTGAGAGCAGATCGCACGTTCTCAGGGAGGCACTCTCCCCAGGACAGCAGCTGTTCCCCTGTTCACATGGCAAGTATCCGACAGGGCTCTCTGCCTAGGACTTCCACCTTGAGAGATCCCTTTCAGCCACCCTGTTCTTCAGAAGGTCTCCCTTGAAAGGAGCCCCTGCTCTGTGACAGCCATTTGCCAGATGGTTTTAAAATCTTTTATTTCTGATTGCTTGATACCCCAGTTGATGATGCAAAGATGGATATGACACAGCTGTCCTTAGGCACTGGGAGTCCATGGGAGGAAACCAGAGTGGAGAGAATTGCATGCATGTCTCAGTCCTCTGATGGACACCTGGGCAAAATCCATTTTGGTCCAGGGAAGGGCACCACTCCGTCTGTTGAGGGAAAACCAGAAAGACCACGGATAAGAAGTCTTCTGAGCTGGGAGAGAAAAAGGAGTCCTAATGAACCAGGCAAAGTGTTGGGGGAGAAGGATGGGAGCTGAGAAGAGACCCTGGGCAGAAGGAATTATGGGTGCAGAGCATGGGATGCTGAAAGAGCACAGGACTATTTGGGGGTAGGTCTGTCTCTGGATGGGAGCACATCCTTGGTAACCCAAATTCCCACATTCCTCCTGGGAGCCCATGCTGCAGCAGGAATGGGCCCCAGAATGTAAGCCCCAGATTTGATTTTGGTGAATGGCCAGATAACCATGATGCCATGAAAAATGATGTCAACTCATTATTAAAATTATTGGACTTTTTTCACATTGTTCCTGGAATAAATAATCACATCACACTTAATCCAAATATTTTGTTTTGGGGCTATATGTGTATTTCTAATGATACAACTGGTTGACCTGATCAAAGCAGAGCTTCAAAGGGATTCTTTTAATGTGTACTTGGCCCATGCTCCCTGAAGGAAAAGGAAGGGGAAGAGACTGTGGAGGATTTTTACAGAAATTTGAGAGTAAAAGCAACTTCTCTCTTTTTAGGAGAGACAGATCCCATGGGTAATGATCAGGGTCCAGTTAGAAAGTTGTCCTCCTTAAGAAAGGGAGCCTTCTTCACACTGTCACTCAGCTCAGGCTCACCTCCTGAATGAATCTCTGGGTGTCTCCTGATCTGTCCCTGGGAAGGTCAGGAGGCTGTCAGATTTTTAATTTCTGCAAAAGAAACGGATCAACGTATATAGCTCAAATGGCACAATAAGGCTCCCACCCATCGTAATTGCATTTCTACTGTCTAATACAGGGCAATCTTCCTCATTTCCCCACTCTTCTCTATTCCTTCCAAATGCTAATTTCACTGGTGTTTATGCCCCATCTCTCTGCCAGTAAGGGAAACCTGCTTGATGAGCAGGTGGTCTGCTCAATCCATAGGAATATTTGTGCCCAAGAGTGTGTACCACAACCTCTGTAGCTCCCTTTAGGATTCGGCCCCACAAGTTCTCTTTGGTGATGTTCTAAAGTCTGAGGTTGCCCCTTACCCATAATATATACACACATGCACACAGACAATATATATTTGTATTAGGATTCTCTAGAGGAACAGAAACAGTAAAATATATAATTTTAAGAGGGGGTTATTAGATTGGCTTACATGGTCAGAGGCTGGAGAGTCCCACATGGCCCTGGCAGGTTGGAGAGCTGGGGAGGCCAGTGGTTGCTCAGTGCAAAAAGTTGGAAGCCTCAGAACAGAGGGACTAGTGATGAAGCCCCAGTTCAAGGCTGAAGGCCTGGCAGTTTCCTGGAGAGTGGCTAGTGTGAGTTTATGTTCAAAACCTGAAGAATCTGGAGTGTGAAGCCTGCAAGAGATGGCAGGGGCCAAACAAACAAACAAAAACCCCACATCCGCTCAAGAAGAATTGAACTTCCTCCTTCATGCCCTTTTAGTTCCAACCGACCCCCAGCCTATTGGATAGTGCTGTCCACACTCAGGGTGGGTCTTCCCATCTCAGTTTGCTGATACTCATGCCAATATCTCTGAAGATACCTCCATAGACGCACCCAGAATTATGATTTTCCAATTTTCTAGGAGTCTCTCAATCCAAATTGACAACCAAGATTAACCATTATAATATTTATTTCTTAACAATTCTACTCTGTTTCCACTTCTAAGTCTTTGGGGGAATTTGCTGGTTGTTAATTACAAATCATAAATACATTGCATGTTCCTGGGAACAGGGATTTCTAGCACTCCCATTTGCTGAGGTTAAGCAGGACATTTGGGGAGGGGTTGCAGGACAGTGGACAGTGAACTTGAGTGGGGGCCAGAGAACAATCTTATTTTTTCTTTCTTTAGTTCTGAGCACAGTGGGGACTCAGTAGCCATTCAGCAAATGGATGAATCAATGTGGTATTTATTTGACAATTTAAATCCCTGTGTTGACGAAACAAGATGAAGTGTTGACAAAAGTCCTGTCTCAAGGAAGAGAAGTGCTCAGCATTACAGCTGAGCATGTGGTGGCCTCTGAAGGGACCCCTTGTGGTCATGCAAGGGCCCTTCTGCTCGGACCTAGGTTGCAGCAGGAGCAGTGAGAGTGATGTGGCAAAAGAAAGGGAGGAATTCCCCAGGTAAACAGGGAGAGGAAGGGCTTCCCTGAGAACCCTTCCCCTGAAGAGTCCCTTGCTTTTTCCTCTGCCATCATCTGTCTGGTCTTCATGTAAAAACAGCACAGGGAAGGATCATTCTCTTGATTCTCAAGGGCTGGGGAGACAAGGCCCTCACTTCTCCTTTGTCTGGGACTTGGTCTGAAAAAAGCACTGCCTACTGGTTGAAGAGGAAGACAAGGAGGGTCAACCAGGCCTACAGAAGCAGGGAGTAACTCAAGTGCTCACTCAGATCCACGCGCAGGCAAGCTTTTTCTGGGAAGGGCCAGGTCATAAACACTTGAGGCTTTGCGGGCCTTACTGCAGTTACTCAGTTCAACTGTTTACATGCTAAAGCAGCCATGGACAATCTGGGAATTGTAGCTGTGTTCTAATAAAATGGTATTTATAAAATATGCAGTGAATTGGATTTGGGCCATGGGCTGCACTTTGTGGACACCTTCTTTTGGCTCATGACTCTGACTTGATTACCTGAATTTAGTCTCCATGCTCCTGACCTTGTTTTCTATCTGCTGAATCCCACAGATCCTGACTTCTGGGTTTGGGACTCCATCCCAGTCACTCACAGCCACTGGCTAGCTGTGTCTTCTGCTTGGGTTGTACTCTCGCTATGAGTGACCCTGCCATACACACACACACAGGGAGGAGAAAGAGGGACCAGGAAAGTGGCTGAGAGCAATGCCAGGGGAGATAGAATTGCTCAAGAGGAAAAAATGCAAGTTCTCATCTCTGGGATTGATCAGCGAGGAAGAGAATTCAGCCAGCTTGTTTTCTGAACTCAGTTGCGAATGCCGTTTAGAGTCCTCCTAGCACAAAGCCAATTTTAGATGTTTGATTTCTCCTGGGAGAAATTTGGAGGCTTCTGGTCCAACCTGACTTATGTGCCTTTGAAGGGATTAGGGTGAAATCCCTTTTGATTTCATCTCGATGTTACCTACAGCCAGTGGCAATCCCCAGGGAAGTGCCTGTTGCTCTGTCCTCCCTAAGTTGGGCCCCTTTCCCTGCCTCCTGCATGATTTCTTGGTGTCACATTTTCTTGTCACTCTCTAAGCCTACTGGAATTGGGTGGGGCTCTCAGGGTCATTGGATAATTTTATTGTGTTTTACTGACAAGGACACTGCAACTCAGAGAGAGAAACTAACTTACTCAACACCATGCAGCTAGTTAACAGCAGAGCTGGACATGGACCCAGGTCTCCTGACTAACATCTGAACTTGGTCTTGCAGTTATCTCCCCACATGGCTCCTCTCTTGCTCCTGAATTTCCCAACTTATTCCCATTTTTAACTCAAGGGAAAAAAGATACCTGACACATGTGAAATAGACCCAAATGAAATCTCCTCTTACCAGTTCACTGTGCTCCAATTTCTGGAGGTCATTGTCCTGACCCATCCCCTTCCTGACCAAGAGGCTACCTGGATTTCCGTGTGTGCAGCAGGTCCAAAGGTAACTTGCTGCAACTTGAGAATGAGAGTTCATTAGGAAAAGCGATCATTCACATGCCTCTGGCATCAGGAAGCCTACCCTCTCTTCACTCCACCCTCTGTGAGCCGAAGAGTGCAGAGCCTCATCATCTGCATTCTGTCCATAAAATATGCACTTCATGGTGTGAAATTATGGCTCTTCTTCCTTTATTTTTTAAAAAGGAAAACATGAAATAAAAACAAGAGGACCGAGGAGATCTAATTAAGACTCCATAAAGCCAGGGATGGTATCTCCATTATCTGGCTGGAGTAAGATTGCTGTTTTCTTTCTACCCTGTCACTGATATAAATGAGTTTTTAATTCTGCCTTTTGTGAAGAACAGGTTATCAGGCTCCTATTCATTAAGTGACTTCAGGGTCCTGCAGCAGAGCTTAATGGTAGTTTAAATTAGCGGCCTCTGCCTCTGGCACCTTCAGTGGGGCAGGAATAGGGACTCCTGGGAAAGGTAATAAATTTACTGTGCACCCATTATTTCTGGATTTGGGGGCTGAGGAACACAGAGGTACATGAGTGACCTTGGAGCTACTTGAAGGACATTCTCATCAATCCCTCCTCACTGTCTGCAGGATAAATTTCAAACAGCTTTGCATGAATTAGAGAATATCTGCAGTTTCCCCCTCCTACTTTAACTGGCTCTTCTCTTTCACATCCTTTCCCAACGCATGCACGCTCTGACCTTAGTGGATCTCTGGTAGCTCCTGCTATTTCTGGCATTTGCTCTTACTATGCCCCATGGGAATGCCTCTCTCTCCGTAACTGCGTCTATCCAGCATTGTTAAAGACTCACTTTACACGTCTTCTCTAGCAGGACATTCCTGTCTACCATGACATCACTATCAATCTTCTCCCTTACAATTGTCATTGACTTGGTAAACACCATAGATAAAATGCCGTTGTACACCCTTGTTAGTCCCACCTGGACCCTGTGGCCAGGATCTTCTTCACAATCACTGGGCGTTGCTGGGCATTTGACACATAGATGTTCATGCTTCTGCAGGAGGACAGGAAGGAACTAGAAGAAGGGACAGAGTGGGAGTTCAAGTTGAAGAGGCCTTTTGATATTCAACACACCTCTGGGCCTGAGCATTTGGCTAAGAAGTGAGATACTAACTACTCCGACACATCCATTTATTCATGCAACCAACATTGACCATTGAATTTGAGCTCTACTCTTCCTCTGCAGTTTCTTGATCAACCATTGGATTTCATCTCCCACACACTGTGCCTCACCACCACTGCCATTTGTTGGATTACCAAGTTCAGGACACACAGATGTCTTTTCAGGACCACTTTAAAAGTGAAGTTTGAAATGCAATCAGATTCTTCACAAGAATATCTCCTTATCTACCAGTCAGAGATCCAGAGATCCATAGGTGTCCTCAGTATAAATGTCTATGTGTTCCAGGTGAAGAACTCTTTATGAAGTACAGATACAAAGTGCTCTTTAATATTATTACCATTGTTTTTCTCAGTCCAGCAAATATTCATTGTAAGTCAGGTTTCTCAGAAGCACCTCAAGGATTTGTATGCAAATGATTTGTGAAGAAAATGCTCCTTAAGAGAAATTGGAGAGGGGAGACCTAGATAGGGATCAGGAAAGGTCATTGTTTGTCTGGACTCAGACAAGGGGGCTGGGCTTTCATACCCAAATTGCTTTTTGGCTAAGGGAGGAGGGGTGGTAAACTCTAAGGCACTTCAGTTCTCTGGGTCCAAGGACAAACTGGCTGAGAACTCCAAGGAGACAGTCCTGAGTAGCAGTGGGCTATTAGAGCCAGGCACACAGACACAGAGGCGTCAACATATAGGCAGTGAAGGGACCCAGGTGGCTGGGAGAGGACTGTCAGCAGAGTTCATGCTGTGTGCACTCCAAGTTAGCATCACTGAAGATCTAGGGAGCCCAGCCCTGTGAGCTTACATATGTGGAAAAATGAGGTCAAGGGAAGAGAAGTGACTCCTCCAAGACTGCATAGCTTGTTAGTGGCAGAAATGGGATTGCCCACAACCCTATGCACCTCAGTTCAGGCCTCAGTCTAACACCCAGCCATCTGTTACCAGTGGGGCAAAAACAAACCATGTTTCCTTGGATAAAACTCAATATATACTGGTTCTAAAGGTTTTAGCCATTATTTTCAAAGTAATAATAAGAGCATACTCTTTAAAACATATTCACATATCTCCACTAAATCCCAAGTTCCCCTAGTGTCTGTAAGGTCAGATATGTCAGATAAGACACTGAAGCAGCTCAAAAACAGAACACTTGTTGAACTCCAGTTTCCTACCTCTCTGCCTTGCTATCCTCTGTCATCCAGCTCCAGCCCATTGGATCACTCAACTGCAGCCACATGACTTGCTACTTTGCTGTAGGTGATCAGTGGGATGCAATGGGGAAGAAAACCCAGATCCCGTATTGAACCAAGTGGAAGGGAAGCACTGTCCCTGAGGTAGAACTTATTTTTTCCTTCCACTTGCATATTTTAAAGCATACCTTAATGAAAGTAGCGTGTGGGGCTTGTGAGTTTGGCATCACCAAAAGTGAATTGTTCAGATGAGTGTCAAGAAATGGGTCTCATGTTTGGAAATTAATCATACATGACAACTTCATAAACTTGACACTCTGGACTCTAAGTCCTGCCAAATTTTGAACACCAGCAAAACCAAAACATTCTTTCTCCATTGTTCTAAATTCTTTAGCAAAGTTTCTCAAGCCAATTACCAGCCTCTGCAATCTTCCCACACAACTCAGGGAGGGTTTTTCAGGGGACAAAGAATGGGGTTGGCACAAAAAGCGGTACTGGACTCCATATGGAAACTGCATCTTTTCTGCATCATTCATAAATAGCAGAACTTAAAATGCAAAAGGCAGTTGGAGTGTTATTCCCCACAAGTGTTGACAGTGCTACCCCCCTGCTAATAGCATTTCAAAAATTAGGTTTTTTTTTGTTTTTTGCCATTGAAATTCTTCTGAGCACTATTAGCAAGTAATATGAAAAAGCAATTTAGACATTTGACAAAGAACAATTAGATTTTACAGCTCCTGAGTGAGGAGGATCCCCGCAAGCTGGCAGAAGGCAAGGTAGAATGCAGATAGATTGAGAGAGTGCACAAAGAACAATCCCTGTCTTTCAGGGTAAAATGAACCAGTGTTGTTTGGGGTAAGAGTAGAGTGGAGAGGACTGTATGTAACAGAGTGCAATTGAAACCCTAACAAAAGAAACTGGTGACTGGCAGGACCAAGTAAACAAATGGCCTCTTAGGTTGCTCTTATCTTCTTGGAGAGAATTTCTTTTTCCCTGTGTAGCCAGAAAGTGATGTCCTGCCTCAGGTGCCAGGCAATGATCCAACTAAGGATAATATCCATTGGGACTAGGGATTTATTTGAAAGAGGTGCTCTGAAGAGACTGCTGAGTTTTCAGACATGGCCCTTGGATTTCTTACAAGTGAAATTGAATGTGTGTCACTCTGAGATTTGCTCTCTATTCCTTGGACATGTGGCTTGTGACCCAGGAAGTACATCCAGAACTTGACAGTCTTGCCATTGCTGAAACACAAGCAAGGTCTGCTGTTGAGACCCCTTCTGCTGGGAGAGGGCTTCCCATTAGGAAAGTTGGTAACTTAGACTTCATCTTACTTTAAACTTGTTAGAGTTATGGAATTCGTACTAGTGCAAAGTGTGTAGTGTCCCTAGGTTGCTGAGTGTAAGGGGATAATGTGGTTCAGGGCAACCTGGAATCTCTTGTTATAGGTTAATTTTGGTGGGGAGATTTTCTGTGTTTGATAGGTATGTCTGGATCAAAAAGCAAGATTCTTCAATTAAATTGTAGTCTACAAGGGACCTTGTGGGAGTAGCCAAGGGAGGTGGGCAAAATTGTCTGCAATCTCTGTGAATGTTTAGTTTCTGGCTCCAAGCAGGTGAAAGAATTAGGTCATCTCTTAAAAAGACCCAGCCTTTAGATAGCATGATGCTGTGAAGTTCATATTTTATATCACAGTGTGTGGAAAGCCTTCCTCCCAGTTTCGGAACCTGTTTTCTCATCTGTCAATGGGAATAATAACAGAACTTCCCTCATCAGGTTGTTTTAGATGCTGAGTATTAGACATGATGATGCATGTGAAGGCAGAGTGCCTCATTTGAAGTAGGTGTCCACTACTGTTAACTATAATTATTCTTATTTCTAAAGGCAAGGTCACCTGACTTGGAATTGAGAAATAAACATAAGAAATATAAGAACATAATGTAAGAAACCCTTAGTGTTCTTATTCACATAATGGAATTAAAACTCCTGCCTGGCTTACCTTACAGGGTTGTTTTGAGAATAAAAATGAATTAATATGTGTGAAAACACACAGATCAGTAAATACAATGCACACATATAAAATTAGCATAAAATCTCTTTCAAAGTCCTCTTGCCTACCTACAGAGTCACACTCTTTTGACCATTTGGACCTTTTCCTTCTCATTTCCTTACATGAGACTTAAGGAAATCTCCCTGTTTCTACTATGTGAACCTTGAGCACATCCCTTTTTGTAGACAGAAGACAATTGGTGCTTTTTTCAAGAGGAACTGGTGAGGGGCAGGAGGAAGTGGTGCTCCTGAGTGAGAAGGACTCAGCCTCTTTGTGTGGGTGGCCGTATGTCTTTGTTCCTGAACTCAGGCTGCTGTGTCCTGGGCCTCTCCAGACCCTGAAGGGCTCAGTCATTTTTTTTTTTTTGGAACCAGGGATTGAACTCAGGGGCACTGGACCACTGAGCCACATCCCCAGCTCTATTTTGTATTTTATTTAGAGGCAGGGTCTCACTGAGTTGCTTAGCGCCTTGCCCTTGCTGAGGCTGGCTTTGAACTCACAATCCTCCTGCCTCAGCCTCCTGAGCCACTAGGATTACAGGCATGCGCCACCACACCCGGCTGCTCAGTCATTTTTAGAAAATCAAAACTGCTGATTGCTCATCAAATGACTGTGAAAACCTCCATTCTAAAAACACAAGGAGACTTTTGGATCTCTCCGTCTGTAGAACTTAAGGCCAGCCTGGGGAGGACCATTTTCAGAGGAGCTTAGGCCTGTACCACCCTCTAGAACTATTTAGGCACTTTTCCAAAGAGATCATTCCTAAGTGAGGACCTCAGCTCTCCTGGAAATTCCCATGGGTTCATGTGTGAGCAGTGGGGCATCAGTGTGCCCTGGTTCCTCACACTGCCCACTTTACACAGAGGACTGGGCCAATTTGACAAGCCTATGGCTTGAAATAGCCTTCCAGCTGGCAGATGCATGCCTTCCTTCCTGGCTCTATATCCCCAATAGCCATCCTTTCTCATGGATCAGACTCTCCCAGCCCTCGAGAGTCTGGAAGAACTGGATGAACCCTAAAGATTCTTGTCTGGTCCCAGATGGATTAGTGTTAGTCTCTTGCTGACACCACCACACTCCTCCAGCCCCAGGTGTAGAAATGCTTGCCCCCAAACTGTAGAGACATTCTAAAGGCTCATTCAGTGAAATAAGTTCACCTCGGCTTAGCTCAGACGCCAGGGTAAACGGCGCAGTGTCAGGAGGCAGACACCGGGGAGTTGCAAGCAAATTGCGAGTGACAAGTTTCTCATTTGTAAAATTAGGATGATCATACTACGACCTATGGGGACTAGGTACGGAAGTGGGACAGAAGAAGGGAGAGGAGGTGATGGTGTTCTACCTGGCTGGTGTTTGAGTAGGTAACCCTCTGACCTCAGTAATCAATGACTATTCCCATCTGATCAGAACACCATTTGCTATGGTTAGTTTTATGTGCCAAATTCTCTAGACCATGGTACCTAGTTATTCAATGAAGTTCTAATCTAAATGCTATTTTGAAGGTAATTTGGCAGACGGGATTACCATCTACAAATCAGGTGACTTTAAGTAAAGGACATGCTCATAATATGAGCAGACCTCATCCAATGAAAGCAAAACTGAAGTCTGCTGAAGACCGAGGAAATTCTGCCACAAGACGGCAGCACAAACTCCGCCTGAGTGTTTCCAGATTCTCCAGCCCCCACAATAGCAGGTGCCAATTCCTTGACTATATCTGGTTCTTTCTCTCTAAATATAGATAAGACTTCTTTCTCCCTTTTACTCTGTATATTGATAGATACATAGCTATCCTTTTTCTCTACATATATATTTTAGACATATATATAACACAAACATATGCACACATATTCACATATCCACGTATTACATAATAGACGTACGTATGAATATGTATGTGTGTGTGTGTGTGCGTGTCTCCTGCTGTTCCTATTTCTCTAGAGAACACAAGAACACCAAGTAATAGAGAACACAAGAACACTGACTAATCTACCATCTCTCCCTCCTTTTCTCCATCTACAGGTGTGCTGGACCCTATGAAAATTTCGACAGCTTTTCAATGAAAACCAGACAGTGCTGCAGAATCAGAGGTCATGCCATCAGGCACTCCTGCTCTTCCCTGCTGTGGACCAGTGGGTGAGACCCTCATCCAGGCATTCAGCTCTCCGTTGTCATGTTACAATTTCTAAACTCTTGCTCCCTGTTTCTTCTTCTTCTCTTTCTCTCTTTTATCTTTAAGTGCAGAAGATTTAGTTAATTGTGATTCTTGTTTCAGGTCATCTTACCATTTATTTCTGCAAGGCTACTTTCTTGCTCTAAGTTTTATTATTTATTCCCATTTCCTTTTTCTTCCCTCTCTTAGGAGACCTTTCCAAGGTATTTGATATACATTCTTTCATTTTGGTTTGGGTTGTTGTGGAATATGTGTCAAATATACAATAGGCAAGTATTTTAATGTGTGCAGACAGAATTTTTTAAATTCAGCATTATGTTTACGGCATCCCATGTTAGTCTGTATATTTCTAGTTGGTGGCTGCTAGCTGCTGCAGAGTATTATGTCATGTACATCGAGTGCATTTATTATATTCCTTTTCCCTAGGAATGAACATGTAGATTCCAACCATCCACCCACTACAATCCATACCACAATCAAGCAGTCTCACATGAATCCCTTCGGGACCTGTGGAAGATCATTTCCTTTGATGCATCCCCAGGAGCAGAGCTGTTGGTCACACAGCAGCTGAATGCTCCATCCAAGTCCTTGGGGAGTGGTCCCCAGCATGGCTACACCTGTGAACACCTCACCAGCATTCAAGGGTCCCATATCCTCTCATCTCCAAAAATTACTGTTTATCCAGTTTTCTAAATTTTTCTTATCTGACAGACCTTAAGTGGTAAAGCATTGTTTAATTTGTTTTAACTACTAATCAATCTGAGCATCTCTTCCTGTGCTGTTTGTACATTTGAAATTTCTTTTTTTACTAAATTAAAATTTTATTTTTTGAGAAACTGCTATTTGTATAAAAAATCAAGATTTGTAGGCTTTCCTTTGGTAGAAATAATTTTTTTATGTGCCAGAGAATTTCAATTTTGTTCTTAACAATAAAGCACTGATAACAAATACATTGTGGAAGCCTTTTACATGTTTTTAATTTTAATTTTTTTGTTCTAATTAGTTATACATGACAACAGAATGCATTTTGATTCATTGTACATGAATGGAACACAACTATTCATTTCTCTGTAAATGGTTTTCTCTGAACTGACCAATCACAGTTATTGATGACTTTCTTTTGGACTTCTTTTTCTTTTTGATTCTTTTTGATTAGTTGGAGTTCTTTGAAGATTCTCAGTCCCTTGTCATTTTTAGACATTTAAAAACATATTCTCCCATTCTTCTATTTGCCAATTAATTTTCATTTTATAGAAAACTCTTTTGTTATTATTAAATTCATGATTTTTTTGTGGTCTGTGCTTCATGGATTTTAAGAAGTTCTTTTCTAGTCCTAGGTTAAAAAACATTTTCTTTTCCTGTCATTGATTTACTATTGCAGTTTGTCTTCACATTTAGATATTTAATCCATTTGGAGTACCTTGAGATGCTGGAGTACTTTAGGATCCAGTTCTCTTTTTCTTAATCTAGTGAGTGAATTTCTCTGATATTTAAAACCCACACATCTGACAAAGGGTTAGTACGCAAAATATATAAGAAACTCAAACAACTCAATAAATAGAAATTAGGGAAAGGACTTGAATAGTCATTCTGAAAAGCAGACTTACAAATAGCCAAGAGGATTATTAAAAATGCTCATGTATCTACCCATCAGAGAAATGCAAATTAAAATCACAAAGAAATATTACTTTATACCTGTTAGAATGTCTTTTATCAAAAAGACAAAAAATAAGTACTGGTGGGAATGTAGAGAAAAGGGAGGCCTTGCATATCATTGGTACAAGTGTAAATTATGGGAAACAGTATGGAGGTATCTCAAAAAATTAAAAATAGAACTACCATATTATCCAGCAATTCTGCTGCTGGGTCTATAAGCAAAGGAAGGGAAATCAATATTTATATATGTATGTATGTATGCATGCATGCGTTTATTTATTTATTTTTGGTACCAGGGGCCCTCAACCACTGGGCCATATCTCCAGCTCTTTTTAATTTTCCTGAGACAGGATCTTGCTTGCTGAGTTGCTTATAGCCTTGCTAATTTTCTGAGACTGGCTTTGAACTTGTGATCCTCCTGTCTCAGCCTCCTGAGCTGGTGGGATCGCAACCATGCATCACCACACCCAAATCAATATTTTGAAGAGATGTCTTCTTAATGTTTATTGCAGCAACATTCACAATAGCCAAGACATGGGATCAGCCTAATTGTCCACCAACAGATGAATGGGTAAAGAAAATGTGGTATATGAAAATACTCCTTAATTTATAGTGGGGTTACCTCCCAATAAACCTAAGTTGATACTACCTTAAATCAAAAAATGCATCTGACACACGCAACCTGCCACATCACAGCTTTCCAACATAGTATATTCTACAATATAGGATATTTTACTCTCCTGATTGAGTGGCTGATTTGGGAGATGTGACTCACTGTTGTTACCAGCATCACAAGACAGTATTGTATTGAGTATTGATATCATGGGAAAAGATCAAAATTCAAAGTATAGTTTCTACTGAATGCCTATCACTTTCACACCATGGAAGAGTCAAAACTTGTTAAGTTGAACCATTGTGAGTCAGGAGCTGTCTATATACACAATGGAATACTTTTCGGTCTTAAAAAGAAAAAAGAAGGAACTCATCATTTGAGATGACATGGAGAAACCAGGAGGACATTATGTTAAGAAAAGTGAGACAGACAAAGAAAGGTGAATGTCACTTGATCTCACTTTATTGTGCCGTCTGAAGAAGTTGAACTCATCAAAGTTGAAAGTAGAACAGTGGTTACTAGGGGCTGGGGGTGGTTGAAGAAATGGTCAAATTAAACGAAATTTCAGTTCAAGAAATCTATTTTACAGCATGGTGACTATAGTTAATAGCAACGTGTCGTGTTTTAAGATTACTGAGAGAAAATTTTAAGTGTTTTCACCACAAGAAATGATAAGTTTGTGAGATAATAAATGTTGATTAGTTCTTTTAGCCATTCTACAATGTACACATACTTCAAAACATCATGTGCACACAATAAATGTATACAAATCATATTTGCTAATTAAAAATAAATTTGTAATAAACAGTGATAAGCTTCCTATATGTTGACACAAATAACATTTCTTTCATAAAAATACCTATTTTATAAAGTAAGAAAAAAATTAACAAAGAGAGACATTGCTTTAAATGTTTAAAATCTCTTTAATAGAAGAGATCTGGGGCTTCATATCTTCTACACTGAATCTATTGTGGATTATTTTGGTTGAAGTATGTGAAGAAAAGGTGTCCTGATTTGGATATATTGTTGGAAAAAGTAGTAGTAGTTTAATATTCTTTTCAGATAATTGTGGATATTATTCTTTGATATTATACCAGTTAGATGAATGGCAATTTCTTAAAGGTTAGTAGCTGTATGGAATCTGAAACCATATCAATGACCTTTTCATACTCTGTTACATTAAAATTTATTGGTTTATCTTGCACTTTGAGAGGATCTTTTACTCACGCATGATTTTGTAACTTGTATACCATTTTACTGAGTTTTGCAGATATTACAAACATCGACATATTTTATTGTAAGATATCTGAAGGTCATCTTCATTAATATCACTACTGATCTCATCAGAAAAGTCTATACGTAGGGGGAAGTGTTTCAAAGTTTCTTCTTGTTTTTTGTTGTTGTTGCTTGAAATGTTGAGTTTTATCATTGGCAACAAATAATAACAAATAACATCAGTTTCTCCAAAAGTGACTTACTGTATTCATTTTGAGAGAATGTCTCAATTTGAATATTCAAGTCTGAATAATGATAGTTTTTTGTTAGTTTTTGTCTTACCTAACATGGTGCTCTGTAAAAAGGGGTTAGTCCAGCTCACAACTCTAACATTTGCACTAGGGTTATAGTGTTTTAGGAATACATCTAAGTTCATCACATAGGATATTTAAAGAATCCTTATCAGTGAAGGCCTTTTACTGCTTCAAGGACATTCTTTGGTAATACTGGTAATCTTTGTATTTTTAGTTTTACTGAGAGTACATGATAGTAAAAATATAGTATAATGTTAACATGGTGAAAAAAGCAAGTTATGTTTAAATATCAAAATGAAAATAATTTTGACCTTGTGGAATCCCTAAAAGGGTCTCCAGGACCTGGAAGAATTTGTGGGACGCACATTGAGCACCACTGTTCTGCATTACCTGGAATAGAATTGCTGGAGTTTCAGATTTCCTAGAATATGTCTAATTTTTTTTTCTGAATAATTGTAATGATTTCCACTCCTACCAGGGCTATAAAAGCTTTCTCATTACTTTATGTTCTCACTGACACTTAATAGGAGCAGAGTTGTATATTATGGTAGATGCACATCCACATTTCACTGTGGTTTCAATTTGTGTTGTCCTGTCAAGGATATTTTCATATCTTTTTATCTATTTGTGGGTTTTTTCCCTTGCAATCAAGGATTTAAGTGTTTTGTACATTTTTGCTCTTGATTCCTCGCTTTTGTTGCTGTTCTCAGGCATTCTTTTCATAATTTAATTTTTTTCTCTTTCTAGATCTCTTGATTTCTTTTGAATCCTGTTGTCTGTCACCTTCTCTATAGAAATTATATATTTTCAAAAATTTATTTTCAGTGTCTTCTTATGTCTTGCAAATTCTGAGGGCACTGTCTTTCTAAGCAGTTCACATTTTTTTTTCTCCTTCTCTCAGATACTGCTACAGTGGACTCTGGCTTCAGTGACTGACAGGTCTCCAGAGGAAGGAGGTAATAATTGACTCTGGCTCTTAGACATTTCCCACTAGAATTCTGTTCCAGGCTTTTGTTTTCTCCAAGGCCTGAGTTCATTGCATAGATGATCTTAATTATCATAGATGGGGAAGAAATGATTTTGATGGAGGGAAGAGGAAACAGGAGATTTCCTGTGATTGTTGAAGGAGGGGAGGAGGTTTGGAGAACATGCAGTGGTGGAAACCTGCAATTCCAACTGTGGCAGCTCCCTGGAGGGGGCCACTCCCAGAAGGCAGAAGAGGGCAGAGGGATCTTTAGCCTCAAGCAAGTTTCTCATGCCCAAGGAAAGAGGGAGAGGAAGACTCCAATCTGCAAGGTCTAAAGCAAGTGTGGACAATGTAGATTCCAGCACTGACCATGACCAAGTGGGAACTGGTGGCCTTTTTACTGTTTCCTGGCACTTTGTACACCTGAGCTCTCTGAAGCAATGCTGGGGATGGGGTAGGGGTGGAATAGAGTAACTTTCTTGCTATCCTGGAGGACTTTAAAGAGGGATTTTAAAAAAGGATGTAAAATCAGATTAAAGAGAATAAATAAATTGGTATTTCTGGCACACAAGTTTGGGGACTGATATTTGTGCCTGCTAAAATAATAACTTTGATTTTATTTCTTATGAATGAATGATGCTGGTGCACTATAATGCTGAGAATGCTAACTCTTTTCTCTGGCCCTGAGTTCAAATTTCCAAACTTCCTACAATGACAAATAATAACAGGTCCATGACCAAATTAACCAATAAATCTGTAGCAGTGTATAGGGTGTCAAATGCTAGGACCTATGTTTTATTTACTACATTTCTCCTGTTTGGTGAGCAAAAGTGTTACCACTCAGTCCTCTTTCAATACCTCTCATGCAAAGTAGTTGCCAGCATTGAAGAAAATGCTCACAATATGCCCAACCTAATGTCAAGGATCAATTAGTGGTAGGCTCTACTATGATGCTTATTAGGTGCTATGGTTTGCATATGGGGTGCCCCCTAAAAGCTCCGGTGTTAATGCAGGAATATTCAGAGGTGAAATGATCAGATTGATTGTGAGAGCTATAATAAGTCATTCTTGATTGGACTGAGTAGTAACTATAGGGAGTGGGGATATGGTTGAAGGAGGATCACTGGAAGTGTGTCCTGGAAGGATGGATCTTCCCTGAGACCCCTTCTTCTATCTGTCTCTGCTTCCTGGTTGCCATAAGGGGAACAACCTTCTCCACCATCCCTTCTACCATGATGTTCTGCCTTACCTGGGGCACATAACTATGGAATTGGCCCATGAATTGAACTTCTAAAACTGTGAGCCCAAAATAAACTTTCCCTCCTCTCAGTTGTTCTTGTTAGGTGTTTTGGTCACAGTGATGCAAAGCTAACTAATACCCTAGGGGAGGTGATACTGGGGTTTATTCTGAAAGGGTGAGTAGAAGTTGGCCAAAGAATGCTGAAAAGAAGTCTTTTAGACAAAGATCATGAGTCAGATAGCACTTTCAGGGCAAGACAACTTACTCCCTGTAGACAGGCTACACAGTGTTAGAAGGTGTTCATGAGGGAACTGCTGGAAAGGAACAAGTCTTACATAAGGGTTTTTAAATGGAAAATCACATTTGGCAAATGAATTGCAAGGGAGAGGGATTGGAGCTCTGGACACAGTGAGGGGCTCTTCTAATAGTACAGCCTCACCTACTTACCAGTGCAAGGTTGCACAAGACAATCTTGATGCTCCTTGAGCTTTTGGATCTATGTTTTAGTTCTCATATACTTTAAGATATGGCCAGGGCAGTCACCTTAGTAATTATAGCAATTAGTTATAATCGCACAGATGGTATTCAGTGAAAGAGAGTCCATTAGACCCCATGATTGGAAAATCAAGGAAAGAAAACTGAGATGTATTATAAAGCCAAAAGAATGATTCAAACTATCCTCATGGACTGTGGAACCCAAGGCCATACCAATGACATTGAAGCCAACAAGTTACTCCGTTTCTCAAGTAGGTGACTCTAGGATAAATGAAGCATCATTGACTTGGGGAGTAACCATCCAATCACAGGAATCTTGCTTAAGGTAAGTCCACTACTTTGTTCAGAAAATAACCTGAAAAATACTTCAGGGAAAAGAATAGCTAAGGCAAGCATCAGCTTCCTAAACACACTGCTTCCTTCACTCAGAAATTTCTTGTGATCTTGCTATGGATTTCTTACCCTATGTCTCCCTTTAAAAAAATTAACTAGAACACAGCAATTGCATTTATTAGTGGGGTCAATGTGATATTTCCATACATAGATATTGTGTGCATGGGTCAAAATCCAACCACCCTTTGTCTACCCCCCCACCCCCACTTTCCAGTACCCATTAATCACTATTCTACTTTGAGGTCAGTTTTGTTGTTATTAGTTACCACATATGAGAGATAACCTGTGGTACTTGTCTTTCTGTGTCTGGCTTATTTCACTTAACATAATGTCCTCCAGTTCCATCCATTTCATTCTTCTGAATAACTGAATAGTATCCTATTGCATGCATAAGTGTGTGTGTGTGTGTGTGACATTTCCTTTATCCATTCATCCTTTGATTGGCACCTAGCCGATACTATACTGTAGCTAATGTGAATAATCCTGCAGGGAACATGGTCAGGTATCTCTTTGGTATGATGATTTCATTTCCTTTGGTATATACCCAGAAGTGGAACAGTAGCATTGTATGGTAGAGATCTATAATTAGTTTTTAAAGGACCTTCCATTATAGCTTTCCCTAAGTGACTATACTAATTTACACTCCCACCAACAGGGTGTAAGAGTTCCATTTTCTCTACATCCTCACCAGTACTGTTTCTTTTCTTTATGTAACAGGCTTTCTACCTGGGGTGAGATGGTTTCTCATTGTAGCTTTGATTTACTTTTCCCTGATGGCTAATGATATTGAGCTATGTTTCATGCATTCATTGACCATTGTATTTCCTCTTTTGAGAAGTGTCTATTCAGGCCATTTATTCATTTGTAAATTGGATTACTTTACTTTTTTTTGCTAAGTTTAAAAAAAATTTCTTAGGTATTCGGTATATTAATCCTTTTTCAGGTGAATAGTTAGCAAACATTTTCTTCCACTCTGTAGGCTTTCTCTTCACTCTATTGTTTCCTTTGCTATGCAGAAACTTTTTAGTGTGATATAATCCCATTTGTCAATTTTTACTTTGTTTCCTATGCTAAAGCTCCTGTTTGCCACTTGCTTCTAGCCTCTTATTTCTTCTTTGTCACTGCTCTCCCCAAAGTCTAGAATATTCCTGACACATCTTTGACACTGTTGGATGTCATCCACATTTGTTGGATGAATGTGCAGCCTCAGGGAAAGGTCTACACTCCCTGTGGCAGACTTGTCCCTCTGTGTGTTCCCCATTCACCTCCTTTCTCTCTCTCCTGCACCTCATTCCCACTTTCAATTGGCTCCCTCCCACAATTTACAAAGAGACTCAAATCTCCCTGGTGTAAAAATAGAAACACTCTCCTCTGACCCTCTTGCTAATATTCTGATTACCTCGTCTCATTTTCCATTTACTTCTCAAACTCAAATCACCTCTGTCTCTCTGCTCCACAGGAAGAAGCCTCCCCAAGGTCATGAGTGACTACTGCCAACTCCACTGCTTACTTTTTATTCATTACCTTAACTTTTGTAGAAGGGTCACTTTCTTCTCAAAACCTTTCTCTTGAGAGAGGAAACATTACACATTAGGTTTATCTCCTAATTTTTAGTGCCTTATTTTACCCCCATTCTCCATTTTTTCTGTCCTCTTCCTAAACTTTGGGGCTCTTTTGGTCTCCATTCCTCTGCTTCTGGAGGGATAAACTATGACCCTCATGATGATAATGTATAAATGTTCATTGTCCGCACTACTTCCCTTCCAAACTCCAGATCAGTCTGCCCTTGCCTAAGCATCTCCACTGGATGCTTCCCAAGAGATTCAGAGATTTGACTAAACCAACCCAGAATCTCAACTTTCGGTTATTCTACTCCTGAGACCACCTGGGTATCAACCACTGTATCCAGTGGGATCCAGTATATTTTTTGAAGTGAATTTAATATAGGAAATTGGGTAAAGGGCACTAGAGGACTGAAAAACAAAGGGGAAGCACTCAGAGAACTATGAGAAGGATGTCTCCCCATTAAGGCAGAAGGGTTTGGGGTTGAGGACTGCTGAGCAGAGCTGAGGCTCAGACCAGGAAGAGAGGGCACAATCCATCTCAGGCTGAAACCTTAGGAGAGTCAAGCAGAAACCACAGGGTGGAGACTCATGGCTGAGGTGGTGCACTGCCTGGAGGCTGCTGCTGTGTCTACAGGGATACTTGGTACTCATTCTAGGATGTGGAAATCATCAGCATGTACTGCATGGCCAGAATAAGGAACCCTTGTCACCTGATGGAAACAAGCATGGCTTTCTCCCTCCTCCAGCCCCTCTGTCTCCCTCCGGTGGCCCCTGCTGGTAGAAATGGAGCTATGAGGTTTTCAGAATCCAGAATAAATTTGGAGCTAAGTTGAGGATAAGCATCCCATCATTCACTTCCAAGCCTGTTCGTTTTACTCTGTGTCCTATCTTAGGAAATGATTTATCTGCTCATGCTCCAAGTCAGAAGTGGACTGACTTACCAGGAACTATGCCCTCTCTCCTATCACTCAGCCAATTTATCCTCTAAATTGCATTTTGAAGTTGAAGTTGTACCTTGCTTTCTGTCTCTAATACAGCAACATGATTTTTGACCATTGTTATCATCAAACAAAACAAGCACAGCAATGGCCTCCTACCTGGTATCTTGCACTTTTTTCTTTTCAGATATACATGGCAGTAGAGTATATTTTGACATTTTATACATACATAGAGAATAACTTATTCTAATTAGGATCCCATTCTTGTGGTTATATAGGATGTGGAGTTCCACTAGTCTTGTATTCATATATGAAGATGGGAAAATTATGACTGATTAATTCTACTGTCTTTCCTATTCCCCTCCCCTACTCCTTCCCTTCATCCCCTTTGTCTAATCCAATGAATTTCCATTCTCCCTCCTCCCCTCTTATTGTGTGTCAGCATCTACATATGAGAGAGCATGCAGCCTTTGGTTTGGCGGATTGGCTTATTTCACTTAGCATGATAGTCTCCAGTTCCATCCATTTACCAGAAAATGCCATGATTTCATTCTTCTTTATGGCTGAGTAGTATTTCACTATGTATATGTACCACAATTTCTTGATCCATTCATCTGTTGAAGGGTGTGTAGGTTGGTTCCATAGCTTAGCTACTGTGAATTGAGCTGCTATAAACATTCATGTGGCTGTGCTGCACCTTTGGTTGTTGTTGTTCTTTTCAAGCTATCCCCAGACCTTAGCCAAAGTGATCTTTTGAACTTGGTAGTATCACTCCCTGATAATGTAGCACATCCATTTATGGCTCTTCTTTGTGACGTGATAAGTGCAAGCACACAGAATGGCATTCTGAATTTTTTACCACTTTGTCTGTCTCCCTTTTCAGTCTCATCATTGCCTGCTCACAACGCACACCTCATCCATGCAGAACTATAAATGGTTCCACAGTCGTTTTCACTCCACCATCCACATCTGGAAATTGGGTCCCTCTCTGAAATGACTCTCTGCCATCCTGGTAAACTCCTTCTTGTGCTCTCACATTCAGCTGCCATTGCTTTTTCTGAAGCCATCCCTAATCCCTCCAGGTTATACATTGTTTTGTATCTACCACATTAGTTACCATTGAATTGCAGGTCTGTCTTCAGATAGGAATTGGGATTAGATTTAGCAGCAAGTGTTAGGAAATCTAAAAAGGCTGCAGCATAAACAATGTCAGTGTTAATCTCTATGTGAGTCATACATAACTTAGCAGTTCCAGGCCAGCACGACTGCTCTGAGCCAAGAACTCGGGCTCTACCTTGGTGGGTTACCTCCCTCATTGCACAACTTCCATTTTGCAGCCCAAGACAGCCTGCTGGATTCACATCTCAGCCAGCAGGATGGAGAGATGGGAGGTCAAGACCCTGGACCTCAGTCCAAGACCACGAACTTGTGAGAGTGGAGTTGTATTAGCTTCCTATGGCTGATGTGGTCCATTACCACAGGTGGTGGCTTCAAACAACAGAAACTCATTCTCTCATGCCTTTCTCCAGGTTCTGGTGTTGCTGACTATCCTTGGTGTTCCTTGGCTTGTCAATTCCTTACTCAATTCCTTCCTTTTGTCAATTCCTTCCTTTTGTCTTCAGATGGCTTTCCCCTCTGGGTGTCTTCCCATGGCCTTTGGTCAGGACACCAGTCATTGGATTTAGGAGCCACTCTAGTCCATTATGACCTCATCTTAACAAATGACATCTGCAAAGACACTGTTTCCTAATAATGTCATATTCCGAGGTTCTAGGTGGACATGAATTTTGTGGGGGATACTATTCAATCCAACACTAGGGTTTTGACTCTTCTAGGTTCAACATGAGGCAGTGTCAGGCACATAGTAGGAGCCTAAATTTTTTTTTCCTTTTTTTTTTTTTTTCAGAATTGGATACAAGTGATTTCTGGCTTGCAGCGTGTTTGACTTCAGTTCTCTTCAATTAACATTCACAGAGTTCCTTTTTTTCCTCAGACTGGTTAATCATTTTGTGACATTTTCCCATGAAAAATTAGAATCACATCAGTGTGGGATGACTTCCTGGTGATATTCATATTCATTTTGGATTTCATTTTTTTTTTCAAAATAAGACATGGTCACAGTTTAAAAGTGAAATAGTGCTTTAAAAATTAGAAAAAATTATAACGAAACGTAGTGACTGTTTCCCAATCCTACTGTGCAGATGTTCTGCCTCTGAACTCCTCCAGCTGGGTCTCATGGAGTTTCACTCTGGGTTTCTAGGTTACTGTGCATATTGCCATTTTTTGGATCATCAGTTTTAGGTATTATGCCTGACCTGCTGGTCCTTGGTATATAAAGTCCCTCCCTCCTTCCCTAGTGTGGTGAACTTTGAGGCTTGTGCTGTAGTGACCCCAGAGCCTCCTCAGAGGTGTCTGGTTAATCAGGCACCCGTATGGTGGCCATCCCTTCCTGTTGCTCTCCTCACTCTTCTGTGATGATTTCTGCATCTCCCACAAAATGTTTTTAAAATATCTGTTTTTATTGTGGTAAGTACATACTGAATAACATTTACCATCTGAACCATCTTGAAGCGTACAGTTACATGGTTGTTCAACCATCACTTCCAACCATCACCTCCAACCATCTTCAAGACTTTACACCATCCCAAACTGAAACTTGGTACTCCTTGAACAACTCCCCATGGCCCTCTGCCCCAGGCCCTGGAAACTACTTCAGATAAGTTTTTTTTCCCCCCTAATCCTACTCTTAGTCTGCTTCTGGGGAAACTCAAGTTAAGATATTCATTATTAATTTCCTGTCATAGTAATTCATTCATGATTTTATTCAATATTTTTTAAAGATCATCTATGTGACAAGCAATATCATGTAAGTTTATATTAAGTATGGTTAGAAAATATTATGTGTCAAAATGAAGTAGATAGGATGATAATCCTGTTGGTTGGGGTCACAGGTGTAGTTAAGTGTGACTTTTAAGCAGAGACTTGAGTGAGATAAGGAAGCAGACTTTGCTCTGTCTGAGAAGGGAGTTCTGGCAGAGGTGACTATAGTGCCAGGGCTGGGAGATGGAGTATCCCTGGGTGAGGCGTTAGCCTTCTGATGTCACCCACCTACAGGTGTACACTTCTTCAACCTCTTGATAGATTTACAGCACGTTTAGGTTCTTACATTATTAGGCTTATGCAAATATTGTTTATTGCAAAGTCATCCAGTATAGCGTGGTTATGTTTTTGCTTTTGCACAAACTTTTGTTTTACTTTTTCCTAGGTTAGAATATTTTTCACTTGCTTAATTTAGTGTTGAGCAGGATTTAACTGGAGAAGCAGAACCACTAGGGGTTTTTGTTTTGATTTGTTTTTAGTTCTGCTTTTTTTCCTTGGATATTTTCCTCCTGAACCTGTCTAGTATTTTTTACTCTCTTCTTTAGGTAAGATGCATCTTGGGATTTCGCTTCACTTTTTCTTCCATCTACCCTGGTTTTCTGATCCAATATTCCTCTTCCTAGTCCTATTTTCCTTCCCTTTATTTTGTGTATGTATGTATCTATATGTATCTGTGTGTATTATGCATATGTGTAGCATATGTTCATGGATGCATGCATGTGTCATACACAGGCATATAATAGGCATGTATTTGCATGTATATGTATTATTCACATATATTTGTGTGTGTGTGTCTCTGCATTATGTATGTGTTTATGTATGTATATATGCATGTGAGTATGTATATGTATCTGTTTTCTGTATGCATGCATATGTGCATATATGCATTCTATCTAAGTATGTCTCTGTATTTTGCATGTGTATGCATATATGTGTATCAGTCTGTGTGTATGTACATGCATATATGTATGTATGCATGGAAGTATATGTCTATTGCTAAAGTTCATCTTCTAATAGCTCCTAGGAAAGAGTGCATGAGAAATAAATCATTGTGTTCTTCTGTGTCTTAAAATATCTTGCTGTACCCTCAAACTTGCTTGACGGTTAAGCTAAATACTTAAATTTAGATTGAAAGTCAATTTGTTTCCCTCAGAACTTCAGAAATATTGTTCTACTGCCTTCTAACTTCTGGTGGTGGTGTTGAGAAATCCAGTGGCATTCAGATCCCCAGTGGATTGCATATAACTTTTCTCTCCTTCTCTCTTTCCCCTCTTCTTCCCTCCTGCCCTCATTCTTTCCTTCCTTCATTTTTATCCTCATTTGTAAAATGTTATAATTAGGATTCCTGGCTATTGACAATTTTTCATTCATTGTGCTGATTGGCAAATAGGCCTTTTCAATCTGCCCATATTGGAATTATCCTACTTTATTTGTTTTGATTTATTTATTTTTTTTGCGGTGCTGGGGATTGAACCCAGGGCCTTGTGCTTGCGAGGCAGGCACTCTACCAACCGAGCTATATCCCCAGCCCTTTATTTGTTAATATGGTGCTATTTTTCTCTGTTCTCTTCATGTAACTTCTATTAGGTAAGCATTGGAGCTCCTGAATTTCTCCTTGAATTTCCCTATCTGCCCATCAGTAGCTCATTTCTCCTCCCCCTCCTCCTCCTTTCCTCCTCCTTCCCCTCCTCCTTCCTTCTTCTCCCTTCCTGGAATATTTCTGTTTTTACTGAATCTTCTATAGATTTCAAATTTTTTGATGTTTATACTTGCATTTTATTTTATTTTATTTTTAGAGAGCTTTCTTATTCTCTAATTCCTCCAATTTAGTATTAGTATTCTGTTCTCGTTTCCTGGATGTAATTTCCATTTTGTTCTAAAGATATCAATAGTCTTCAGAAATTTTCTTCTGTTCTCCATATTTTCTGTATTTCCTGAGTTTAAAAATGGTAGGGCTGGGGTTGTGGCAGCATGCTCCACTAGCACGCATGGGGCCCTGGGTTTGATCCTCAGCACCACATAAAAATAAAATGAAGGTATGGTGTCCACATGGTGTCCATATTTAATAAAAAATATTTAAAAATTAATAATAAAATAAAAATTGTATATTTACTTTGATGTTTATGGTAGATTCTTTCCTTAAAATCTATTGCTACATTGTTGTCTGTGCACACTTTGGGGTGAGGACTTACTTGCTGATATGAAGGTGTCTGATGGCGGCAGGGTGCTGACTCCCAGCTTCGCTGCTGCTTGGGAGTGGGGCTTCTAGTTGGATTTTTCAGAAACATCCTCAAATGTATCTATAAATGTATCTATGGGATATATGTTTGTTAATGTAGAGTCCTGCTTTCTTGAGGGAAGATTTCCTATTTCCTGCCTTGAAATATATATCTGGGGCTGGGCGTGGTGGCGCACGACTGTAATCCAAGCGACTTGAGAGGCTGAGTCAGGAGGATCGCGAGTTCAAAGCCAGCTTCAGCAATTTAACAAGGCCCTAAGCAACTCAGTGAGACCCTGTCTCTAAACAAAATACAAAATAGGGCTGGGGATGTGGCTCAGTGGCCGAGTGTCCCTGAGTTCAATATATATATATACATATACATATATGTATCTGGCTACCAGCATTTGGGCACTGTGAATGAAAGGGAGTAGGGGGAAGTGAGGAGGGATGAAGCCTTCTCTCTTCAGCCCACTCGTGGTTGCCAACATGCCTCAAGTGCCCTTTTCTGAAGTCCGTCCTGCATGGTGAGGAGGGGCCATCCCTTGGCTGTACGGGGATGGGGAAGGGGTTGAAGAGCCTGACTCTTCTGTATAAAGCTTTCAGACAGTCCCATTGCAGTCTCTCCTCTTGCCCACTGTCTCCAGAGTTCAGCACCTTCCTCTGGGGACTCCCAGTGTCTTTCAAGGGAACAGGTAGGCTGCTGTTTTTCTCCTCTCCTGCATAGGGCAGACCATTTCCCACCACAGTCTGACTTCTTGAATTTTGTTAGTATTTCTCTTCTGCTGTAATTTCTTTTCTCATCTTTGTGGATTGACTCCTGTTTCATTTTTATTACTTTATGTTACTGCTATTTCAGAGTGGAGAATATATAAGCTCTTACGCTCATTGCACACATTTTACTGAAGGTTCCCCACTTTGCCAGGGTGACCTGCACTGACAGTTGGTGGCCTCTGCAAGTTAATACCCTTCATCATGCCCTTCTGTAAAAAGTAGGCAGGGATGCTGCTGATAGCAGGAATAAGGAAATATTTAGGACATCAGCTCTGGACTGAACTCCTGCGTATGAACTCCTGCATTCAAATGTATGTTTTGGAGGAGTCACATTCTCTTTGTGCTTCAGTTTCCTCATGTACAAAATGGATATTACAAGGGTTTTTACCCCAGAGGTAAATAAGATTATGCTTGTAAACTGCTTTGATGTTTTGAGCTCAGAATAAGTGCTCAGTAAATTGGAGCAATTATTATTATTAATACAATTAATACATTTATTTATTTCCCAGATATAAAGATATCTTTACAAGTATTATCATTATTACATTCGAGATTAGGCCCAGTAAGAAAAATATCTACTTATTATAGACAAAAGTGCCCAATGATTTCACATAACCACATAAGTTATTTATTAAGCATCTATTGCATACCAGTGTTATGCTAAGCACTGTGGGGAACACTGAAATATTAAGATGCAGACTCCGGAGAGATTACAGTATGGCCAGAAAAACTATTAAAGAATAGCTGAATACTAAACCATGAAGTGAAATAAAGGCTGGAAAGAGAAAGATGTAATGGTTAGGTTAGGGAAAACATGGCTGCATGGAAATGTGGAATCTGGGTCTGAGTTTGGAAGAGGAAGCAGTTATAGATGACTCTAGGATGCAGAGCCATCAGGAGCCCATCCCAGAGGGAGGTAGAAGACTTGTGATTGCAGAACCCTGTTGGAGGAAGGGCTAGGTGGAGGAAGGATCTTTGCTGCATCAAAGATTAGCTGGTAAAGGTGGTTGGAAGTATGAATGAATGGCTTCAAAAGTAAAATCCAGGAGCTGGCAGTTTGCATAACAGGCACTGGATTCCCAACCAGGAGACGGGTAGAATGAATTTGGTGCAGGGGCTACTGGGTGTTTTTCCTCCATTTTCCATCCATGCTAAGGAGGATGAGATCTCAAAGAGGACAGTTACCGAACTTTGCCTGAGAAGCTGAGTGATGGGACGCATAAAAAATTGATGTGGGTCATAAATATTGTAGGAGTGAATGTACCAGATACACTAAGATGGAGTGCAAGGAGCTTTACCCACTGTCTCGGAAAGAAGAGAGCTCCTCCATGGTTTAGGAGTGCCACTGTTCTGGGGAGCTCCTAAATCACAGGTGGACACTGTGCACTTGGTGGTGTTGGGCATGCTCCACATCTAGCCCCAGGATGCATCTCTTTTTCACCTTCAGCTGCAGGGAGGGGAAATACAGGTTGGCACCTACTGGGTTCACTGAGCCTTTGCTCACCCTGGATCTTTTCCCTTTTCCTTCCATCAGCTCCACAAACTCTTCCTCAGGGGCCCCTCTCTATACAAGGGCTTTACTTCTGTCCTTTGGGATGAGGTCAAAATTCCCTGTAACTCTGTGGAGTTCCCCTGGAGGTTTGCTCTGAGCAGTTGATCTCTTTCCTTCTTTCACCTACCTGCACCTCAGAGAACTGGAGCAGCAATCTGTCTCTATTGCCAGGCAGCAATGAGATTGCTTTCAAATATCTGAGGACTAACTGCCTTCCAAGAGGGGAACCAGAGCTAGAGCCTCAACATTAGAGACTCTAGGAGGAGCACACTGTCTACATCTCAAGCAGTTTATCATCTGCCTGCATCTGGCACTTTATTTCTGAACTACCTAAGATTTAGCTATTTGGAAGTGAGGTATGCAGGGTGAGGGAAATGTTAAATTGACTGAGGCAGGGAGGGATTGAGAAAGGTCCCTCCTTGTGATGTGCTGAAAAATGTTTAACAATCAACTCTTGGGGGTCGGGAGTAGGAGGTGGGGTGAGGGCAACCTTGATTTGTGAAGTTGTTTCTTTCTGCGGTGTCAATAATTCCTCTTCAGCAGATTTCAAGCCACCAATAGGATGCTAAGTGGTTGGCAGAATTTCTAAAAATTTAACAAGAGACTCACATAAGCTGTTAGGAGCCTTCTCTAGCTTTACTGATCCGACTGTTTCTGGAAGTTTAGAAACTTGAATGACTAACATACCTTTTACTATCAACCACAGTGAATCTTACATTTCTCTGTGTCTCAGGTGGCTGAGAGCCGAATTTCACTGGCTGCAGGTCACCAACACAGAAGTTGCTAACTGGAAACTCATGTGGCACACCAGGGTTTCTGTGGGCTCCCTGCCTGCTGTGTGGCACTTCGACTTAATGTCATGGTACAGTCAGACGTGAAGAGGGAGAGACAGGGAGGAAACCCCTGCATTTAGAAACAAAGGGAGGATTACCTGGCTGGCGACTGATTGGGTTCTCCTCGCCTACCAGGGATAGATTGCAGCTCCTCCCGCTGGCTGGAAGGTTTCTGATTTCACCTGAGGGTGCCTGCAGAGGCTATCATCATGAATGGGCCTGGCAGGGAAACATGTGCTATACATCATCACTACACAAGAGCCCTAGGAAATAAGCATGATCTTTCTCTTTCCTTTAAACAAAAGCTAACTGAGGCTTGGAAGACATAACATGGAAAGGCTACATAGCTGGTAAGAGTTAGAACTGGCACTTGAAGTTGGTTCTGACACAGATCTAGCCCTTTCTGGAACTCTGGATAATCAAGTAAAGTACACATGACCTCCTCCATGTCTTATTTCTGTTTGTGTAAGGCCGGGTCTCTGAAATGACCCTAGAAGTCAGACTGCCATGATCAGTTCACCCAAAGCCCATCTCTACTTCCAGTCCCACTCAGACAGCTGCTATATAGGAGTCTAAGTAGGGTAGACTGCAAGGATGTAGGTGAACTCAGGCAATATCGCCTTTTGCTATGAAAGTTAATTCAATCCTGCCAAAGATGGAGGAGATCAGCCATGTGAGAACAGAACCCACCCTAAGGAGCAATTTGTCTTTGCATTGCTGATAAAAACAGAGGGTCCCTTGGCTTCCACCATGGGACATAGGGTGCTGTGTAGAGTGGTGTCAGGAAGACACTGATGCACAGAGGAAGAAGTGCAAGATAAGTTATAGTCAAGCGAGTTATCTGACATCCATCACCAAGTCCTGTTAAAATGACAGAAGACATAATGACTGATAAAAACAAAGGGACCCAGAGGACACCATGGCATATTGGAATCTTTCCCACAATACTTGGAAGATGAAATTTTAAGTAGCCAGAAAGGATTACATGAACAGAAGGCTCCTGTCTATGCCCTGGAAAACACAGCTTCATCAAGATTTCCTTGCTTGATTGAAACTTCTCTTAAGTGCTCTCTGCTGCATTTGTTCTGTGACTCCGAGGAACAATCTGGTACCTCCTTTTCTTTGTAATATCCCCTCTGCATCACATTGCTTCACTCGTGTCCCATCTTTTGTGTCTTTGATCAGCTACTGCTCTCCTTGGAATGGTCACTCTCCACCCCCTCAGTTACAAACCTTCACGATTCCTTCAAGGCACAGCTCAAGGCTGTCTCCCCTTTTGCTTCTGACTGTCGCTACAGCCTCTGCTGGAGGGATCTTTCCCTCCCCTGCATTCTCTTAGCAACTTTTCTGCATCTTTTTTATTGCATGTTCTCATCTGCATTGTTTTTATGTACATGAAAGCTTCTGTGTGACCTATGTATAAGTTATCACTAGACTGACCAGGGCATCCTGCTGTGCCTCTTGGATAAATAAATACTCAGAAGACATTTGCTGAGTAAGATTTTTTATTTTATGTTGAGCTTGAAACTACTCACCAAAAATTAAACCTGGGTAATGACTTGAATGGGTCATCCTTCCAGGCATGCCTTTCTCATTGCACAGATTCTCTCTCAGTGTTTTGTGAATCTGATGATTTTGCATTCATCCCCACATTTGTGTTCATTCTTAGATGAACCAATAAAATTTAATGTATTAATCTGCAAAATGGAGACCCAGACAGACCCTAGACTTTGGTAAACCCACCACATAAACACACAGACAAGGCACAGCCTGAAACAATAATGCTTGCTGCTAACCTTCTGAACTGCAATCTTCCCCAGAGCTTTTGCACTAAATGCAAGCACCTCATTTTGATGGGGAAAGTCTGTGATAATGTGTTCAATGCTACACTTCAAAATGATTAAGTGCAGAGTCTAGCTAGGCAGGGGATCCCAGACATATAAATGTGGCTTTGCATCAAATATCAAGTACCTTTTCTCGGTTTCGCTATAATATTTGCCTCTGTTGGCTTCAATTTCCACTCTGCTGAGGAATAGAAAGGGTGAGGGATGAGCAGGCAAAGTTGCAAAGGAAAGTATCTGCCATCTAAGGGAAGATGCAGCCTGTCCACCTGCAAAGAGGAGTATCAACTCATTGCTCAAAAGAATGATGGGAGAAATTTAGGAGAGAGATAAGCAAATTACCCACCTCCAGCTTGGAAACTGTGGCAGCACCAGAACATCTCCATCCACAAGCCTGGCAGGGCCTCCAGCTTTGATTGCTGAGCCTGCTACAGCCTCCAACCCACACAGCCCAGGGATCCAGGACACTGTGTTAGCATCTTGAAGGCTGGTTGATCTTTGCAGTGCCTGTAGAGGAGGGACTCAGTCTGCATCATCCTGTGCTTGAACTTGAATTTGAACCTTTAAAGGTTTAAGGTGGTCTCAGGATGGGAAAGGAAGCTGTTGGTGCTCCACCTATCTCCTTCAACCCACTCTAAAGGTCCCTGCAGCTTTGGTGGACATGTCTTCTATGCACTGATGATTTCCATATTCATTTTCCACTGGTGCAGAGCAGACTACCACAGATGCAAGCTACTTAAATCAATCCATGCTTATCATCTCCTCATGTCTATGAGACATTGCTTAGTGGGGCCTTCTGTTTAGGGTGACAGACTGAAGTCACAGTGCCGACTGGGATTGTGATCTTATCTGAAGCTTGTGGTCTTCTTCCCAGCTTTCTGGTTGTTGACAGATGAACGTTTCCTGCTGTAAGACTGAAGTCCTCATATTCTTGCTGGTGGTTGGCTGTCCTTGAGACCTTGAATGTGGTCTCCACATTGTGCCTGCGGAGAAGGACGTCTGCTGTTCCTGCTTTCCAAGAGCTTATCTGATTAGGATGGCACCACCTAGAATAATCTCCAAGCCAACTGATTAGGAACTTTAATTACATCTGCAAGGTCTCTTCTATCACATATTAATAAACTGAAAATGATACACTAATACATTCACTGTCCGGGTAACACTCAAGAGACAGTGTGTACACTGAGAAGTGGTGATCTTGGATGCTATCTTAAAATTCTGATTATCAGAACTTCTTACTCTAAACTTGAGGTCTCTGCTTGAGGGACTTCTGGGATCACAGGCTGATTGCAGACTTTAAATATTAGGAAATTAATACCACTGGGGCACTCTCAACCAATGAGGGAAGAAAATTAGTGTGTAACTTTCTGGTCCTTTTCTGATACATTTGAGGTGTTTACTCTAACAAAATGTACCTAGAAGCATTGGATTCCAGTTCCTAAAGCAGGAACCTACCCATTAATATGTTTTTTTTTTATTAGCTTTTCTCCCTCACCTTCTAAGTTCTCCTCTCCACATCACACTTCCTAGGATTACTTCCTAAATACTAAGTGCACCCAGATCATTATCTCAGGATCTGCTGTTGGAGAGCCCATATCAAGTTGGACTTGAACTTGATTCCTTGGATCCATTTTGCCTTTCCTGTAGCAACCTTGATGAAATGTTTGCATTTTTTTTAACCTCAACTACCTTACCCCAACCTGGTCTTCTTGAGAAAATGGCCCAGCATGTCTGACCAACCTGGAAGATGGACACAGCTTCCACATCCCTGCCGTCTCCCTTGGAATTTTTGTTTTTGTTTTTTTGTGTATGTGTGTGTGGTGCTGGGGATTGAACCCAGGGCCTTATGCTTGCAAGGCAAGCACTCTACCAACTGAGCTATATCCCCAGCCCTTCCCTTGGGATTTTTTCCTCCCCCACTACTCACATTTCCCCTTCCTGGTGTGCAGAGAGAAGAGGGCTCCTTTCTCAGACAAGTCTTAGATTCCATTCCTTTTTCTTCAGTAGGACCTTCTGATTGCCTTTCAAACTACTAGCTCTTCTCCTTCCTACCAATACAAAGGCTTATGTCTTCTCTGAAGTAGTTCTTCCTTTTTAAAAATCTTTTCATCAGTGCATAACACATACATAACAGTGGGGTTCCTTTTAACATATAACTTCTTGTGGTTTGGATGTGAAGTGGATCCCAAAAAGCTCATGTATGAGAAAATGCAGGAAGGGTGAGAGGAGAAATGATTGGGTTATGAGAGTCTTAACTCAATCAGTGAATTAATCACCATGGGATTCATTGAGTGGTAATTGAAGGCAGGTGGGGTGTGACTGGAGGAGGTGGGGCATTGGGGGCATGGTTTTGGGATATGTATTTGTATTTGGCAAGTGGAGATCTCCGTCTGCTGCCCGATCATCATGTGAGCTTTTACCCTCTGCCATGATGTTCTGCCTCACTTGGATCCCTGAGGAATGGACCCAGTTGTCTATGGACTGATATTTTTGACACTGTGAGCCCCCAAATAAACTTTTCCTCCCCTACAATTGTTTTGGTCAGATCTTTTAGTCAGAGCAGCGAAAAAGCTGACTAAAACAGAAATACATGCATATAATATAATTTGTTCCATTTCAATCCCCAGTACTTCCCCCCTTTCCCTCTCTCTGATCCCCATCCTCTACTCTGTTGGTGTTCTGTTTATTTATTGTTTCTAAATTGGTGTATTATAGATATACATAGAAGTGAAATTCATGATATATATTCATGCATACACATGGCATAATTTGGTTAATTTCATCTTGCAGTTCCTCCCTTTCCTATCCCTCCTTCTTCCCTCTCAATTCCCTTTTCTACTCCCCTGATCTTCCTTCTATTTTCATCAGATTCCCCTTTTTTCTAAAATTCCTTGTATCTCCCCAAATTTCATATGTGAGAGACAACATTTGACTCTTGACTTTCTGAGTCTGACTTTTTCACTTAGCATAATATTCTGCAGTTCCATCACTTACCAGCAAATGACATTTCATTCTTCTTTATGGCCAAGTAAAACTCCATTGTATGTATATGCCACATTTTCTTTATCAACATTCATATATTGGTGGGCACCGGGTTAGTACCATAACTCTATTGTGAATTGTGCTGCTATATATGTTGTTATGCAGGTATCACTATAGTATACTGATTTTACTTCTTTTGGATAAATACCAAGGAATGGGATACCTGGGTCATATTGTGGTTCCATTCATAGTCTTTTGAGGAATCTCTGTACTGCTTTCCAAAGTGGTTGTACTAATTTGAACAATGTCTGGTGTAGTTTTTTCCCACATCCTTGCTATCATTTATTATTTGTATTCTTGAAGACTGCCATTCTAATTGGAGTGAGATACCGAGAGAGAGAGAGAGAGAGAGAGAGAGAGAGAGAGAGAGAGAGATATCCAAATCAATAAAACTATAGGTGAAAAAGGAGATATCACCAAGGTAATTCTGAAATTCAGATTATTATTAGGAGCTATTTTGAAAACTTTTATTTCAAAATTGGAAAATCTAGAAGATGTTGACAATTTTTAGACACATATGACCTACCCAAATTGAGCCAAGAGGATATAGAAAAAAAGCAAACCAATATTGAGCAACAATATTGAAGAAACGGATGGATTCTCCGCTGAGTTCTATCAAATCTTTAAAGATGAATTAATGCCATTTTCCTCAACTTATTCCATGAAATAGAAAGGGAAGGAACACTCTGAAATTCATTCTGTGAAACCAATATCACCCTGATACCAAAACCAGACAAAGATACATCAAGGAAAGAAAACTACAGACCAATATCCCTGATGAACTTAGATGAAAAAATCCCTAATGAAATATCAGCAACTCACATTTAAAGACACATTAAGAAGATTGCATACCATGATTAAGTTGATTTCATCCCAGAATGTAAGGTTGTTCAATGTAAATAAATGTAAGTCATCACAGAAATAGAATTAAGGACAAAAATCACATGATCGTCTCAATAGATTCAGAGAATGTCTTTGACAAAATGCAATACTCACTTATATTAAAAACACGGAAGAAATTAGGGATAGAAGGAACTTACCTCAACATCATAAAGGCTATCTATGTCAAACCAAAGCCAATGTCTCCATTGAATGGAGAAAAATGGAAAGTATTTCCTCTAAAATTTGGAACAAGACAAGGATGCCCAATCTCACCACTCCTATTTAATATAGTTCTTGAAACTCAAAGCAGAGCCATCAGGTAAGAGAAGAAAATTAAAGGGATTCAAATAGGAAAACAAGAAGTCGAAGTATCTCTTTTTGCTGATGATGTGATCCTAACATTCACAAGACCCAAAAATCTCTGCTGGAAGATTTCTAGAACTGATAAACCAATTCAGCAACATAGCAGGATACAAAATCAACATACAAAAATCAACAGATTTCCTATACTTCTATAAAGAAATCTACTGAGAAGAAAACAAGTAAAACTATTCCATTCAAGATAGTGTTTTAAAAAAAGTACTTGGGGAATAAATCTACCCAAGAAGGTGAAAGACCTCTATAATGAAGATAGTAGAACACTGAAGAAAGGAATCAAAGAAGACCTCGGAAGATGGAAAGACCTCCCATGTTCTTGAAGTAATTCTTTCTTTTGTTCAGCAACACCTGAAATAAAATGAGGTCAACACACTCCCATTTCCATTAATGACATGACCATGAACTCCCCAAGATCACCTGGGTTTACTTCTCTGTCCCTACCCCACTTCCTCAGTGGGCACCAATGAAATCTGATTGCAGCCTCCAGGCCTCTCTCATTTTGGTTATCTTTTTGTTTGTTTGGTTTTTTTTGGTACTGGGGATTGAACCCAGGGGCACTCCACCACTGAGCCACATCCCCAGCCCTATTTTGTATTTTTATTTTGAGACAGGGTCTCACTGAGTTGCTTAGGGCCTCACTACGTTGCTGAGGTTGGCTTTGAACTCGCGATCCTCCTGTCTCAGCCTCCCAAGTGCTGGGATTATAGGCGTGCGCCACCACGCCCAGCTAGGTTATCTTTCTTTTTGAGGTCACTATAGGATTTGGAATTTCTGATTCTTATTGAAACTCTCTTCTCTTGCTTTTCATGAAAGGTTTTTTTTTTTTTTTTTTTCAATTTTGTTTTAACTGACAACTCTTTTTAATCCCCTTGTCTTCTCCTTTCTTTTTCATGTCCCCAGTGTTGACATTCCCAAAGTTCTCCCCCACCTTCTCTCTCATCTTGTCCCTGGCAATCATACCATCCTAATAACCTACTTGGCCCCCTGCTCCCACTTCCCTATGCTTTGCAGGATTGAAACTGCTTTGTGCTCTCCTTCCACCTTCAGACTCAATTCTTTCCTGGTTAGGAATGATTTAATTAGTGTTAATCCCTAATCTGAGATGTGGCATCAGGGCAAACCTGCTTTCAACAAGCTTTGATGTTTTTCAACATCTGAGATGAGATTGCAGTTTGTCCATGTGACCAGGCCTCCACCCTGTTCTTCCAGGACCAGTGACAGTAATAAGGTCTGACCTCATTGAGCATAGCTGCCAGGCCAGGCTGGGGGCTTTTGACCAATTATTTCATTGCACCCTTCGGTTGGTCATGTTGGTTAACAACTCTTTTCCCCACATTTTAGAAATGAGTGAACAATGGCCTATAAGAATTTCCAGCCCTGACAGCCTTCTCCTTTTGTTCCCTACACCACCTTACTTCTACCCCTCTTCCCCATTTCCAATTCTTCTCCTGTTATGTCGGATCTCTTTATTGCTCGGCACACAGATGTACCACAAGTTTCCAGATAGTTCAAGCAGGCTTCTAATCTGCCTGCTCCACTGGGCTCTGCCACTTTCTGACCCATCCTCCACGCTGCCACTGCAGTCTTTCTTAGCACCTTCTTGTAGCTGTGCATTGTGATAGTGGCCAGCTCCCTTCTGAGCAGCCTGTGCGTTCAACCATCTGTCCTCATTGCCCTCCCAATTTCACTCCCTTTGCTCGCCACATGGTCCATGCGGACACCCTGAGTAAGTCAGACACCTCACTCTACCATGAACACATCATGCACTTCTGTGTCTTTGAATTTTTCATGAGCTTTTCTCTCCACAGAAAATGCTCTGCCTCTGCCCACCACCATCTCCCAGATTCCTTTTAACTCCTCAAAGTCCAGCTTCCATGCTCCCTCTTTGGATAATCTTCCTTTGTGCTTTTCCAGTTCCACCATGTTCCCATTGTGTTCTCCCACCACTTATGCATCCATATGTTATTCCCACCCTGTTGTGAGCTTCTTGCAGGTGGTGACTCTGCCCTAACCACTCATCTCCAGTGCTCAGCCCAGGGCCACAGTAATGTTGGAGAACTCATTCAGAGTTTGTTCACATAGATTATTTTATTTGATCTCAATGATAAGACTGAAGAAGAGGGTGCTTCTAAGTGATGGAAGGGATGTGAGCACAGGAAAACAGATAGTGTGTCCCACCAGGAAAGCTAGGTCAATGGTGTCATTCTCTGTATTAGTTTGCTAGGTAGCTGTGACAAAGCACTACAGACAGGGGCCTTAAACAATGGAAATTTATTTTCTCATGGTCCTGGAGGCTAGACAGATGTCCCAGCAGGACATTTTTTCTTTCTTTTTTTTTTGGCCAAAAAGGGTTGCAATCTCCTTTTTTTCCTTTTCCTTTCTTTCATCTTCTTCTTGTTTGTGTCCGTGCCCTATTTTTTTTTTTTTTTTGTGGTGACAGGGGATTGAACCCAGGGTCTTGTGCTTGCAAGGCAAGCACTCTACCAACTGAGCTACATCCCCAGCCCCCCACATCCTAATCTTTTCTAAGGAGCCCAGTCGTGCTTGATCAGGTAAACTCATTTTCACTAAATTGCTCTTCTTTACACCTCATCTCCTCTTTACATCTTTGTTCTGAGGTACTCGGGGTTAGCACTTCAACATATGAACTTTAGGGGTGATACCAATCATCCTATAATGTTCCCATCTGGCAGATGTGGAAGTAACAGAGGTCCAGTGGGGGACCTGACCACTGCTTCCAGTCAGGGAGTAGCCCTCACCATTCCCACCACTTTGCCTTCTTAAGGGGCTCGAGGGACCCAGAGTGGGATGTGGCCTTAGTCGTCACCATCCCTCCGAATTCCTCACAAGATCCAAGACCACCTAGCAGGACCACCCAGTTATGCCCACGTCCCTCTCTGACTACCCTTACTTGGGCGACTATCCTGCCCTCCTCTAAAACTCTTCCTAAGTAAAACTCCTCCCTCCAATGTGCTCTTCACCTTGCCAGGGATGTGGCCCTTCTGCTTCCTGACCATCCTGCTGAGCCTCACTCCTCCGTTTTGTTCTTGTGAAGTCTCCTCTAGTTCACTAATGGTTTGCTCCTGTGTGGTCTGGTCATTCCAGTGACACTGCCATTTCCATAAAAGCAGTCAACCCATCTCACGTTTTTATTCCTCACAGACCCTGACTCAGAGCTGGGCTCACTGAGATCCTCAATAAATACAGAAATGAATGGAAAAACAGAAATGCCTCCATTCCAAGACTTCCTTTGCAGAGTGAAGGGGGAAAATCATACTGAAATTTGCGATTAAATCCTCAATCTTTTTCTCCTGCTCTTCTCAGAATCCCTCCCTCTCTCCACTGTCCTGCAGGGCTGAGAGTGTGTGGGGGATGGTTTCAGGCACATCAGAAGGGGCTCACCCACTCTGCCACTTCTCCGGCTTACCCACCTTTTTGCCACCCCCTGTCCTCTGTACCCACCTCCTGCACACACATACCTTCATGAGTGGTGTGTGTCCTGTCTCTCTCCCCTGTTCTTCCTGGACACATGGGGGCTTCTTCTAGGGCAGAGCAGTGGTGACAGCGATTCAATAAAGACCAAGTGTCTTGCCTCTTTGAAAGCAAGATTCTCTGTCCCATACAGGCTGTGGCATTACCCACTTTGCCCCAATTCTTCACCATGTCACATGCCAATTTTGTGACGTTGGTGGCCACCAAATGCCTATGGTACCATTTCATAAAAGAGGTCTTTAAACCCCTAGTTGAGAGGAGGACCTTGAAAACTGCATCTCTCATAAAATAAGTTAGAAGAACATCCTGGCTCTCTTTTCCTCTTGAGAAGTCACAATTTAAATACATATATTAAAGACACTGAGAAAGCCCACAACAACAAAAAGTTTGTTTACTTTCCTTAATTCACTTTCCTGTGTTTCTGATTATATTCTGCCCTTACCCTTCAAATCCTTCCTCCTCCACAACACAACTTTTAGTACCCTGGGGAATCATCTGGGACTCAGGGGTGACTAGCAGAGCAATAAGCAGAAAGTGACTGAGTGAGGAGGGGGAACATCAGAAGGGACTCTGTGACGGCATCCAGAGCAACTGGGACCGCAGCACTGCATTGGCAGGGCCCGGCTGTCATCCCTTCTGGGATAGGAGAAGAGCAGGACTCCCAGGCCAGGGCTCCTTGGAGTGTGGAATGCTGAGAGAGCAGAGAGCGGGAGAAATGGCCCTGGGAATGCAGCAACAGCTGGGCTGCTGGAGGCATCTGCTGCCTTCCCTGCCCTTCTCCTGTCTCCCCCTCCTCCTCACCTCACACACAGCCCCCTCTACCGAGCAGAGGCCTGAAATCTTGCAGCTCAGCGCAGCGCCGCCAAGGTCAACATAGTCAAGGAAACAAGAGCCCCCAGGGGCAGCACTGAGGGTGACACAGAACTCAGTGGCCACGGAGAGGAAGCTGCAGCTTTGGTATTCTGTCAGAAATGCTGTTGGGACCCATATCAATATGTTGATATTCTTCTGATGAAATTTCCTCCCGTGGCCTCAAGGAAGAGCCTGGGAGGCGGAGAACAGGCAAACAGCTTGAGTTCTCAGCTGCCGGAAGACTACCTGCTCCCCTGTATGCACAGCATGTCAGCTGTGGCTCTTGGGAGAGAAAGGGGAAGAGCCCGGGTTCCACTGGGAGAGGGCGCAAGACTCTGTGCATACTGCCCTCTTGCTCCCAGCCCCTATCTGGGAGGGTGGCCGGTGGGGACAGTGTGGCCGGCCACTGGGGTGGTCCTGGTGCAGATCTCAATCAGGGAAACGCTGCAGGCTCTCCACCTGCAGCCGCAGCAGCACTGCTGTCATGGGAGGCTCTAGGTATCCTCTGCTTCCCCGCGGGACTGCAGAGCTGGCAAAGCAGGGATCGCATTGCCGAGGTGGAAAAGGTCATCAGGAATCCAGCTGAGTTGCAATTAGGGAGATAGATTTCCTGCTCTTTCCTTTATCTCATAATTAATACAGAAGCCCTGAACAGTGTGCATGGCGAGCAGGTCCAAAGGAGGCACAGGGAAGCCACTGTGGGAAGCCCAGACTCCTTTGAATGCCTTGCTAGTCTGCTCAGGTAGGTGCTCTGGAATTTGTGCCAGCTGCAGACATTTCAGTTGCTTGATTACGGGAGACAGAAGAGGCAGGGCGCAGGGCACAAATAAAACCTTAAACAATCTGTTTCTCTCTCCCCTGCCTGTTCCACCTGCTTCTGTGCTTCCCCACAGCAGCCCTGACAGTGGTCTGTTTCCCAGAGGCAGGAGAAGGGAGACCCAGGCAAGGGAGTGTCTTATTGCTGTGAATGGGAGGGATGTGGCGACCCGGTGGGGGACTGGATCCCAGGGAAAAGGACATAGCGGAAATTAATGTGGCTTCAGAGCCTGATAGGCTTAGGTTCAAATCTTAGCTGTACCACGTACTGGGTTTTAGCAGGTTATTAACTGCTATGAGTTTTTTGGGTTGTTTTTTTTTAACTGTAAAATCAGATGCTGATACTTGCACTCATTGAACAAATAACATGAATATATTTAAATACATTCCAAGGTGGATTCTGCGTGCCAGAAGTAAGCAGTGAACAAGACACAAAATCTCCTCTTTGGATGTTTACATGCTAATGCAAGAGATGGAAAACTCAACGAATAAATATGCAGTCAGTCCTCTGCATCCATGGGTTCTGCAGCCACAGCTTCAACTATTCACAGATTAAAAATATTCGGAAAAATTGTGTCTGTTCTGAACTTGTACAGACTTTTTTCCTTGTCATTACTCCCTACACAATACAGTATAGCAACTATTTACATAGCATTTACATTGTATTAGGTATTATAGGCACTATAGAGATAATTTAAAACATATGGGAGGATGTGCATAGGTTATATGTAAGTACTATACCACTCCACATAAGGGACTTCAACAACCATGAATTCCAGTGTCTGCCGGAGGTCCTGGAACAAGCATCTTGCAGATTTTTGGGAAAACTGCATATGTCAAGAAATAGTAATACTATGAAAAAATAAGCCAGGATAAGTGGATAGAGAGTGGCAGTGCATGTGTGTGGGGGTGAATCAGGCATGATAGTGCACACTCGTAATCCCAGCAGCTTGGGAGGCGGAGGCAGGAGAATTGCAAATCTAAGGCCAGCTTCAACTTCTAATCAAGGCCCTAAGCAACTTAGTGAGAACCTGTCTCAAAAAAAAAAAAAAAAAAAAAGAGGGCTGGATATGTGGCTCAGTGGTTAAGCCAAATGGGCTATTTGGTTAAGTGCTCCTGGGTTCAATCCTGGTACCAAAAAATAAAATAAATATATGTTTAAGTCAGCTCTTTTGCTGCTGTGACTAAATGGTCTGACCAGCACAATTATAGAGGTGGAAAAGTTTATTTGAGGGCTCACGGTTTCAGAGGTCTTAGCCCTCAGAGGACTGGCTCCATTCCTTGGGGCTCAAGGTGAGGTTGGCTGGAGAGGGCAGTAAGGGGAAGCAGCTTACATCAGGGTGATCAGGAAGCAGAGAAAGAGACTCCACTCAACAGATACAAATATGTACTCAAAGCCACATCCTACAGATTCAGTTAATCCTTGTCAGGGGATTAAATCACTGATTGGATTAAAACTCTCAAAACCCAATCATTTCTCCTCTGAACCTTCCTGCACTGTCTCACACTTGAGCTTTTGGGGGACACCTCACATCCAAGCCATAACAATATATGTGTGTGGGGGGGTTGATTTTTTCTTGAAGAATGTTCAAGGATGGCATATTTGATAGGTGATACTTGACAGAAAATGAGATTTCATATAGATATCTGGAAATAGGCAAGAGGAAGTTCAAAGGTACCAGATGGGAGTGCACCTGGAAGTTCAAATAAACATGAAGATGCTCAGTATCAGATGAACTGAGTAATTATGTCTTCTCAAAAGTTGTATTGAAGTCAAATTTTCAAGGCAATTGTATTAGGAGGTGGGAGGTGATTAGGAATGGGCTTGGTGCCCAAATGAAACAGATCCCAGAGATATCCCATTTCCCTTCTGCCATGTGAGATTACAGTGAAAACCTGGCTGTGAACCAGGAAATGGGTCCTATAGGGGCACTGAACCTGCCCAGACCTTACTATTGGACTTCCCAGCCTCCAGAACTGTGAGAAATAAATTTCTGTAACGTATAAGCCATCCAGCCTATACAATTCTGATACGTTAGCCCAAATAGATGAAGATACTCAGTGTGTCTGCATTGGTGGGAATGAAGGGAAAGTGGAAGAGATTGTGTGTCTGCATGAGTGTGTGTGTGTGTGTGTGTGTGTGTGTGTGCATGTAGGGATGGTCAGGTCATGTTACAGAGTTACTATAAGTGAGGAGGCAAGCCACTGGAGGCTTTGATCAGAGAATGACATGGCCTGACTTGTATTTTAGAAGGATTATCTTGACTTCTGGGTGGAAAATACATTTTAAGATGCTGGAGGAGAAGTAACAAGACCTGTTGGGAGGCTTGCTGCATCTTCTGGTGAGAGAGGGTGATAGCTTAGATTAGGGCAGTGGTGTCCTGGTAAGAAGTAGTCAGGACCGGGAAATGTTCAGCAGGTAGAACCTGTAGGATTTGCTGATGGATGGGTGTGGCCTATGAATCCTGAGGCACAAGGGAATGCCTTCAAGACCTTGTCCTGAGCAACTGGCAAAATGGAGCTACCCTGGACTAAAATAGAGAATATGGTGGGAGGAGGGGGATTTGGTTGCAGCAGGGGCTGAAATCAAGAGTTTGGCTTCAGGCATGCTACGCAGCAGCTGTGTACTGGACAACACATGGAAATGTTTAGTAGTCTGTTGTGTGTGAGAGCCTGGGGACCTAGGGAGAGGCTGGGGCTAGGAGACAACGTTTGGAATTATCAGCCAGTAGCTAATTTTAAAATCTTGGGATGCTGTGAGATGCTCAAGGAGAGAGCGAGGATAGAGAAGATAAAAGGTTTGTAGGATACTTCAGCATTTAGAAGTCATAAAAATGTGAGGGAACCAGGAAGGGAGTCTAGAAGGGATGCTTTAGACAGGCATGGTATGCAGCACAGAGTAGGTGCCCAGTGAAAACAGTCTATCACCATGCATATCATATTCATCACTATGTTTATGGCTAGAGTATTAGAAAAATTAATTCTAAGCAAAAATAGCAGGAAGGTGTACCTCATCTGTATTTTTCCTGTTTTCCTTCTCTCTTTCCTCTCCAGTTTCCCTTACTCCTCATCTCAGACTTCTACCACCTTAGTAAAAGCAAAAACAATTTAAAAAGTTTTGAGCGTATTAAAATTTCTATCTCATGACTCTGTTCAAAATATCCAAGAAAGGCCAATATCTTTTGAGAAATCAATAGAGAAATCACAGAGTAGGAGCACAACTGGGAGGGTCAGCAGGACTGAATGTAGCTTCCACTCCTTACCAACTCATGGTGTGACCTCAGGCAGGTAATTTAAAGTCTCAAGGAGGATGGACACTGCCATTCAGATGAGAATACTGACCATGCTACCCATGTGACATTTCTGCCATTTGTTTTTCTGGTTTCTAAAACATGGAGACTATCCTCATTATCAGCATACGCTAATAATTCTCTTGCATTTCCTCTGAGACTCTAGTCTGGAATTGTCCATTTTTGTTAGCAGAGTATATTGAGAGAAGTGCCATTTAGGGGTGACTGTCCCAGGTCCCATACCCTATCTATCCCATAGGCACTCTGAGATCTATGATCTCATTGAACCACCAGAAGACCAATTTCTTGAACCATATTCATTTATTTCCTTACATAATTACCTGCACTGGATTGCATTTTAAGAATCATGCCCTTGGCTTTAATTAAACATCCTTGAAATAGTCATGTGAAGTTCATTGCTACATTTGCAGAACTATTGTTGTAGGCACCATCCCATACCATTCTGGAAAAGCCTTCTTTAAGTGTGTTTTGTGAAGCATGGGTCTGCAGAATCTTCATTAAAATTTCATTATGGGGAAATATTATTAAGTTTGGAAAAAAATGTCTTTCCCGAAGATTGTCTGAGCCTTCACTAACAAAAAAAATTATTGTGAATCCCTAGAAAAGGGCTGAACTATGCAGATTTCTCGCTCCATTTTATTGGCCAGAAAATCCTACTTGGGGCTTTACCTCTTGGGATAAGTGTTCTATGTGCCCAGCCGAAGAGGCTCTGGATGCTTCATGCTCAGTTGGACTAGCACCATGGGTTGGGTAATGACCATACACAGAGAGGAGGGTATGTTGGCCTTAACAGAGCCACGGTTGTGGGGCTCACCAGGGCACAGTGCTTGTTGAGGACTTGAATTCTTTCTGTATCAGATATTAACTCCTGGTATTCACAATGGCAGGTAGTCCAGTTTCAAATACATCATTCAGTACCTTCCATAAAACAACACACAAAGTTAAAATATTAACAAATAATGTAGTGTTAAGAAAAAAAGATAGAAATAGGTTTGCAATATTAATGCTTTGTGGTAGCAATGGGGAGTGATGCCAATTGTGTGGGACCTTACTCCCTAGGAAGTGTAATGAGTCATCCTCTCTTCTTCCCCATAGAAAGAGTCAGCTCCTTTCACTTCCAAATGCATAGGTCCCATCAATTCCCAAAATTCAGTCTCTGAGGCTCTAAAAAAGTCCTGTAGGAATAGCCTGCTCCTCCTTTTCACTGGGGCCTATTGACCAGTATAGGTGTGTGTGCAGACTGCTTGCCTTCCTATTGATGCAAGGTTAATCATTTAGAACCTAATGGTTTTATTTTAAAGTGGAAATTGAAATATGTTTTGCTAAAGCTTACAAAGTGGGGAGGAAGAAGAGATGAAGATGACAGGTCAATGGATAAATATGATTGACTGGTAATCTGGGTTTCACCTTATTCTTAAAGCTACATCTCTAGCCAGGAAGTCAGATTGCAAGAACCCTTAAGAGAACCAAACTGTCCTCCCTAAGTCAGTCTGAAGGGTTTTTAGAAGGGTATGTGTTCATGTGGTGAGATTTAAGGGAATGCATAGGAAGTTCTGTAGCTCTAAATATTTACCAGACTACATAGAATTTCACCACTAGAGCAAAACTCTTTTGACTCTTAGGGATTTTTCTGTATTTGGGAGCTTTTGGAAATGAAAATACCTGGGACAGCTCATTCTCTTCTGATGACACTGTAACTTGAGAACAGAAATGAGGATGATGGGAATGGGGAAAATATAGTCCGAGGTTCACACCAAGTGACTATTCAAGAAACTGTCCAGAACCATGTTATCTTTGGGGTGTGATAGAGTAAGCATCTTTGGTAATTTTCATATATATGTATTTCTCATCTTTAGTAGACTTGAGAGATTAGGTATCATGAGATTAGCTGCTGAATTATGGCCTGAGCCCCACAGCCTTTAGGGACAGGAAGACATAGAGGAATGTGCTTGGATTCCGGCAGAGTTCCCCTCTCTAATTCATGCCCTAGGGAAAGGTTTCATCTGTATCTTCAGAGGGGGAATGAGAAGTAGTTCTCTAGACAGGTGGTTGAAGGCAGGTGAGATAGAAAGATTGCTCAATTCCCTGCAATGATGGAGCAAGCACTAGGAAGTATAAAACAGAGGGGCATCTCCTCCCCTCTTCTCTCCAGAGGTAGAACCCTGTATTATTGAGGGTTTCAATCAATAAGATTATCTATCTATCATCTATCTATCTATCATCTATCTATCTATCTATCATCTATCCATTTATCATCTATCATTTCTCTATCATGGGAATTGGCTCATATAATTATGGAGGGTAAGAAGTCCCACAGTCTGCTCTCTGCAAGCTAGAGAACCAGGAAAACCAGTGACAGAATTCAGAAGAGCCACTGGCGTAAGTCCCAGTCTGACTCTGAAGGCCTGAGACCAGGTGGTGGTGGTATGACAGTTGTTACTGGTGAAAGTCCTAGAATCAGACTTTCTGAAAACCAGAAAGGCCAGTGCTCTAAGAAGATAGATGTCCCAGTTCAACAAGAGAGAAAACTTGCTTTTTTTTCTACTTTTTTTTTTTTTCCAATGGGGACCTCAAGGAAATGGCTATTTCAAGAGATTGAATTTTCTTTACTCAAGTCTACTGATTCATATGCAAGTCTCCTCTGTAAACACCTCACAGACACATCTAGAAACAATGTTTTACCAGCTATCTGGACACACCTTAGCTCAGTCAAGTTAGTCTTCCCACTGAGACAAGGAGAACTTCTGGGAGTCCTTTTGTGGGGGTCTCGTTAGCTCCCTGAGTGGGAAGCAGACAAGAATATTAGGACTCTTGATGAAGTCCAGCTTGGAGCCGTGACCTCCAGTCTAAACACAGGCTTCCTTTGTGAGTGACTGTCTTCACTTTTCAGAGCTGTGCTCTCTCTGCACAGGGAGACATACATGGGGCACAGTGGGAGAACCCAGAGTGAGAGGCAAGCAGGTGGCCAGGCCACTAGCCAAAGACAATGACCCTGATAGAGGGAAGAAGCCACTGTGGGCTGACTGAGAACTTGGGAGAGGATAGTCAGTTGTGGGAATGGCACCTGCAGGGCTACCCTGCTCCAGATGAGTAGCGGGTAGGTGCTGCCCTTAAGGTAGCATTCTAGCAGGACAGAAAAGCACAGACCCCTTTCAACAGTTCCATGGAGGCTCTTGCTGGGGAAAGCAAATCAGTGTATGGAGAGGGACTTTGTAGTTCCCCAGAAGGCCTTGTGTTAAAGAATTGGTTCCCAAGGCTTGGGGCTATTGGTGAAGCCAGAATTAGGGACAGGCAGTTAGTGTAGAATAGGAAATCTGGTCAAATCGAGTAATGGAAGCCATCAGAGTCTGGGAAGTTGGAGACTAACCCTGGGAGAATAGAATGTCAGTGTCTCCAGAGCCCTTTTGATCACCAAGGTTACTTGCTTAACTGCCCCTCCCAAAAAGCTGCAGGCAGGGAGTTGCTAATTAATGCCCCCTGGGCCCTTACCTACTATCACTTTAGGCCACCCCCTGCCCATCCACTTCTCAGCTTTTGCATCTCACCTTTTTGCTGTGTCACCAGGGCCTAGTCACTAGGCAGGAAGGAAAGGTGAGGGTCGGAGGAAAGAACAGAACAAAGAAGATCCTAACCTATAAAAGACATAGGGTGCACTCACTTCTTGGGGATTCTAGAACATCAGCCATGGCCCCCTTCTTCCTCCTGGGAGAAGTCTGTGTTACCACCATTAAATAAAACCTGCTTAATATGCTTGCCTTGGCATGCTTCTCTGGAGTTATACTGAGGAAGCAGAACTCCTCACCGGTAATGGCGGTATCATTGGGAGGAGGTAGAACCTTTAAGAGGTGGGGCCAGGGGGGAAGTCTTAGGTCACTGGGAGTGTGCCCTTGAGGTGGATAGTGGGACTCAGCCCTCTTCTCTTCCCTTCTTGCCTGCCATGAGGTGAGCCACTTCCTTTGCCACCTGCTCTCCCCATGATGGGCTCCCTCACTGCAGGCCCAAAAACAATGGGGCCAACCAACCACACACTGAAAATTCCAAAATTGTGAGCCAAAATAAACCTTTGTACTTTTAAAGTTGATAATTTTAAGCATTTTGTTACAGTATCACAAAGAGGATTAACAGGATATATGAATGGAGGTAGTGGAAATACAAAGTTTTCAAATATGGCAAGTGAGATATTTACAGAGTACTTACAGAGTTGCACCAATTTGTACTATTCTGAGTGCTCTGAGACAGGCTTAAGTGACAGCCACTGGGGAACAGGTGGGCCTGCAAGACCCCCTGAGGTCAACCGAGTCTGTGGAGGGGTTATCTTCAAAGCACCTGGGGGAGTGGCTGGAGATACCTGGGTCATGGGGGTTCACTGGGGCTTCTCACCACAGCAGGGATCACCCAGCTACAGGGGGGCTCGGGAGAGAAATCAAGTACCCTGTCTTCCCACACCCTTCTTCAGTACTTCTCTTTTTTGTTAAGAACCATAAAACTTCACTCACAGTAGGCGCTTAGTAACTGCTTATGAATCAGGTAGGTACTGAGTAGAAGAGAAAGGGACCTGGTTGGGAATATAGAGAGGGGAGGGCACAAGCCTAGACTTTCTATCTTTACCCTTGGTCCAGGGCTGTTCCTACAGCAGCTGATGTTGGCTTTACGTTATCCAAAAGGCGAGCTATGTGACCCTACACAACCCAGGAATCCTGAAATATTTAGAAGCCCTAATGTTTGTGTGAGGACAGAGCAGAGCCTATTTTGGATGGGGAGGTCAATTATTCAGGAAGTTGAGAGCTATTGTCCAGGATTACGGAACATCTCCAACTTCTCTGGGTGATCAGAGGGGAGGCCTATTTGCCTCCAGGTGATGAGCCCCAGGGAGACCACCTGAGGGATTTGTCAGCTCAGCTTTGTCAGTTGCTGTGCAGGTGACTGCAAGTTCTTCCTGGAGCTCTGAGGTGCTTCTCTTCCCCACTCCTGAAAAAAACTTATAATTAAAATGCAACAACTGCCTATTTCTTCTGACAGTTGTATGTCTGATTCAGCCCAGGGTTTGGTTTGAGGAAGGTGCCTGTTCCAAACATGCCTTTCAGCTGCCTTCAGGGTCTGGTGGCATGAGTTCTGTGAATTTAAGGTGCTTTTTGTTCCAACAGAGCTCATCACTATCTGCATACCTAAACAAATGTGCACACAGGTATACTGGTCAGATCTTTGACTTTCTCTGGGAAGTGTGGTTTTGGAAAGCATCAGGCTGGGGAGACACATTTCATTATTTGGAGAGTCCTGTGGGGACAGCTGTCACACAGCATTACTCCAGTTGCCCAAGGCCAGCACAGAACAATGCGATTCCAACGCTCCATCTAACACAAGTGACAATGGCAATCGGCTGAGAATCCTGCTGCATTTTACAAGGACTCCTAAGGGAAGAACTCCTAAAAAGATGAGCTCAGGGAGGAGTTGGGTTATTGTGGTGGAATGTGGTTCAGTCAGTTCATTCCTTCAATATGCATTTATCCTACTATGTGCTAGGCATATAAGGAGGGAGAAAAATGTCTTCAGAGGGTCTGCAGTTGTGTGGGTTAAAACAGCTGTATAAATTATTTTAAAATAGCATGAAAATGCTAGAAAAGAATGACTTTGGTTTCTTTATTCAGCTTTCTTTTTCTTTTTTTCTTTCTTTCTTTCTTTCTTTTTTTTTTTTTTTTTTTTGTAAGAAATGGGATCTTGCTGTGTTGCCCAGGTTGCCCTGAATGCTGGGCTTAAGCCTTTCTCCTGCTTCAGCCTCCTGAGTAATTGAGACTACAGGTGCAGTGCGCCATCCTGCCTGGCCTCATTGGTTTATTTATTCACTCATTCTTCACCCGAAACACCAGCAAAGGGTTTTACCTGTAGTAAGTACTAGATGCCCCAAACCTGGTCCACTGATCCTCAAGTGGAACAAATTGTTTACCAATGGAGATGGACACAGGGCAACGCAGTGCTGAGGCACTCAAGTGAAGGGGATTCCAACCCCTGAGACCAAGTTCATGGCGAGTGGCAGTGTACTTTGTTTTTATTCCTCTAGGACTGCTGCATCCTTTGGAGAACTTCTCCCTCTCCAGAAGTGTGAAGATGGCTGCCCTTCCTTCTCCCTCTGTGTCTCAGGGTCACTCAGAGGGTATCTCTACCATCTGCAGAACTGTCTGCTGCAGGCTGGCCTTTCAGCTCCACTCTTCGGAGGAGAGGGCTGCAGCTGTGCCTCTGAGGCAACTTGGCCTGATTCAGTCACCTATTGAAGGCAGGCGGAAGGTCAAGTTCCTGAGAAGTTACACACTGAAGAGTTCTTTAGTCTTAAAGTTCCAGTCCTGGTTCCTAATGAGTTCCTAAATCCAGATACACAATAGTAACTATGGAACTATTGTGATTGGATTGAATAGATGTTTCCTCCAGTCCTCTGGCCAGGTTCTGGTGTGGGAATGAACATTTGCTAAGTATCAAGGACCAGCCATCTTTGGGGTGAGAGGACTCTGCTCATCACAAGCTGAACCACACTAAGTGCTGACATGGTCTGGTGGAACCTCTGTGGGGTTCTAAACACAAGCATCGTCAAATGTAATGATAGACAAATGGGCACAGATACGATGGGAAACTCGTGGTGGAACAGAATCTTACATCCAATAAATGCAGAAAGCTGTTTAACCACACTAGCCATCAAGGAAATGCAAAATATAAATCTGTAATTTGTTTGCTTATCCAATTGGTGGGAAGTTGAAAAAAGATGCTGCTGATAATGTAGAGAAAAGGATGTTCTCATCCATTGTTCCTAGAGAGAATATAAATCAGTGCACACTTTTTGGAGAGTAATTTGGCAATTTGTGTAAGAACAGTCTTAAAATGTGCATACACTTTGAGTCAGTGACTTTAGTTTTAGGACTTTATTCTAAGACAATAATCATATTATGTACAAGATTTATGTTCAAGAATATTCATCTCAGCCATTAGTGTAATAGAAAAAATATTAGAAAGAACCTAAAAGTTCCACAACAGGAGGATGGATAAACAATTAATGGTACAAATGAAGAATGGAAAACAGTTCATTCATTAAAAATGATTTTCTCAAAAATACTTGATGATGGGAAGAAATAGTGAAAAAGAAGGGCACAAGATGCTAGATGGAATATTTCAATTTTGTTAAAATTTTGATATTATAAGTACAGAGAAAAGTTATTAAAAAGCAGCAGGGATGTGATTATAGGAGCATTTTTTTCCCTTTTTATTTTTCTTAGTGGGTGTTTACAATAGTGAATCTCTGCTCTTCTCTGAGCTCCAGTTCACTCTTCTGTAAAAGGGGCCTCATCATGGCTATGTTACATGATATTGAACAGAACAATTACCATATTTGTAAAGTAACCTGGTAGAGAATAGCACATTATAATACTCAAAGAATGGTTTATAATATCATTATCCACAGTTACCAATGAAGCACACCTCATCCAGATATTGATCTATAAGTTATTAAAGTTGTTCCCCTCCTGTCTTGGTCCAATTTGTGTTGCTATAACAAAGTTCCTGAGTTAGGTCCTTTACAAAGGAAGGAGGTTTATATACCTCATGGTTTTGTAAAGTCTAAGATTGGGCAGCTCCATCTGGGTGGCCTCTGGTGAGGGCCTTCTGGCTACTTCATATGATGACATAAGGCACCATCTGGCAGGAGTGCAAGAAAGAGTTTGCTCAGTGGTAGAGCGCTTGCCTAGCATGTGTGAGACACTGGGCTGGATTCTCAGCACTGCATATAAATAAATGAATAAAAATAAAGGTCCATCAACAACTAAAAATATACAAAAACAAATTTTTTTTAAAAAAAGAGAGGGAGTTTTCAAGATGAAAGATGGAGAAAGAGAATGAGAAGGGCCAAACTTGCTCTTGTAAGACCTAACCTACTCCTGTGAGACACAATCAACTCCAAGAAACAGCATTAATTTACTCATGAGAGTTGAGCCCTTATGACTTAACCATCTTGAAGTAGGTCCTACTTATAAGTCCCACCATCGTGACACCACCACACTGGGAACTGAGCTTCTAGCACAAGAAACTGCATTCTAAATCATACCAATTCTCTCTCAACTGTATCTTGAGATAACAAAAGATTGACTGAATAAAAAGTCCTTTATAATGAAGTTCTAATATTAACTTTCTGTTCTTCCGCACAAGGATTGAGAAATACCCATTGTGTCAGTCAGCTTTTTGTTACTGTGACAAAATACCTGAGGAAAACAACTTAAGGGAATACATATTTATCTTGGCTTATGGTTTCAGATCATGGTTGCCTGGTTCCATTGCTTTTTCACCTGTGGTGAAGCAGAAACACTATGGGGGAATGGTGTGGCAGAGGAAAACTGCTCGTCTCATGGCAGCTAGGAAACAGAGAAGGAAAGAGAGACAAGATATAGTTCCAAAGAGCATGCCTAAGGACCCACTCCCTTCAATTAGGTCCCCCCTCCTAAACTTTCCACCACCTCTCAATAGTGCCACCAACTGGGGATCAAGCCTTCAACACATGAAACTCTGAAGGACATTCCAGATCCAAACTATAATACCCACCTTCTAGAGAAATAATATCCACTTTTGCCTGTTTAGAATTTTTCTCATTCAAAATCCAGGTTCTGTATATCTTCAGTACCTTACGACTCTACTTCTTTTGTGTCAGGATGATGAAAGTGTTATAGTTACTAATTACAGGGGACTTCTAGTCCCCACAGCTGCAATAGCTCAAAGTTCTGTTTTAAGTAGAGTCACCTTCAATGATATTGAAACAGTGTCTTTCCCTTAATTCTTGCTGCAAAATGCTTGTTGCTTTCCTCTCTAGGAGAAAGTTTTTCAGCTCTCTTCTTTTTCTCTTATGTCTCTCTGTGTCTGTTCTGGTGCCCAAGTTCTCTTGAGGCTGAGATTTATATTCTGAACATTCAGATGGGAAAAACGACTTCCAGATGAGGTCAGAGTTAAAAGGATACTCATCATACAAAAATAAGAAATAAGCAAAATACATGTCCTTTGAGACACTATTAACTACCCTCTCGGGCTAACATAGCCTAGAGATGTATTAGTTAACTAATTCTCACCTATTAACTATGAAGGCTAAGCTAATGGGATCATTTGGAGCTCTGAATTTGTGCCCAGAACAGCTGGTAAAGCTGAGAGAACTGGCACTCTGCCTTGTACATGTATGAGGGCATCTTCTTTCCAAAGTGACACATTCCCAGCCTATCCAGCTCATTTAAAGGGAAAAAATATTTTCACCTGCCAAAGTGATTAGAAAAATGTGGAGGCTGCAGAGGAGGAAAACTACAGAGGGAGTCATTTTATTCTTTATTGATATGTGAATATGAGCCCTGATTTTACAAGACATGCTGTCTTATAAAAATATCTTGCAACTAATATAATGAAACAGCTAATAGGCATGTGGCTCATTCAGGGCCTCTGGCACTGACCATCCAAAGATGAGAGAGCTCTAGTTCTCCTAATTACCTCATTTACCTCTCATGGAAGGGAAAGGAGAGGAGGCAGAGAGGGGTGTGACTATCATGGTTGGGACTGCACCATCCCCTCTTCACTCCTGCGTCAGCCCAGATTCAGATGGGAGTGTGCAACCCCCTTATGCACACAAGGGTTTGTGGGCATGTGCACATGTTGCAGATGGGATGCGTCCTTGCTTCCTATTTCCAGGATGTTCTGAAACTGAAGCTCCAAGCTAGTGCTCTGGGTTCCAAGTTGTGACCCTTTCACTGAAAGATGAGGTGCTCTTTTGAACCCACTGCTTCTTTCCAAAAAGGGGATGATTTCATCAACTCCTGACATCCAGGAATGCTTTGGAGGCTCGTGGAGCTAAGGAACATGAATAGCTTTATAAATCAGTGGTGCCCACAAGCAGCATTATTACCTTTTGGCACCAAACTCCGCTCTTCTTAATTCATTTGAGGAATAAAACAAAAACAAACATAAACACCTTCTCCTCAATACCATCTGCTCAGAAGGTATTCAGTTATAACGGGGATTACAGGGCTTTTATTTTATAAATGGAGTTAAATTTTTTCCTGTTTGTCATTTATTCTCAACATAGGGAATTCGGAAAATACCAAAAATATAAAAGAAAATAAATTTCACCCATATTCTCGTCACATAGTAAATACAAATACTGTTTTGTGAGTTTGATCTTTTAGCTAGGTAGATAACCTGGAAAACAAAACACACATACAGAACCTTACTGTGAGATATTTCCCCTTCTATCTTATAGGTTATGTCTATAGCCACACTCTGAGAAACTGGAAAGGGTGGGTCTCTTTAGTTGAATTGATTGCTTTCCAGAAAATAGTTCTTGCTATACAGAATTCAAAAATAAGATGATACTGTTTCTTGGCGGGGAAGGGGTCTTGAAGATCAAGCCTATGACTTCACCAAGCACTAACCACATGCTCTACCATTGAACTACACCTCAACCCCCAGATGACACTTTATCTGCTAATGACTACAAACCAGTTTCCATTTTCCCAAACCCAATTACATGAGACCCAATGAAAGTTAAAGCCATTCTTTATTAAAAGAGTTTAGTGGCTGTGTCACTCTAGTATGCTGATTTTAAGTCCTTTGGGTATAAACTGAGGAGTGGGATAACTGGATCAAAAGGTGGGTCCATTCCAAATTTTATGAGGAATTTCCATACTGCTTTCCATAATGTTTGCACCAATCTGCAGTCCCACTAGCAATGTATGAGTGTACCTTTTCCCCCATGTCCTCACCAACATTTATTGTTGCATGTATTCTTGCTAATTGCCATTCTGATAGGAGTGAGATGAAATCTTAGTTTTGATTTGCGTTTCTGTAATTGCTAGAGGTGATGAACAATTTTTCATATATTTGTTGATCCATCGTATATCTTCCGTGAAGTGTCTGTTCAGTTACTTAGCCCATTTATTGATTATTTTTTGGTGTTAACTTTTTTGAGTTATTTACATATCCTAGAGATTAATGCTTTACCTGAGTTACTTTAGATTAGATAGAGGGGAGTGAAGGGAGGGGAAGGAGTGTGGGGATAGGAAGGACAGTAGAGTGAAACGGACATTATTACCTCATGTATATGACTGCATGACTGATGTGAACCTAAAATATATACAATCAGAAAAATGAGAAATTATACTCCATTTATGTATGATTTATCAAAATTCGTAAATGTGTTCCACTGTCATGTGTAACCAATTAGAATAAATTTTAAAATTTTTTTTAAAAAGAGGTTAGGTGTTTAGCTCTAAACTCTTCAATAAAGGAGTATTATGCCCTGATTAAACTATTTTGCTCTCTTTGAATCAACCAACATTGTCTAAACATTTTGTTTTTATTTTCTTGATGGTGTCTGCACCGAAAATGCAAGTGCAGAATAACTTGATGCAAAATAACTTCCCTGCAAAATAAGTTAATGCCATTCCTCAAATTCTGTCTTTTGTCTACAAGTTTAAGCCATCCGCTCAGTAATGTATGATTCTGCCACTTATTGCTGATCAAGAGGCTGGAAGAGTTCAAGCCCAGGGCACCCTCCTACAGGATTCTAGCTCCATAGGTGGACTTATGGGTTGGAAAATAGGGTGTATAAACATGGTACTGGGGAGAGAAATCCAGTCCAGTTTGCAGTTATTTTTCTTCTATGGTACCAGAAATAAAAAACCTCTTGTCATCATGAAAATTATTTTCTTCCCTAAGACAACTCCGATTTTCAGATTAGTAGAAGTTTGATCCCTTTCCTTTCCATCTCATGACTCAGGTCTTTATGAGACCACACATTCTTCTCCCTGCTTGCAATGCATTGGAAATCACCCTTCTTGCTCTGGCAGTAGAGAACACCTTAGTTTTTTTCCTGATGACAAAATTTCCCTTGATTCTGGGGCAGAGGTGAGCAAGACTCTGATGGCAAAATGACGTAGAAGAATGAAGCTCCTTCTGCCACAAGTGTGAAAATCTGTGCAAGTTGCTGATGGAGGACGAATAGCATCTTCGCCCTCCTCTTTCTGCCCTCCTGTGCATTCTTCCTTTAGGTTTGACGACAAGACTGGGGCAAGAGGCAGAGAGAGGAGGACTAGTGGCAAGTGGAGGACAATTTGTGCAAGAATTTTGAAAAGCATGGGAATAGTTACTTTGGTAAAAAGAGTAGACAGAAGATAAAGCGACCCTTAAAAAAACAAACCAACAATTCTGTGTTCTATAAATCCTCTTCAAAGATGTAAGTAAAACACTTGAGTGCAGCCAAAAAAAAAAAAAGTTGTTCTTTAAATTTATATCATATCTCATGTGATTTTAATGGCAATATCATGTGCCATAATTTATTTAACCAATTCTCTACTTTTGGACAGTTAATTTTCAATTATTTAGATGTTGATAAATATTTCTATTGGGAGTGCTTTGGTCTGTAACTCTGAATGTGTTTTTTGTTTTCAGTTAGGTAATTGATCATAGCTGCTTTAACAATCTAAAATCTCAGTGGTTTAGCCTGGTAAGGGTTTATTTTTGGTTTTATTTGCTGCCTGGTGTTGGGAAGGGGAACTCTGTTCTTGGCAGATATCAGGGATCCAGGCTCCTTCCCTATTGATGCTCCACTCTTCTCAGGTCCTCTGGGAGACTTTCCCTGGAGTTTTGGATCTGGAGAGGGAAGAAGAGAACTTAGGAATTCACACCTGCTCTTGACCCCTCCCATCTGTGGACAGCACACAGCTTCTGCACACATGCCATTGGCAAGAACTAGTCACATGGCTCCACATAGCTGGGGGTGGGGGTATGGACCAGAGTTGCCTAGCACATGCAAAGTGGGAAGGGACAATGCTTATTGGTTAACAATTAGTCAAAGTGCAACCAATTTTCTCTCAGATCTTCAGAATATGAAGGGTTACATCCCTGTAACTCCTTGTCAATTCTACAAGATTATCATCATCTTATATTCTTTTTTGATTATTAAATTTGAATCTTTCTACATCCTCTTCCTGTCCTCTTCCATTGATAGTCCTATTATCTTCTTAGAAGCTCTGGCGGGAGGCTGGCTGAATAGAGAGGAGAGAGTCTGGGAGAAGGCGCTCTCACACATTTGTGTTGCCCAGGTCCACAACCCCTCCTGTTTCTCTAATGCTGGCTTGCTTTCCCAGGGACAGTGTACAGCTAGAGTGGACTCCACGGGTGCTTTGTGGTCCCTGATTCCAAGACTGCAGGATAATCCCCTGCCCTTGTGAAATGCTCCTAAATATCATGGCCTCAGATTGGGAGGGGGATGGCAGTGTCATATGAAATGCATTGACATTTCAAACACACTGGCTGCTCTAGCCCTCTGGTAATGACTTTAGTAACATCACGACTGATTCTGAGATTAAACATCAGGGTTGTTAAATGCTAATTGAGTTGAAAAGCTTCCTCCAAATGCTGTAAAAATTTCAGGCAATTAAGGGCTCCTGGTTGGGTACTGGAGACAGCTTGGTAAGTTCCCTCTGTCCACCCTTGCTCCCATCCCTCTTCCCCTTCTTGACAGAATGCAATTGTATACACAAACAGACTTCTTCTTTTTAAGCAGAATGTCCATTCCTCTGGGTGTTGAATCAATGCTCTGGAGTGAGCTGTTTGCCTACAGATTCCAGCATGAGCCCTGAGGTTCATTCATGGGATTTTGCAGGTATGTTGATACAGCAATATGGCAGTTTGAAGTTTTCCTGCAGGGAACTTCAAGGAAATTTCCCAAGGACTGATGTAATTCTTTTCTTGAGGCCCAGAAGAAAGATCCTCTATGAAGGTCTCATTTCCATAGTCCCCCATCTCATTCTCTATTTTCTTTATTCTTCTTCCATTTTTAGGACATGTGAATCAGGCCTAAAGGTGAGACTTTTGGAGAATCATTTTACTTTATACGTGTTCTGGAAGTAGATAGGTCCTCCTCATTAAACAGGTGAAGGAGCAGAGAGGGTGGAGTATTAAAGCTCTCTCTTTCCTCTTCCAGTTCAACACCCTCATCACCCCATAGCATTGCTGCCTCTTTTTCTCTGAAGAAGTCTTGTGCTATCTTTGAAAATAAAAAGCTGAGCATTGAGAGAATCTCAATTGAGAGAGCAGGTGAACCACGCTGCATGGGCACATTGCACCAGATCCATTCCTGTGGCACCCTGAAATTCCACCAGACACCTGCATCTGCACTTCCTGAAAGAAATGAACAACAGGATGCCTATCACTTATTGAGGGCTAATGTTGTGAAGGGGGCCTAGTTATATAGTGACACCAGACAACATTTGTTGAACTCTTACTTTTAGTCACATAGTGTAGTGATTTTTTCGTGTCCATTCATTAAACTCACTTTACACCAACACTGTGGGGCTAGAACTTACTGATGTGCCCATTTTATTGAAGTGGAAACTGAGGTTCAGAGTGGCTAAGTAACAAAAGTTCATGCTTTTAACCCCTGCATGGATATGTATCATATAATATATAACTTCTGATATTTATTATATATGATATGTTACACATCTGATATATATGATATATTGCATATTATGTGTATTATATATTTCAAGTATTATATATTTTTTAAAAATCCTTACCAAAATCTTACAAGGTAGTTGTTGTCATTGCAATTTTTTTTTTCTTTCTTTCTTTCTTTTTTTTTATTGAACACAAATGGAGTACAGCTATTGTTTCACTGGTTGTACACAAAGTAGAGTCACACCATCTGTGCGTTCATGCATTTACACAGGGCAATGTCATTGCAATTTTATGATCAAGGAAGCAGAAGTTACAACAGCCTGAGAAATATATACAATGTCATGGAATCACTACTAAGTTATTGAGCAAGGATTTGAACTCAGGGACTCCTTTCTTTTTGCGACAAAAAAAAAAAAAAAAAAATGTCTATGCTCTTTCCATTTCCATAGCCTCAAACATATTATTTTGGTCAAGTGACTTAGGTTACTTCCCCCAAGTGGGTCAATAAACAAAAGATAAGATATGGATTCTTTATTGGAAATTACCACAAGAAAGCATCCACAGACATAATAAAAAAAGGGCTGGGGAGTTAGGTAATGAACCCGCTGGCGAAATAACCCTTTGAGAACTGAATCATTGTCCAGAAGTCCCCCTGTGAGGGACGAGAGATGGGCCTGGGTCCAAAAGAGGAGCATACCAGGAGCCCCAGGTACCTTTCAGAAAAACAGAACAAAGGTCTGAGTCTTCCTCAAACCACTGAAGTTAACATGAGGTGGAACGTTTCTTTCCTCAGCATTATCTTGCCTTAAAATATCCTATAAAAGAAAACTACCTTTATACCTTTAGTTTAGACATAAAGGTTATGTTTTAAATTTTGGTCTGGAATAGTTTGAATCAGAAAAGATACTGATTTTTAGAAAATGGCAAATGCTACAAACTGCGATGTATATAAATACGAGCTTTTTTATTTTTTAACTGAAAAGGAGATACATAGAGTCTGTTCATATCATAAACTTGGCTTTAACAGAAAGGTTGATAAGGGAACCATTTTATTTAAATGAAGAGGAAGCTTCAAGCAATAGTTAGCAGCTGGTAATCCCTAATTTGTGGGTTAATGTTGAAGCAAGTTAATAAAACGACCTTAGGGAAAGATCAAAGTAATGTTTTCCAGAATTCTGGAGCTAGAGGCACCTTGGAGAGCATCTAGTGCAATGATCTCATTAAGAAAATGCAGGAACTGAGGCCTGGCAGAGGAGGGATGACTTCCCAACAGTTGCAGATATTCTGTTGTGAGGCACAAAATCCACTGAAATACTATTTTTGAATAGTTGTATGGATGAGAAGCAGAAAAGTTGATAAAGATTGTTTTTCTAGTCTGGCTATTTCTGCCTAATGTTGTTTTGCATTCTAAACCCTGTTTTCTCCCTCTATTGAGCATTTATAAACAATAAGTTCTCATTAAGGAATGAATATAGTCAAGAACTTTAAGCAATATATTTTGTTTAATTTTAAACAATATGAGCACATGATACAAAATCAAGAAGTTATAAAACATATATTTAGAAAACTGTCTAGCTCCCACTGCTGCCTCCTGGAGGGGCCACTCACTGGTAACAGGTCCTGAGTGTCCTTCCAGAGCATCTCATGCATGCACAAGCACCTATGCGGATATGTACTCTTCTCCTTTCCATTTCTACACAGCTGTTAGCACAATCTCCACACTGTTCTTCGACTTGCTTTTATTACGTGTTAATGTACCTTAGGGACTGCTGATACATCAGGTCCTATCTCGTCGCTTCTTTCCTTTGAAATGGCTAGGTACTATTGCATTGTCTGAAAGTTCTATAATTTATTTAACACAGTTGGGTCATGCCCTCTTTTTTGCTATTTCAGACAATGTTGTGATGAATATCTTCATACATACATCATTTCACACGTGTGGGAATATAACTGTAGTATAAATTCCTAGAAACAAAATTACAAGGACCAAGGGAATGTGTCTTACATTTTTGTTGATATTGCCAACTTGCTCTAACACAAGCAAGGAATGGAATGCCTATTCCCCATACTATAGTCAACACATAGTGTCTCACTAAGTTGCTTAAGGCCTCGCTCAGTTGCTAAGGCTGGTCCTGAAGTTGTGATCCTCCTGCCTCAGCCCCTCAAGTGGCTAGGATTACAGGCATGTGCCACCACACCTGTATTCTACATTTTTCTTTCTTTTGCTCATTTTCCTCCTAATTACTGGTCTTTTATTGACTTATAAGAAATAAGTAGAATATTCATGTAGAATAAAATTAGACTATCACCAAATATTAGCAAATGTATAGATTACAGTGAATATTGTCTCCATTTTGTTACTTGTTCTCTTGTTTTTTTTTCACAATTCTGTTGACTGCAGAATTTTTCTTTTTTAGGGTGCAGTCAGATATATGGATCTTTTTCTTTATTTGCTTTTGGGTTGTGTTAACCTTTCTTCACTAAACACTATACTGCAAAATGTCCTTTTAATATATTCCATGTACTTTCAATATTTCCTTTATGGGACTTAAATTTTTGATGCATCTAAAGTTTATTTTATGTAAAATATGCACTAAAGAATACAGTGTTATTTTTTCAGAGTTATCCAGTTCTTCCAATACCATGTACGAAATAATTCAAGTTTTCTCCACTAATTTGAAATACTACCTTGATTACACAAAAATGAATGTACTTCTGCCCTGTTCATTGGAAACCATCATTTTGTCTTTGAGTTTAAAAAACAACACAGCAAACAGCACAGCACTCTTTAGTTCTCATAGTTTGCAATTTATTTTAATAGCTGATGAGGCTCTACTTAAAATGGTATTCCTGCCCATTCTTGCCTTGTTTATTTTTTATTATGAATCATAGAATCGGTTTGCCTGTTTTCCCCTCTCCCTCCCCAAATACTATAGGTTGCATTAGTTTATAGATTGCCTTAGGGAACATTGGCATTGTTATGATGGTGCATATTTCTGTTCAGGAACATGGCATTTCCTTCATTAATGTTGTTTTTTGTTTATCTTTGTCAGTTGCATTTTATAGTTTTCATCACATAAATGTCATGTGTTATCTTTAACAATGTCTCTTCTTTGGCATATTAGTTTATTATTACTATTATTTCATTATATATTCCAACCACTTTTTATTTGTATAAAATTATGTAGCTTGGTCTGTTAATTATATAACACACCATCTTTATCAATTCTTATTTGTACTCCCTATAACTTTATTCTTTTACATTTTCCAATACACAAGAAAATCATGTGCAGATGATAACAATTGTAGTTCTTTTCCCTGAAAACCCATACTTTTTTCTTTCATATAATTATATAGCCAGCATCTCCAGAACAACATTAAATAAAAATGGTTAGAGTAGACATAGTTGTTTTGTTTCTGACTTTATCAGAATTTCTTGCTGTATTTCTATGTTACACTCAACACTGACATTTTTGGTGTCCACTATATGCAGATATATGTGAATATAAACATGCAAATTGTATAATTTTTAATTGTATAAAAATTTTTAATTTTTTTTTAAGTACCTGTTATTCCTATTTAATTTTTTTTTTAAATCAAGAATCAATGTTTGGAGGTTATGGAGCAGAGGATACTAAATTTTGGTTACATGGTGAATAAGTACCAGAGGCTTATTGCACAACATGGTGATTATGGATAATAACAATGCCTAATGTACTTGAAAAATCACTGAGAGAAGATTGTATGTGTTCTCACCACAAAAAGATTGATATGTGAGATAATGCATGTATTAATTAGATAAAATTTAGAAATCCCACAATGCAGAATTATTTAAAAACATCATGTATTTGAGATTATTTTCTCTTTAATATTTCTTGATTTGAAGTGTGCTTCTCTTTTTTACTTGAGTTAGCTATTTATTAATTTCAGTCTTTGCATTTGAGAAAGAACCATTTAACACATGAATTATTCCTTCCATTTTTAGTTTTCTAATTTATTAATTTTTTGGTTTTATTTTAATTAAAGACTTTTGGTTTAGTTTAGGTATATATTGGTTATATCTAATATATTTGCATTAATGTAGTTTATTTTTTTTTCTTTTTGACACCGGAGATTGAGCCCAGGGGTGCTTAACCACTGAGACACATCCCCATCCTTTTATTCCCTTTTTAATTTTTTAATTTTTATTTTGAAACAGGGTCTCTTTAGGTTTTTTATGGCCTCGATAAATTGCTGAGGCTGGTTTTGAACTGGTGATTCTCCTTCGTTAGCCTCTTAAACTGCTGGGGTTACAGACCACCATGCCCAGCTTGCATTTATTTTAATTGTTATTAAAAGAATTTTGGGATTGGGGATTTAGCTCAGTGGCAGAGTGCTTGCCTTGCATGTGCAAGGCCCTGGGTTCGGTCCTCAGCCCTTAAAAAAAAAAAAAAAAAAAAATTAAAAGAATTTAACTGGGCGTAGAGGTGCAGGCCTGTAACCCCAGAGACTCGGGAAGCTGAGTGGGCAGGCTCACAAGTTCAAGTCCAGCCTTAGCAATTTAGCAAGACCCTAAGCAACTTAGTAAGACTCTATCTTAAATAAATAAATAAATAAATAAATAAATAAATAAATAAATAAACAAAAAGAGCTGCAGATGTAGCTCAGTAGTAAAGCATCCCTGTGTTAAATCCCCATTACTGGAAAAGCAATTAAGGTATTCTTTTTATTAATTCATTCTTAAGAAATTTTCTTCAAGGCACTGCTTTAGTTGTATCCAGTAGCTTCTGTTAAGTGATGCTTTCATAGTTAAGGATTATTAATCCTAGACATGTGTCCCTGTAATGCCATAGTTAATATCATGATCTTGAAGACTTTTGATTAAAGGAACAAAGATTTAGACTCATAAACTTATTTGAAAGAATTTTATACTCAAATATTTAGGGGAGGAAATCAGGTCAAATTAACATAAGTTGGGTAAGTGTTAAACTACCAAGTTGACTTATTGTTTTATTTCCTTAGCACATTGTTTCTAAACACTGTCTTTTGAATTGCTTAAAAGGATTGATGTACCTTTTTCAAAAAGTTATTCTTAAAAAAATAAAATAAAAAAGAAAATCACTGTTATCTTTGGAATCCACAAGTCCTTTCAAAAGCAATTTTAAGAGGAGCTGACTATTTTAACATTCATAAGGAAGAAACCACAGTTTACTTTGTAGAAATGTATTTCAACTGAGCATTTACCTGATAGGCAGTAAAATAGTTTGGTGAATGTTGGAAGATACATTAATAAGAACTATTGCATTTTTCTCATGTACTGTTATTCAAGTTCAAAGTACATTTATAAAGGACAATTACATATCCAGTTCTGTGTTGATGAATTCATCTACTTTAGCTCATGTGGTAATTCTCCTAACAATGGCTAAGATAGGTGTTGATTGGCCTTTTAAACTTGCTGAAGTTGAACCTCAAAGGAGTTAGATCCTTTTTCTAGGTAAAAATGGACATCAACACCAGAGCCACTGCCTCCTATCCAGCTCTTGCTAAATGAAAAGAATGCACTGAATGTTGGTCCATTGCTTCTGTCCTGCTATAAAAATGGCAATTATGTCAGATTGACAGAAGTGTCATTCTTTCTATAAGCATTTATCAAACATCTACTTTCTATATAGCTCTCCTCCCATTGAGATCTCCCAGTGGAGCATTGCTCCACCTCCACAGTGGGTCTGCTCACTTCACAAGGGGGCAGGTGATAAGGCTGTGGCAGAGCACCCCAGGAATCAGGAAGAGGTTGCTTGAGAAACATGCAGACCTGGGATTCTGGAAGATGCTCCAAACGTTGAAGATGCAGTTGGAGGCTTGAAAGGCAGATATAGCAGGCAGGAGAAGCGACGGTGAATGATTCAGGATATCAACAATTGTACATAGAGTGGGGGTTTTGTTTTACTATATTTTAATTCTGCTATTATAATTCTGCTATTGAAAATTAGTGAATTTAGCTGGGGATATAGCTCAGTTGGTAGAGTGCCTGCCTTACAAGCACAAGGCCCTGGGTTCAATCCCCAGTACCGCAAAAAAAATAAAAAATAAAAAAAAAGAAAATTAGTGGATTTAATGGCAATGGCAACACTAATGAGAAGAAAAGGAAGAGGCAAAATAAAAGGAAAGGAGTTTCCAGAGTCATACATATTTACTATTGGGGGAGTATGAGATACTGGGATGTTACCCCATTCATTCTGCTTCTTCATATCTAGGGAGAATGATCCTCGAACTATTCCAATAAGATGAAAGACCAGTGTTATGGGCAGAATTACGTCTCCTCACCACCCACAAGTTTATATAGTGAAGCCCTACCCCCCATTGTGATTGTATTTGAAGACAGGGCTTTTATGGAAGAAAATAAGGTTAAGTGAGGTCATAGGATAGGCTCCACTCTTATTCTCCAGAACTAATGTCCTCATCTGAAGAGACATTAGCAAGCCCACTCTTGCCCCACCATCTGAGGACACCATGAGAAATCTGACATCTGTAAGCTAGGAAGAGCCTGAACCTCACATGGGCAGACCTTGATCTAGGGCTTCCAGTCTTCAGGAATGTGAGAACAAGTTTCCTTTACTTAGGTCACTCCATCTGCCTTATGTTGTGGTGGTCACTTGAACTGACTGATGCAAGCACTTCATTTTAGAATAGTTTTCTAAAACTAGAACTGCTCACTAATCACTCATAAGCACCCGTTGCCTTGGCTGTGACCCGATATAAACAAAAGGTGAGTAACCAGGTGAGGAGGTCTTCCAGAGAGGCTCACTAAATCAGTAAGTCCTTTGTTAATCCCATGTACCCATTGTCCAGGGTGTAGTTTTAGGCAGTGTTAAGGAACCTCTGGAAATTTGGTGAAGATATTTGATGAGATGAATTAGAAGAGTTGAGGATACCTTTGTGTGAAGTTGCATGCGTGTATAGAGACTTATAAGTTGTGATGGGTGGGAGACATTACCCATCTTTAAATGTGATGTCGAGAAAGAATATCCTTCCTATACACATATCATTTTGGAAACATAAGGTCATAACAAGTAGTCCAAAGGTTTAAGGCTATATAATACAATTAATTAATTAATTAATTAATCCATCCATCCATTCATCCAGGCCTCAAAATATATTTGTGGAGCCCTAGTGTGTGCCAGGCCCTGGGATCTGGTCAGATCAGGAAGCCGATCACTTAGATTCTCTAACTTACATCAGCATTACTTCTCAAACAGCAAACATTTGGTTGATCTTCTTGGGTTTTTGATTTTCTTGGGTTGTATTGGCCAGAACTCTTTGATAAAGTTTTGTTTATGGTGCCACTTAAGATGTTCACGATCAAGGTGAGGAGCCCAGCAGTAGTCTCCAAAAAGCTCTACCTTTGCTTCACAACCTCAGGAAATATTTTTGTAACCAGTCAAGATGGAGAATCACAGCTGGGCCTCTCTGTGCCACTGATTATAAGCTTTATTAAAGCTTCCCTTTATGACTCGGTGACATTTGTGCCGATCAGGTATTCCACTGTGCTCATTACAAGGGCAGAAGGACCATATTTTCTTACACAAATGCTGCTCTCATTGGAGCTGAGAGGAAAGAATCATGAAAGGAATAACCAGTTCATAGATGCTGTAAATCACAGAAGCCCAGCAGTACCTTGAAAGTTGGAGAGAAGATTAAAGGCCACCCCCCAATAACGGCTGTGGCATTGCTATGAATACATTGGCAGATCCGTCCTTTTCCAGCTCTTCAGTGTCTTGGGCGATGGAGACTGTTGTAAGGCGCTTGTGTCGATTTCAAAGCTTTCCTCTGGATGCCTAAGCCCTTCTTAACAGTTCTTTAATAGCTGGAAAGTGGAGTTGGATTCTGAAACTCCATCACTCAGACATTTTGTAAAACTAATGTTAAGAAGATTTAAGCCAAAATGTTGGCATCACCATTCTTTTCTTCTCCAGCCCTTCAGACACTCGCTTCACCATCTGAAATGGAAGTGATTTGAATGAATTTTAGCACTATGGAATCATTTGTTGAGATTACCTGAGAATAATCTCCCAACTCAACTCTTGAGGAAAATCAGTAAAAAGCTCAATAAAACCATTATGCTATGACTTGATGTCACTCTGCCCTCATAAACACCTTTTAGTTTAAAATCTTAAAAAAATTACTTGCTGTTCTGTTGTTTCTCCCCCCTAACCAATCTAGACAAGTAAGTGGGATTTTATACCCTCTATTTGGTTAGATTTTCTTTTTCCTCTAACGGGCTCACTAATCAGCATAGATTGATTTACAAGACAAAGAAGGTAATTTGGGGAATATTTATCAGGAAGGTCTATTATTGAAAACTGAAAAGGAAAGTCAAAGTCATAAAGAAGGGAAGAGATGAGAGAAAGGGACAGGAGGGGCAAGAAGGTGGAATCCTGAGACAAACTGCTAGATTTAGAGGGAATAGGAAACCTGATGGGGGGCCTTTCAACCATTCCAATAAGAGAGGAGGGTCTTCCTGTTGCCTGAGATCCCTACAAAAAGCTGGCCTCCAGTGTAGGATCCCGATGCCCCTTCATAGCCACAGCATCAAACCGGCACCCCATCCCCTCTCTCTATGGGAACTGCTAATAATTAGTCGTTCCCCACTCTTCACATGTGTGAAGAGACCTAGTTTAAATAAATCCTGTTGTTCTTATGTTCATAAAATGTAGTTCAAAGAGGAAAGTGTCTGGTCCTTTAATAAACTAGGTGTTAAAATAGAAGCATCTTTTACTAAGCAGGAGGGAGGTTTTGTTAGTGGGGAGGGGGTGGCTAAGGAGCATCTGATGAAATCTTATCAGTTCTTTTTTAGCAAGAGCAGTTCAGAGCCTTTGGCAAAGACAGAGGATCAAAGGCTCAGAGCTCCACCAGCAAGGAAGAAGGGCCTTTGTGGGAAGAAACCAATGGAAACTGGAGTTCTCCAGTTGTTATGGAGAAAATCACACCTCAAAAATCACATGCCCAGAAGAGATGACCCAGGTACTGAGTAGTGGTCCTAGTGCAAATCTGAGCCTGGGGGAGTAAGTGTCCTTCCCTAAAGGTAAACTCAGCTAAACATTCGGATAACCAAAGCCCACATGGTTATGTATAGTTAATTTCTACTTAGGTTTTTGTATTTTTTTTTTTAACTTTTAAAATACACAGATTATTGAGGTAGCTTTTAAGACAAGAAGGGAAGGCATCTATATCCTACAGTAAACCCTTGGGGAATGTTATTCTTGAGAGCTCTTTCCTAGACACTTGATGCTGCCTTAAAGAGAGTGTACTTAAGCATAATCTCATCTTTCTTCAGTAATTTCAGAGCATCACTATAACATCAGCTATTTGCTCCCGTTGCATTATAATGTAACTTATTGGTTGTGCCACTGTGACGAGAAGGATGCACAGTTAATTGCACATCTGAAGACATTCACTATTAGCCAATCCTGAGTATGGGTAGAATGCAGAGGACCGTGTAAAAACATAGGTTGTCTTTTTCCATCAATCACCTTTTAATCTCAACAGTGACCATTCAGGGGAGCACCCAGGAACTCATCCCTCCATTATTTTTCTCTTCAATTCATCTGTAACTTCCCTTCAGATTTTCTACCTTTGGCTCCCTCCAGGACCCTCTCTCAACCTTTCATTTTTTTTAATTTTTAAAAAATTGTTCTTTTTAGGTATGCATGACAGCAGAGTGTATTTTGACATACAAACACAGAATATAACTTACTCTAAATAGGATCCCATTCTTGTGGTTGTACATGCAGTGGAGTTACACTGGTCGTGTATTCATATACAAACATAGGAAAGTTAGGTCTGAATCATCCTACTGTCTTTCCTATTCTCATCTTCCTTCCCTTCCCTTCATTCCCCTTTGTCTAATCCAATGAATTACTATTCCCCCCACCTTATTACCTTGTCGTGTGTTAACATCTGCATATCAGAGAGAACATTTGACCTTTGGTTTTTCTCTCCTCCTTTCAAAAGGAGCAAATATACTAGCTCTGAAACACTGGGATAGAAAGGACTTTCTGCAAATACATCTTCTAGACAGATCAATGTTTCTTTGCTTATGTTTATCACTTTCCTAGGTATCTTGAATGCAGTCTTTTGCTAAAAACAAATTTCTCAGGCACTACTAAGACTCCTTCCCTGCTGGAGAAAGAATGAGGGCACAGAGAGGAGGGACTATTTGGTGCTGCCACCATTGTGATATTTTTGGGCTTCTTGATACTAAGAGATTTGTGAATGGATGACCAAAGAGGTGAAGATGGGTTACTTCATTCTCCCCTGAACATTGTGAACAGGCCAGGGTGACCTGATATCCTTCCTTTTGTGAAAGCACTCCATTACCTTTAGCCATGAATGAAGTAGATCCATCTACTGTATAATGAGACTCTCATTTCTGGTGTTTCTAAATGTGTGTCCAACACGGACCTGGCTGCTATCAACATTGTTGACAATGGTAATGTGGTAATGTGGGTCATTGGAAAAATAATGAAAATACAAACAGGGATGTAATTGATATTAATTTGAGTGGTACAGGGTAAAGTTAAAATGGCCTGGCAGACAGAAATGGTGAAAAAGGGAGAGAGAGATGTGGACTAGGTCTTGAAGAATGACTGTAATTGCACTCGAGAAGGCAGGGGGTGAGTAAAATCTGGAAAAGCCCACGGGAAGTCAGCAGGTTGGACTGTGCGGGCTCCTGTGAGGATTGCAATGGATGGGAGCACAGGAGAATGAGAGTGGACTGAAATTGGGTTGATGGGATGGGGTCAGATTTCAGTTATCTCTAGAAGTAAAGAGAAGGGCAGTCTAGAGGCATTGAGCCTATGCTCCTCAAACCTCAGGCTCCATGAATTTGGGGCATTTTCCTGGAAAGTTAGTATTACAAAAATATTTAGGGCAAATCCTTTCTTAAGTCATGCCCTGACACAAACATGCATGTAGTTTAGAGTGGAACACAATATTTTTATGATTCAAGTAATAAAATATGTATGTAAAACTCACGAAAGGGTCGGCGCGGGGCCTCGGCGGGTAGAGCTCCCAAAGGCGGCGGCGGGCAAAAAGGAGTGCACTCGCCAGAATCAGACAATAGTGGTAGCTTGATTTTATTGGAATGTGTGTCCGGGCGAAATCTCCAGCCCCCCGGGGGTGAAAGTCGGAGTGGGAGAGCCAGGAGAAATCGCACGTGGCTTTGGCTGCTCAGGGTTTTTATACAGAGGAAGGGAGTCAAGGGGTTCTGCCCAGGAAAAGGTGGACCCAAGGTGGACGTCAGGGTCAGCAGGTGTGCCTCATTGGTCACTTCTGGCACAGTGTGTTGCTAGGTGACCGTGTTCCCTCCCCCTGCAGCCGCCCAATTAGACCTAACAATGTATATCTGAAGAAATTTTGGCTCTGGGAGGAGGGTTGACACCTTCACACGCCCAGGTCCTTTCCTCCAGCCTGGTGTACATCAGTGAAAGAGTTTGCCTCTTCATTAGCAAGAGGAAGTGAAACCTCTTTGCCCTAAGCTGTGGCCCTGTGAGTGGAGCATCTTTTTGGTGCTCTGAGTATCTTCAGGTCCCACTCTGAGAGCTGATCTGACATCTGGTTTAATAGATCCAGATGGTTATGTATCACATTTATATTGGCCCATGCCAAGACATTATTGCTTTATCACAGCCTAATATCCTATGATAGGGCATTTGTGTAGTCCTTTGTAGGTTGATTTACCATCATTCTCTTAATAGCCTTAGAAATAGTATTATCACCTGTTTTGTAAATGAGATGACATGTGGCAGGTATTGTAAATATGTTTGATGAGTTCTTTGAAAAAAGTGTCTGTGTTAGGACGTGGGTCCTGGCTGGCAGGAGTTCCAACAGCCACATTCATGTGTGCAGCCCTTTGTCCTGGAAGAGTGCTGTGTGTCACACGTGATCTGCCATCCTCACGGTAGGCATGCTGACCTTCTTAATTCAATTCTCCAACTCCTGTCAATTGGTGCATTGCTGGACAATATTTCATGACAACTTTCAGCTCTGTATTTCTTATGAAGAATTTAACTGAAGCAAAACAGAATTTAGATGGGCAATTTAGCCTTGCAAATCGCTTTCTGTCTCTCAGTCTCTGTCTTTCTCTTTCAGGTTATTTACAATGCGGGCTCACTAATAAACACAATCATGATTTGAATGAACAGAATCACCTGCTTTTGTTTAGCAGAGTGTTTTAAAAAATATAATGTTCCTTACTGTCTTGAAACCTCATGAAGCCTTGTCTATCTGATACCAACTTCCTGGAAGACTCATTAGTAATTAATGAAATCATTAAGAATGGTTCATGGTGACTGATACCATCCTGGCAACCAAATCTCCTCTTACACTTTGTTGAAATGCCATTGGCTCCATAGGTTTGATTTTGGGGAATGGGTTGGGGAGGTGGAGAGGGAGGGTATTTGATTACATTAAATTTTACAATAGCCCTCAGCTAGAAGGGAAAGCTGTGAGTACATTCCTCCAAGGTTTTTACTTAGAAAACTGCTGGGAGAAGTTTTCTGAAAAAACTTTCATTTATCCAGTGCTAACAGATTTTTTAAAAAAGAAATACTGCTAATGTCATGGTTTCACTAAAATGGTATTGGGTGGCTCAAGTCAATAAGCAAAGATGTTGTGTTGAAACTCACCCTCCTTTTTTTTTCTCCTGTTTTCACACATTTCCTTCTTTCTTGGCATTGCCTAGATTTATTCTCCCCTTCTCCTTTTTAAGAACAGAATTTGGTATAAATAAATGATAACTGAGAAAATGGTATAAACAGACGAGTAAATGCCAGTTTCTCCAGCCTCCTACTGTAGGTCATGCTAATTTTTTATATCAAGTAGTTACCCATGAGAAAGATGGTGGTTTTGGTGAATGCTATTCAATTTGAATTTTAATACTAAAAAAACCACTTCATTTTGTTTCTTTAATTATGTAACTAAAAATGGAACAGGAACCCCCCCCCAAATCCTTTCAAACTACTAATGCACTCAAACTGTTAACTCAAAATGGGCTACTTTGTCAGAGAACTGCCCACAAAATGGAATTTGGTACATTTCATACCCCAATGAATTTAAATTGTATGGAGCTGATATTTAATGCAAATGCGAGTACTAGTGGAATCTGCATAGTTAATATGCATTCTCTGACTCTCAGAATTAAGCGGTTGATCTATGGGACACAAAGGGATCATCCTTCTCTCAAAGAGAATATTTTATGACCAGGCAGTTAAAAAGGCACTGACATAAACAATTGTTTGCATCTCTCTCTTTCTTTCTCTCTCTCTCTCTCCCTGCCTCCCTCTCTCCCCTATCTCTCTTTCTCTCTCTCTGTTTCCTGTCTCTCATCTTCAAAAGGAAAAATGTAGATGTAAGGACATGCTGTTTTAGACAAAGCATTTTAGAGAATCACTTGATATGCTTTCCTTTTTCTTTAGGGACAAATAAACCTTTGAAAGTTACTCAAGCGAGTTCCTATAATTTAGTTTATTTATTTCTTTATTTTGGCATGGGGAAAGGTACAAGGTGAACAAACTTCCTTGGAAGTGGAAATAATACTGCTTACATTATAAAGTGTAATTTGTGGTTTTTATACCATGACTAAACATAGGAAATTTTCTGGGACCATGTCAATTTTAAATGTTTCCTTTAAATTTAAATTGTTTAATTCTTTCACTGTACGCTTGTAAGAAGTTCACCTAGATAAAGTAGTAAGATAGAAAACAAATATTTTGGAACATTCCTTGTCCTAGTTTTTGATTCCTAATATACAGTCACTCTTTCCATCAGGCCAATATGTAGAAAGACACTATGAAAGTGACTGAATTTTTGAGGTGAGACCGTCCATGGAAAGCATGCATCCTCTATCCTTTCCTTTCCTTCAAATGCCTGAGGGAGAAGGAAGACATCGGGTGAAGTGTTGCCTCATTTCCCTGAGAGAAAACATTGATGCTGAGAGCCTGCCGTGACTTCTGTATGTGCAGCAGTTCCTAGTGTTCAGTGTTGAATGTCTGGCTCCTGGACTCCAGGGTGGGCCCCCTCCCCACTCTGCCCAGCTGGGTAAGCATCACAGTGAGAGGATGATTCCATGAGGCTCAGGGCTGTGCACACTTTTTTTTTTTTTTTCCCTGAATTGTGGTTTATCAGTCAGCCTGCTTATTGAGCGCTAGGTGCTGTCTGCAGAGTTATAAAGATATACACGATACTATCTCCGTCCTCCCAGAGCTTGAAATGTACTTAGACAAGCCAGGCATGTACACCTGAAATAGAGACTTGCTGTACCAGGTGGTGGGAGACATGCTATTTGCTACTAAGGATGTAGAGGAGGAAAAGGATTACAGTTGTATGACTGGGCTGGAATTGTAGCCTATCATAGACATGGGGGTCCCAGTATAAGAAGCTTGGAAGCCTAGTTTCTGATTGATCTGGAACTTGATTTTCTATTTTTGTGGTGCCAGGGGTTGAACCCTAGGGCCTCATACATTCCAGGCAAGTGCTTTGCCACTGAGCCACACCTCCAGCCCCAGAACTTGATTATCTAATAGCTTTATTTCAAAGACCCTTTCTAAATTATTTTTTTCTCTTAAATTCAGCTGCTAAATAATGTCCTTTCTATGTGGTGAACAAATTTATCTAAAGGGGGAAATCAAAGCATGGGCTTTATGATTCTCTAATCAACAAGGAAAAGCTGTTTCCACTGCTTCGTGGGTTGGTTCTCCACTCTTTTCTTGCTTTGGCAGATAATGTGAGTTTAAGCAATTAACTGAAGCCAGATCAGAATAAGCAAAAGCAAGAGTCGCAGCAGAATGATTAGATCAAGAATGCCTGTCCCTTGGACCTTCCCATGAGGATAGTGAAAAACTCCAGACTTTTATAGACTTCATGAACAGCTCTTGGGAGACTCTTTGAATAGGGTCCAAAGGGAAATTGCTTCCTTAGGTTGGTGTGTGGAGTGGACCTGGAGGGAAAGAACTAACAGGTAAACTCTAGTTTAGGTACACAATATGTTCCCCTAAACGATCTAAAATGACCTTCACATGCCCTCCAGGATGTAAAAATATCACTATATTCCTTCAGCCCTCAACCTTGCTCTGCTTTCCAGAGCCTGACTGACACCAGCAGAAACCCCACGGTTATAATTCTCTCTGCCCTCAGGAACATTTACCAGTAAGGGGGAAAATAAGGCCAGAAAATTGTTGCTATGAGCTCTGTTTTGTGGAAGTTAAAATGCTGGAGCGAGAATCTGATTGCTTGATAGCTCCATCTCTCTTCCTCCCTCCCTCCCCCTCTCTCCCCCTCTCCTCTCCCCAATCCCCCCCGCTTCTCCGTTCTCTCTCTCCCCCAACCCCCACCTTTTCCTACTCTCCTCCCATCCCTCCACTGGACTCCCAGTTCTGCCCCCACACCGGGCCGGAGAGAGCCTTACAGGTTGTCAATGAAACATGGAATTATTTCCTTTGATGGCTTAGATAATAGTAGGAGCCAAAGCAATGAGTGAGGTCGGCTGAGACCAATGCAGTCTTGCCCGGGACTAGAGAGCCAATCGCAAGAGCAGAGGGCGGGGCGTCGGCGCCAGCAGATAATTGCTAAGTGCATCGCTAGCACAGTTGGTCCGAGCTGCTGAAAGGTCTGGTCGCAGAGACGGGAACGCGTAATCCTCGCGTGCTCCATCCCGACAGCATCCTTCCACCGCTCCGCAGGGCGGCAAGCCTCCAGGCAGCAGCCCCTCTGCTCCGCGGAAAAGGTACCTCTGCCTGCGTCCCGGGGGGTGCCGCTCCTGCATGTCCGTTCTCAGTGGCTTGCAGTTTAGCAGAGGCGCAGGGATTGCAGAAAGAAAAGTTTAGGGGAGGAAATGTGACAAAGGTGGGAATTCACTGTCTTCTATTGGGAGGAAAACAAGCCTACAATTTGGAAAACTTCTGCGCTGTCAGGAACTGGGCTTGTTTACTACTCTTAATTAGCTGCACTCAGGTCTGTGGGAATCAGTCAATCTTGGGCTAGGGGGCCTGCAGGGTTCAGGTGTAGACTCCGGTTTTTTGGGTGAAGGAAGCTAGACCCCAGGTTGCGCAGTTTCCTGGCCCCCAGGACGATTCTGTGACCCATCATTGGAAGGATGGTTCTGATAAATGTGATTGGTTGGTTGGGTTTTCTACCATAGGGTCTGCTCCATCTATCTTACCTTGACCTGCCTTCCCAAAACTATTGTGACCTTCAAGTCAAGTCCTTCCTCAAACTTCTGTCTCCTTCTGCCCCTCACCTGCTCTGTCTCCATTCATTTTATTCCTTGGGAGACGACATTTCCTGGGGCGTGGGGGCCTGTCCAGTTTGACCTGGTGAACATCTGCGTGTCACACAACTTGGTGAGAAACCAACACAACCTTTGTCAGAGGTAGAGAAATCACTTCATTGATTAGCTCCCAGAAACTCCAGTAGACTTTCCAGATTTGGTGTGTCCCGTAAAAATGGGGATGGAGCTAAATTTTATCCCATGTGTGGTTTACACCCTTACCGGAGAAGTGTCCATCCTTGAGCATCTGGACAGCTCTGGGAGCTGAGGTTGGTGGAAGGGACAAGAGGTTCAGGCTGCTTCTTTATAGGTGCGCAGGTTGTTTAGGTACGCAGGTGTGTTTGTGGCAGAAAGATGGTGCTGAAATCACCATCCACACTGCTGCTAATAACTGCTCTTCAATAGAAAAGCTCACCATGGCAGGGAGCTGGTTCAGCCCAACATCATTTCGGAGCATCCTATATTGTAGGACCTTAAGGGCCTCACTTGCTCTGAGACCTTCTTTGGGCTCTGTGGAAAACTCCTTTTATCCAGCTTCTGCCAGGGGGAGATGTTAGGAGAGCAAACCTTTAGAAGTGGTGTCCCTGTGCGGGAGAAGGTGATGCACTTGGACTCCAACTTCTTTTCTGCGTTTGCGCACACAGTTCCTCTTTTCATGCCGCACAGCCCTTTACCAGGTATGCCCTCTATCATACCTGATGGATCCTCTGAAGTGGCCAGTCTCTGGCTGATATTACAAGTCCTCAGGGAGGGTTCAGGTGAATTTTCTTCCTCTGATTTCTGTCCTGGACTTGAAGTTGGGGAGTCCTGGCAAGAGAATGTTCTGGGAGGGACTCTCCAGCAACACTTCTTTCTTCCTTATGAAAACCTTCTAGCCAAGGTGCAAATGACAGTGTCAGTTCTCCAGCTCTACAAATCACTTTCACCTTCTAAATTCTTATTTCCTTTCAACACCTGCACACAACAGGTTCTCCTCCACCTCTTTTAGAGAGCTATTCTGGGTGGGAAGTGTTAGTATGGAAGCTCTACTCAACGGTTTTACAAAATAGCTGCCTGACTTTTTGTTGTGGGTCAGGATACAGTCAGCTTTCTCTTCTGCACATGCTGTCTGACAGTAAACAGAACCAACTTGCAGCCCTGCACAGTGTGATTCCTTTGTGTTCTGGGGACCTGGAGTGGAAACTGAAATTTGGTCAAGGACTTTGTCCTCTGTGGTCTGTCTAGGGCATGTGACCCCCAGGGAGCCCAGAAGGGGCAACATCCAGCCTCTGGGGGTTCTTGACTGCAGAACTCTTGTTTTTCATGAAGAGAGTAATAAATTAGAAAATGCTTTTGAGTTTGAGAGGTGTCTAGGACCAGGAACCAGGAGCAGAACCAGAACCAGTGACCCGTTCAATTGATGGTGATCTGCTGGATTTCTATCGTGATAGAGAACATTAAAAGTAAGGCATTTAAAACAGCTCCTGAGGGGTGACTCATACACAGAGAGAGGAAAAAGGCTGGGCTGGGGGGAGGGAGCAGAGGGAGCTTTGAAAAGTACAAGTGGGACACGCTGGAGCTCTTGCTTTTTTTCCCTTTCCCTCCTCCTCATTCCTTTTCCTTGTATTTCCCCATTTGGAACAGAGATCATTAAAATAACAACTTACACTAAAAAAATACATACATATATATATGTATATATATATACATATATATATATGCTGAAGAATAATTGACAAAACATAAAACACCATCATAGCAGCTTCACCTTGGGTAGGTTGGGGCATGAAAACCAGGATCCTGTGCCTCTGATGTGATCCAGTTTGGAGAATTTAATTGCTGGTGTTAGGCTGATTAACTCCTTGTGAAGCTGGATGCCTGTTTGTATATGAAGGGACTGACTGATGTTCAGGAAATTAAATTTGTTACTTGTCATTTCATCAGCATCCTGCATACAAGCAACATCCAGAAATCTAGCAGTTTCTCCTTTCCCCGACTGGTCCAGCCAGGATTTCTCTCATTTGACCACTGTGGTGTGGAGAGGTTGCATCTTCCTGCTTTTCCAAGCCCAGTGTGATTTACCTGGCAAGTCCAAGTCTCGGCCCTACTTTCCTGACCTTCTATCTTCATCATCCTTTCTGTCATCTCTTTTCATCCTACACACATCAATAAATAATCTCTTTGCCAACCCGATTTGATCTCGTCATTTTGTGCCAATTTTGCTGTTAAAGAAAACTGTCCACTGAATAAGATGGAAAACATATTGTAATTTTTTTCAGAAAAGTGCCTTTTTGTCTTCTCTTTTAAAATCTAATTTTGTGATTTTGGGGAAATCAAATAAGCACATTTATTGGGTTAGGTGTTTTGGTAAGTGCTGTCACAGTGTTTCCTTTTTCTTTTGTGGATGTCTGACTCCCCCAGTTATCCTCAGGGAGGGTGTGTCTGGAGATTTGAAGCAGTCTGGAACATCCCTGAAAGTTGATGAGATTGGAGCACAATGTGCTCCTATTTATTCAAAATGGGGAAAAGGTTGTTTTGAAATCTAGGCTCTGAAATGTATTCAACACATTCTGTTATTGTCCCCCTCCATTCTTCACTTAGGAAAATTTTATGGGCAGAGTTTTAGGCAAAGAGTTCATCTGACTCATGCTTCCTTGTATTCACAGGCCCCTTCCTTTCTCCACCCCTTCCTTTTACCTGGATGCAGGTACATGAATGATCTTTCTCAGTCTTACACCTCTCTTTCCTCCTTCCCTTCTGGTTCTTCCTTCCTGTCATTTAAGAGCACTATCAGGTTGAGATTTACTTTTAGGTGCCCTGCTCGCCTTCCTTGGGAAAAGAGTTAAGCAGAATACTTTAGGGATTCTGGAATATTTATGGGAGCCAGCCCTGTGGGAGCAATGAGGTCATCCTTTCACCAAGTTCAGTTCTACTGCAGACCTTGCAGGAACACCTGAGGCCTCACAGGTGACCTGTGTGAGGCAGACAGGGCAGATATATCTGAGTCTAGGTGATTCCCACCAGGCATAAGCCCTTGCTGCTCCACCCTCTTGAGTCCTACCTCTTCCGATAGCCCCACGCACAGCCTGGACTGACCTTGGAAACATTAGCAAACAGCAGAATTTGCCTGTCATTCTCCCAGGGTCATTATTCTTTGTTTTCTTGTCACCCTTAAATCTGTCAGTAGTTGAAAAAGAGTAAATCTACTCATTTATACTAAGGTGTGAACAGTAAACAGTATTGTCAATTACAGAGGTATGTGAAATCTTTTTAATTTTTAAATTTTTAAATTTTTGTGATGCTGGGGATTAAACCAAGGACCTGCTTATGCTGAGCAATTGTTCTACCACTGAGCTACACCCCCAGTCCAGTATTTGAATTTTTCATGGAAATCAAAGATGTGCGTAGTAGAATTTCAGACATCTGCTAGTGGGACTGGGAAGATGGGAGACGTGGCTCCTTGCTTTTCAATTAAAGTTAGTTCTGCTTTTATCCGCATTGAGGATACACTGTGGCCACTCAGGGCTTTGTGTCAGTATTTGGTGTCTCGTGCCTGGAGCCTGATCCCTCAGTCTTGACCTTGGGCACTGAATTTATTTACCCTTTCTGACCTTCAGTTTCCTTCTATGTATAAAGCCAGGGCTTGGACTATATTCTCAATGTGCTCTGACCTTCGCTCCCAATCTTGCTATAGAGTCCTACATCTTGCTGTGGATGCCACAGCTCTAGAAAGATGTGGAGCTTGCAGAGCTACCTCAGTGTGGGCCACTGTGACCAGCGATGCTTTCAGAGTTAGAATCCGTGAAGGCAGGTCGGAAGGAATGGTGTATGTTATGCCAGAAGTAAAACAGGCTGAGGGGTGATGTCATAACTGATTTTGGTTTAGGAGGGGATGTTATATGGAGGATGGCGACCAGCTGTTCTCCATCTCCAGTAAGGATTGAACGAGAGAAAATAGACAGAAATTGCAGCAGATGGACTTAGATTAGGTATGAGGAAGAATTTTCCATCAGCAAGAGTTTTTAAAAAGGGGAGGTTGTGGTGCCTCTGTAATGATCTTTAGGAAGTGGATAAGCTGGAGGTTTTAGGAATCAGAGGACCATGAGGAGGCAGGGGCTACAGAGTCTAGGGATCCATGCCCTGTCCCAAAGAGGTTTTCTCCAAAGCCTTACCCTTCCTCTGGGCCTATTGAAGAGGCTGAAAATCAAAGCCCCCTGGATGAATAAGAAGGGAATACAGCCAACCTGTGTCCCCATTCCCCTGCCCCCGGGTATTGCTGCCATCATGACGGGCAGATTCTGTCTGCTGCTTGGGGAGCGCCCATCAAATCTAATCATTCATTTCCAGATGTGGCAAATAAGGCCCAGAGAGGTAAGAGACTTTGACATTGTCGCACAGTGAACTGGTGGCAGAACCAGGACCAGAGTCAAGGTTCCCCATCTCACAAGTCAGTGTTTTTTGCTTTGAAGCTTATTTCCTTTTTGTTTCCAAATTGAATAAACCATTTGCTTTTTCTGGGCTCCTAATTTCTTTCTAACCAAATGGCAGAGATAGGGACACCTGCAGTTAAGCAGTATTTATTGAGTGCCCATTTCTAACACTGTGTACTCTAAATTCTCTGATAAATGCAGCAAACTCTTCAGTCTCCATTCAGTGGTTGGGAGGGGGCTGGTGAGCCATGAAATATATTTAATCTGAATTTTTAGCATTGAATAAATGAAATGAGATAGGCCCATGCCATGGGCTATGTCCTGGTTAAGACACTTCACCTATTACCTTTAATAAACAGAACAAATGATGAGATGAACATTAGAGGAGGTTAGAGGGACAGTTCAGGGAAAGGTGTAGCCTGCAACTCCTGGGGGTGGGGTATGGCAGGGCTCAAAGTCTGGCCTTGGGAGGGATCAGGGTGGAGCCTCACACTTCTCAGAATGAAGTTTCACCTCATTGTGGGCTGAGCTACGTAAAAGGAAGATGAACTGGTGATATGAACCACAAAATAAATCTGGAATTAGTAAGTGCATGCATATAATTGCTGAGCAAAAGGAAGATAGCAACCAGGTTTGTGCTGTGCTAGGACTGCATGGGGTGGGCAGCAAGTGCCTGGCAGGGCAGGCATAGCCCTTAGATTCCCACAGCCTGCTGGCATCTCTCCTCACTAACAAAGCTATCCTGGGTCTTCAGCTGAGCACTGAGGTGGGCATGAGTGGGTCTACCAGACAGAAGATGTGGTTCTTCTCCTGTAAGATGTTGCAGGGCAAGACCCTCAGCTCCAGAGGCAGCAGGGCAGGATGACTGATGGGCTTTAAGAAAAGAGAGAGCTTGGGAAGATGGAAAGGAAGGAAGAGGGATGGGTTAGCACAGAAAAGGCAAGAAACCACAGGAATGTGAAGCTTGATTGCGGAAGGTAAAGTAGCCCACCACCCACAGAGAGAATCTTTAGTAATGCATCAGATAGGCAGGTCAGGGCACCAGTTCAGGGTGCTTCCACTGTGTCCTTGTCATTCAGAATGATGTTCAGTTGAGTTCACACTTGTGTCCTCAATTTTGATGCCACAGACTACACTCAAAGACAGCAAGTGGTATTAAGTGGAATAGAGATGTGACCTGAATGCAGGGTTCAGGGTGAGTGTCCTAATTTGGGGTGGTCAGAGAAGGCCTCCTGGAGGTGGGTGGGGAGTCACGTTTGCAAGACTCAGAAGCATGAGACTGGATGATGAGTTAGTGATACTCAGGAGTTGCTGAATCTAAACATAGGAGATGTTTAGGGGTAAGGGTTACTTGCAGGTGCTTGCTGTGGGTTTTGAAGTGGGGTGTGTGCTTATATGCAATTGGTCAAATCAAGGAATGAAAAAGTTTTAGGCAGAAAATGACATGGTCACCTTTGCATTTAGGAACAACAATCTCAGTAGTTTCCAAGTGAAGATCAGGGGTGAGGTTTGGGAGGGGCAAAAAAGAAGGGCCCTGCCTGGGACAGAGAGGCCTGTTCAGAAGTAATTTGCTGCTGTCCAGATGAGAAATGATGAGGGCCCGAAGGAAGACCTCGGCAACAGGGGGAAAAAAGGGGCAGCATCAAAGGGCGAGACTCTGACTTCTTAAGTTACACTAGATCAGGCAAAAATAAAGAGGAATTATTCATCCTTGGGAGGAGAAGCTGACAGGTGACAAGGAAGGTCACACTGTTATATAAGATAGCAGCATCCCCAAGGAAGATGGGATGAGAGGAAATGGGATTAAACTACAGGAAAAGGATATAAGTGAGACATTTGAATTAATGCTTTAATGGAAGGGATTGTTAAACACGGGGACAGGGTCACCAAAGGAGGTGCTGAACTAATTTTCTTTCTCTGCAGTCTTAAAAAAATCAGTCTCTCCTCTGATAAAAAAAGAAGAAAAAAGTAGGCAAAGAATGTGAATAGGTAGTCCAAACACATATACAAGAAAATAAGTGTCCAGAACATTATGTAAAAGTGTCCAGCCTCGCTTCTAGCTAACATGTAAAATTAAAACCAAGATATCATTATCCACCCAGCCAACGTAAAAAATGATAATATCCTACCCAGAGTTGTTAAGAGTGTTGTTGGGAGTGGACGTTTTTAGACTTAGCTGGTGGGAAGATAATTTGCAAACATGGGAGACGTGTCTCAAAAATATATATCCTTTGAACCAGTAAGCAATTCTTCTTCTAGGAATTTATCCTAAGGAAATAATCAGAGATGTGCAAAACAGTTCTAATCAAGGGTATTCCTTTCAGCATTATTCATTATAACAAAACATTGCATGGGGGGGATTAATTAAATCTAATATGGTTCATCCATAAAATGGAAATCAAGGAAACTATTAAAATTACGTTGAATAATATATAAGACTATGGGAACATGCTAATAATATATATTAAGTAAAGATTTAAAAGTAAATAGAGTGCAATTACAATTAAAAGAAAAGGTATATGAATTCCTGAAAAATGAAATGGAATACAGTATATCAAAACCTTAACAGTGGCTTCCACTGGGATTTGAGGAAACACACAATTTTTAATTCTTTCATATATTTTTGCATTTTCAAAATTTCCTACAGGAACCATGTTATTTTGCAAATCAGAAAGCATGCTTTTTAAACCAGCCATTCCAAGCACAAATGTTCAAGTGGTGACTCTACGTGACAATGTGTTAGGTTTGATGTTTTTCAGTAAAGTGAGTAAGTCCAGCCCTATGTCCTCAGTCCATTTGGTGAGATAAGATAAATGTGCTCATGAAATCCAGCAAGTTCTGCCCTGCATCATCAGTGAGTGCTAGACATCTGCCTCTCTGAACAGAGAATGGTCACTGTGGACTGGGGTATCCTCATTCTTCCTCCTCGCCCAGCCACACAGCCCTCCCATGAGCCCTCTCTCAGTTCCAATGGATCTTAGCATTTCCAGTGGTGTGTTTCCAGGCTCATTTCAGAGACAAAGAAACTGAGGCTCAGAGAGACTCTGACTTGAGCAACTCATGAAGCCAGAGAGTGGCATTGTTAGGTATAAGACCAAGGAACATTGGTACCAGATGCCCTGCTCTTTGCATAGTTGCCTGTCCTGTGGGCCTGCATGTGCCCCTGGGATGGGGAGGGCTGACAGATTTCCATAGGGAGATGTGGCCCATTCTCTCCTCTTCCTTAACAGGAAATCAATGTGCTGACAGTTATCACATTTAGAGCAGAGGTTTTGGGTGCTGAGGGCTCTCCAGAGGCCACCCTCTGGCTCTGGCTCCTCCCGACTGTCTCATTTGTTACTGCTTTTCTGGAATGTGTGTTGCTTCCCTGGGTGGTTTCCTTTGTTGCATAAACCGGGCATCCGAGACAGCCTGCTCAGGCTGGAAGTCACAGCTGGCTGGCTCCATGATGTGTGCTGGAGCCACATGGGGACTCTGGGGCACCTTACCACAGCAGGGCAGGTGGTGGCTCTGATGGGCACACCCTTGGGGTTTTCATGGGCTTAATAGGGAAAAGTGGACAGGCCTGCTGGAAGGTATTGCAGGATGAGGAGGGCTGTGGGCTGCACAGATGATTTGCTGCTCTATTTATTTTAATAATAACTCAAATTTGTTTGGTGTTTTATTTTCACAAGCTTCAGAGGTGGGTGGGGAAAGGGTTGCTATCCCCTTTTTGCAGAGGAGGAAGTTGAATGCAAAAGGCATTCGTCTTAGTTTGTAAGGGCAGCAGGCACAAGTGCCAGGCATGGAAAAAGCTCGATTTTCTGCCTGCAAATACCACTCTATCTCATAATCAGCAAGAATCTCACTGGTCCATGTGTTCTGGGTGGAGGAGGAGGATGGAATAGTGCCCTGTGTGGCCCTAGCCACTACTTGGGAATTAACGGCAGCACACTTGCGATGACTTTAGGTACGAGGGTGAATTCAGCTGAGCCCTACAATGTGAGGCTGAGAGACAGTGAGGGTGAGAGTAGTCTCAGAAGGCTTATGGGGCAGAGTGTTCTGAACCCTGAGCACTGAAAGGTGAGGGGCATTATGAAAGTGAGTGGAGATCTGGAGTGAAGCGCACCAGACATCCTTGGCAGCTGAGGGGCTGGGGGCTCCATCAGGGTGAGGGTGAGAGGTGTCATGAGTGTCCCATTATTCCAGGCTTCACTCCATTCTCAGAAATTTCTTCTGTTCAATAAACTCAGGACAATGTGGCTGTGAGAGGAGCGAAGGGAGGAGAAACTAGAGGCAGGGGAGATGGACTCGTGGGTCTCGTAGGCATTTGTTCCCTTCTCCGTCTCTGCATTCCTGTTGAAAATGCAGTTGCCCTGCAGACTTAAACAGCAAGGAGATGGCTGCTATTCAGCTAGCCCTTCTTTCCCTGTCTGAAAATCTGAGACAATAATAAAAAGGATAAACTAAGGGGAGTAGAGTGGACAGTAAGTGGAGAACCCCAAAGGGAGGTTGAAACATGAGAGAATGACAGCACATGGAAAAACCTAAATGTAACCTCTTTTAAAGATGCATGTTGTAGACTTTGAAGTGTGATAACACACAAATAAAAAAGAAAGAAAAAGAGCCCCAGGTTGCCCTTTGATTTTAGGTCTTTAAACCTTTTGTCATCACTCTCAGGAAACTGAGACAGAGAGTGGTTAGGACTTGCCAAGGTAACACTGCCAGACAGTGGCAGATTCATAGCCCCTGCTGGGCATCCCCAGTCAGCTCCCTGTCCTATGTCTGTGACCAGAATTCCAACCTTGGTGACTGTGAGGCCCTGGAGGGATGTGGGAATGAGGTAGGGCCGGGGCTTTGCTCAGTCTGCCTCCAGAGAAGCTGCTTCTTTGTTCTGCCTCTCCTGATCACCAGGAGGCTCTGCAGAAGGGTCTGAGTTTGTAGTTTCTTTGTCACCAAACACTGGTTTGCCTCAATCCATTCCCTGGGACAGGTTAGCAAGGGAGATCACTGGTTCCAGGGCCACGTAAATCTTGGGATGTGACCCTATTCTCTGATTTCTTCATACTGCAGACAATGTGCTTCTTTTCTGCATCCTTCAGGTTCCTTAATAGGAGACACAAGCTTCTGACAGTTTATGAATTCATTTATTCACTGCTAGAAATTGAGAATCAATAGGCATGCTTCCAAGGTTTGAGAATCCAGCAGTGGACAAAACTGACCCAGGTCCCATCCTCTCCAAGCTTAGATTCTAGTTGGGGAGACAGATGGCAAACACATAAGAAAACATGTCAGTGGGCCAATTCATGCAATGGAGAAAAATGAATCTGAGCAGGGGGATAGAAATGGTGCATAGGGAATGTGTGTCCAGGAGGGCCTTGCTCATGAATAATACTGAAGTAGAGTCTTGAAGGCTGTAGAGGCTGGTCCCTAGGGATATTTGGGGAACCAGTGCTCCAGGTCAAGAAAGTCCCTAAAGCTGGAGACACTGTGCTTCCTTCAATTCCTGGAAAGTTTTGAGTCACGTGTATGATGTGGAAGGATTCCTCTGACTGACATATTGAGAACCCATTGTAGGAGGGTCATGTGCAGGCAGAGACCAGCCAGGAGATGCAGACCTGGGGGCTTAGATTAAGGCAGTGGTCAAATTCTATATATGTATTGATGGGGAGATGGTAAGATTTGCTGATAGGTAAATGCTAGGTTGGAGAGCAAGAGTTCAAGGATGTTTGGCATGAGATGGAAAAGACTGTAGAAGGAGCAAATGGGTATGTGGTAGGGGGAGGAACAGGAAATCAGCTTGTTTTGGAGGTATAAAACAAGTGAAATGTCCACTGGATGGTGGGGTTATGGGTCTGGACTTCAGAGGAGAGGTTGAGGCTAGAGAAGAACTTTGGGGTCACTGGTGCATCAGATATAAAGCCATAAGGTCAAATAAGATTACTCCCTAGAGTGAGTGTAGGTACAGAGGAGGTAGAAAGACTGAATCCTGAGATCTGCAATATTTATACATTTAGGAGAGGGATTGGCAAACTTTCATAAAGAGCCAGATAATAAATATTTTAGACTTTGCAGGCCATGTGGTGTTTGATGCAACTGTTCAACTTTGCCATTGTAACACAAAAGCAGCCAAAGATAATGTAGAAAAGAATGAGCATGGCTGTGTTCCAATAAAACTTTATTCACAAACTAGACAACTGAGAGATAGATACCCCTGCCCCAGCACAGAAGGAGAGGGACAGAGACATGACAAAAGAATATTCTGACTCCCTAAATCAAAATTAAAAGATTTCTGCCAATGCTATCACTTGAGCTTTTCACTGAAACAGGGGCTCCATAAATTCTGAAGAGTTATGACTGAATTAATAAGGCCAAGATGAGGGTGTGAATGGAAAGTCCTCAAAAAGAAAATAGTCTGGTAGATTCCTTGCACACCTGGAGCTGCCTCCTAAGGGGGCTTTTGTATTACTGCATTCTAAAGAAATGAAATTTGGGGCTGGGGATGTAATTCAGTGGTAGGACACTCGCTAGGATGTCGGAGTCCTGGGTTCCATCCCATACTTCAAAAAAAAAAAAAAAAAAAAAAAAAAAGAAAGAAAAAAGAAAAGAATACCAGGAATTATAATCATCTTCAGAAATCACACAGGTAGGAGAACCACAGAGCGCACTGGTGGCCTGGGTTACTTGGTGAGTTCAAGGGTAGCAGCTGTACTTTTTCCATCCCTCCCCCATAAAGCTTTCTCTCTCTCTCTCTCTCTTTTTTTTTTTTTTTAAATGGGACTTAAAAAAAACCACATTTTTCTAATAGACAGGTGTGGGGACAGAGATGAAGATTATCTTTCTGATTCTTAGCTTAAGGAATTTTCCTAGAGAGAGAAGGGATTTACCCAAGTTAAGGTGAAACTCAAGAGATGGAGCTGGACATCCCTCTTTCTTGTCGATGTCCAGGAGGAAGTGAGAACAGAAGGAGAAGCCTTTGCTTCTGCATTTCAGGCAGTCTGGGAAGAGGGAAATGCTGGTATGGTCTATGAAGAAATAGAACACCTCTTTGTTCTATGTCCTTTGGGGGAAGAAAAAAGAAAATAGTGGAATCAAGTTGGATTGGAGGGAAGGGCGACGACTTGGGGCTTTATGAAGGAGGACAGTCTCAGAGCACGTATTCAGCAGGACAGGGGGCCTAGAACTTTGTGCAGGGGCCACTGTGCTGTGGCTGAGGCAGGAACTGCAGGTGCCTGGAGTGCTGGGTTTCTCAGGGAGCTTCCAAAGAGTGCCAAGTGACCTGCTCATGTCACTGTACCATCAGTACAGCCCAAGAAGAGGGATGGCTGTGACCCACAATGGATCCTAGGTTTGAACGTTTTAGAGAGGGGTCTCTTCTTGGATTGCCAAGGGTCTACCATATTGTGGTCACTTCTCAATTGAGATTGTCATAGGAGTGATAAAGACAATGAGGAGTTTGTACATCAAGGTGGCTGACTTACCCATCTTTTCTCCAAATCTTATTCCTGGGGGTCTTTGTGAGATAAAATACAGAATAGGGAAGCACAGAGATGTAGGTACTCCAAGTTTATTTAATCGAAGGCAATGCCACAGACCTGGCTCAAATAGTCAGGTGGCTTTTCTGAACCTCAGTTTCCCTAGCTCAAAAATACCTGGTACTGTTTTAGGGGTTAAATGGGGTGTTAGTTGCAAAGTATTTAATATAGTGCCCATAATAATAGAAAACACAGATCTAGGGTAAATCATAAAAGTGATGGGGGTGGGGTGGGGAGTGGTTTCTACTTTAGAATGGGCCAGGCTCATGGACTGATCATTGATTCTGTGAGGTTCTGCTTGGAGATCCTGGAATGTTAGTAAAAAAAAAACAACTGAAATACCTGTTTTCATGACTCAAAGCTCAAGCTGGTCAAGGTTTTTGCATTCTTTGGAAGATGAGAGAGGAACAAAGTAGAGCTGCCAAATAGTGTAGCACCTTCAAAAAATAAATCCTGGGGAGGAAACTCTGAAAGCCGAAAGAACCATATTGAGAGAGATTTAAAGGGAACCAGGAATTCCTGCAATGCTTAGAACAGCAGGAACATAGATTTCTCATACTAATCAAGTGATTTGTGGGAAAATCCTATCCATCTCCTTACCTGAGCTGAATCAAGCAAATGATCAGCTGTGAGTTGCAGAGTGAGCTCTGAAGCAGGCGGAAGGCTGGTTTATGATCCTGCGGAAGTTTTCTGCGGCACGATTTCTTGGGCAAGCAGGTGACTTCAAAGCAAAGAAATGCCCTCACCCCTGGCCTCCTTTTGGCTTTCAGTGCAGGACTCCGACCAGGACCAGTGTAGGGCATCCAGGACTCTCATCCTTTGAGATGATTCCACCTCTGGGGGTGAGAAGGGGCGTGACACATTTCCTCAGGCCTCTGAGGATTGGCTGTGATGGACAGTGGCTGGCCTGGTGATGCACTTAATGGTTATGTTGCCATAGAGCTGTCCGGTCATGAGCTGTTCCCATCTGTGTTTGAAGAGAGCACATTGACTTCTAGTTCTACTTCCTGCAAGGAAAGGAATGGATGTTTCCATAGAACAGGTCCTTGTAGGAACTGTGTTTTCAAACTGGCTGGCCTGTTATTGGATCCCATGTAGCTGTTCCTAAGGATCATATTTTTTATTTAACTGATATTTCCAAATCGAGGTTTACATAAATTTCAGGATACACTTAGTACTCTCAAGAAAGATTAAAGTAAAGTGCTTTTAAAAATTCTTTTCTACAGATAGAGAAGCCACTGTGTCTCATACTTATCATTTGTGGGGAGATGGGTGGTGGAGGGTTGAACTGAGCCAATGAGGAGAGTCAGGGGTGACGGGTGGATCTTGGTACAGATTAGAGTGTCAAACCATCGAAAATGCTAGGTGGGTGCTGTGGCCCACACCTGTATTCCCAGAAACTCAGGAGGCTGAGGCAGGAGGATCACAAGTTCAAGCCCAGCCTCGGCTATTTAGCGAGACTCTGTCAAAATAAAAAATAAAAAGGGCTGGGGATATGGTTCAGTGGTTAGGTGCATCTGTGTTCAACCCCTTCCACTCCAAAACATAAACATTCAAACATTCCAAAAGCTGAGGGTTGTTTTCTACATAGAAAAATAAATTTACTGTAATTGAGAGAAAGAGAAATACAGTGACTGAAAATCTACAAAAAGGTTGCCTTCATGAGTATAGTAATAGAGTTGGGTGGAGTCAGGCTCGGAATCCTGGCTCTGAACATTGGTTGTTTGACCTTGGACAAGTCTCTTTACTGGGCTTCCATTCTTCCTCTGCAGAATGAGGACCAGAGGGGGCAGCCTCTCAGGGATGCTGCGTGGTGGTGAAGGGAGGTAATTCCAGTCAAGCACTTATCACCGATTACTATTCCAATAATAACAATAATGAAGATGCTAATTAAAATGGAAATGAGATGCCATTTCTCCAGCTATAAAATTATTGAAGGTTAAAAATGACATTGCTTGGTGTCACAGAGATACAGAATGGTATACTTCCCTCTTCATGGAATTGTAATTGGTGCAATCTTTCTGGGAAATATGACTTTCGAGGATTTCTGTAACTTTTAATTTACTTCTAGGATTTGATTCTAAGGAAATCAGAAATATGTGTGCACAATATCATTCACTGTGGTGCTACTTGTCTTCCTGAAAAACTGGATTCAACTTCCCCCCACAGTAGGAAAAAACTAGTTAAATAAATTATGGTACATCCATACAATGGAGTAGTAGGCCTCGGTATAAATTTATCTGAAGAACGTTAATGACATGAGACAATGCTCATGAAGCTGTAAGTGAAATATCATCTAAACTGACTAATGGAATATATATGTGTGTGCAAAAACGTGAGTGAAATACACCAAAATGCAAGCAGAGTTTATATCTGGATGGTGAGAATAGGATGATTTTTGCTTTTTTTAAAAGTATTTTTTTCTTGCAGCTTTCAAATATTTTATGGGCGGCTTTTATTGATTTTTATAACACAAAATAATAAAAATTATAGAAAGGAAATGAGATCCAGTAACCCCTGAGTGGATTATGTTCTTGTGCTGTTTAGGAAAGTGTTCTTTTTTGTGGATCAGATCTGGCATGGATTCTCTGCAAGACTGGCTTTGTGTAGCCTCACCTCTTACCCCTCCATGACCCATATGGAAAAAATAAATGTTTTGGGAACAGACCCAAACATTTTAAAATGAAGTGATAGAAGTGGGTGTGTTGTGGAAAGAGCACTGAGCCCATTGCTCTCTGCCCTGAAATCCTTTTGCTTCCAGCAGCCCCAGACATGATAGACTCCCAGCATGTTAGTCACTAACAAAGCCACAACCAGACTGGGAACTGATGCTCCCTCTTCTTCAGTTGTCACTGGGAAGCCAGGAAGAGGTTTTATAAAACAAAAAAGCAGGCCTGCCTACGCAATGCTAATAGAACATGGGGGCTGGAGATGCGGGATAATGTAGGAAAACACTTAGCAAAGAAGATGGGCGTCTCCCAGGAAACAGGCCTCCTCAGCCAGCCTGCATCACTGATGTGTCCTCCATGACCTGCGTGGACCCAGGGAGTCAATGCTTGTAGATTCTGTAGTGTGTTCCTTAGTGTTCCAATGGAAGCAGCTATCCCAAGAGACACTTTTCTTTATGTGACACGTATCTTTCGAGGATGTGCTGCCTGTAGGGTTTTTGGGCTATGTGTTGGACATCCCTGTTGAATAAAACAAAGGCCTTGCTCTTCCCTGTGTTTACTCTTCGGAGTTGAACAGTTTCATTCTGATGTCTCTGTTTTCAAAATTTTGGATTTGAACAAAAAGATATTGGTTTTGCTGAAAGTAGGGCACACTTGCTTTAGGTCTGCAAGATATTGTAGAAATAGTAATTTTATTATTCTTTTTAGTGTAGATGTCTCAAGAGTTTTATAAGTTTAAATATCTTTCTTTAATTCATTCTTACAACATCTCTGTGAGACAGGACAAGGAGGGGGCACCATCTGCCTTTGCATGAGGATTTGGGGAGCAGTTTGACCCTATTGAAATGCTCCAGTTTAAGGAGACACACCTCTCACCACTGACCACTGATTGGCTGGGGGCCACGTGGAAACCCTTCACCTGGAAGCTGTTGTGTGTTTTTTGCCATCTAGCAAACTATTCATTCACTTTAGAACGCAGTGCTTTAAACTTGAAAATACAGTGGCTATTGTGTTCTTCCTTCATTACACTGGGTGCCAGAATGAGGTTCCCAGAGAGTCTCTAAGGCACAGGATTATGTTTAGCAATGTAAATTGCAACTTTTGTAAGGATGCAGCTTTGCACTGTGGAATATGTTGTGACTTGGGCGCTTCCTTTCTGCTTTGGAATGCGCCCAGATGTTTTCCCTCTTTTAAAGCTCTGACATGACCGTGGCCAGCTCTATAAATAGCACCCCACATCAGCTATCATGCTGGCATGATGCTTTTTTTTTTTTCCTGCCACCCACTGAAAGTCTTGGGAGAAAATTCTGTTCTCTCTCTCTCTCTTTTCCTGTCCCCACCCCCCATTCCTCATTTCCCCCTCTCTCCCTCTGTTTCTTTGTTTTTCTCTCCATACGTACTATACACACATACACGCACACACACATTTATAATTATATGTCCAAATAAGTCAAAATCTTGAATGTACTTAAACCCATCTGTGTTTTTGTTAATTTTTCCTTTGTTTTGTTTTTTTTTCCTTTTTTCATTTTGGAAGTAGGTAAAAAGAAGTTAAAGAACTTTCAACAACAAGGGAAAATGAAATGACTTTCCTAAGAAGGTACAATATCCAGGCACAGTGCTAAATTAAATTGGTTTCTGTCATCAAGACTCACAGTCCACTAAGAGAGCAGCTTTATTAGCAACTAATCATGCTAGGCTTCCTGGGATAAAGTGTGAAAAGATACTTTTATGAGTTCCTGGGGTTCTCCCGTTGTTTAACCTGGAGGATCTTTAATGGCTGTTAGCTGCTAGCGGGGTAGTGACACAGCCCCAGGCTGGGCGGCTGGCTTAAATGACAGGAATTCACTGTCTCAGCTTTGAAGGCTGGGAGTCCACAATCAAGGTGTCTGCAGGGCTGGTTCCTTGGGAGGGCTGAGAGAAGGATCTGCTGGCTCTCTCCTTGGCCTGTGGGTAGCCTTCTCAATTTGCCTCTTCATATCATCTTTCCTCTGTATGTCTTTATCATGGATGCCCTAATTCCTCCACCCCTTTTTTTTTTTTTTTTTAAATAAGAATACTAGTCATAACAGATTACAACCTACCTGCCCCAAAGATCTATCTCATTTTAATCTGATACTTCTGTTAAGACCTTATCTCCAAATAAGGTCACATTCCAGAATACCCAGGGTTAGGGCTTCAACCTTCAAATTCTGAGAGGACACAATTCAACCTGTAACAATCTTTTAGGTAATACTTCTAGCTTTGGGAATAACTTTCCATAAATCATCCAGATTGCCAAATTAGTAATATTTCTCTTCCTCTCCCCTCACTAAGGAATGAGTTTCCAGGATCCACATTTCTGTTCAATTTAATTCTTTTTTTTTTTTTTTCTTTTTTTTCTGTGGAACCAGGGATTGAACTCAGGGACACTCAGCCACTGAGCCACATCCCCAGCCCTATTTTGTATTTTATTTAGAGACAGGGTCTCACTGAGTTGCTTAGGGCCTCGCTAAGTTGCTGAGACTGGCTTTGAACTCGTGGTCTTCCTGACTCAGCCTCCCAAGTCGCTTGGATTACAGGCGTGCACCACTGCGCCCGGCTTGTTCAATTTAATTCTGCTAACCTGGCCCCTCCACAGAACCAAACACATCCCATCTTCTATGGAGCAAATGAGGAGCAGTCAGCTGCCGCCCTTGCTCCGTGGCATCATAGACACAACCTCTTCTTTCCTACTTGCACCTCTGCCTCCCCGTGGTGGAGAAGTCTCCCCACTCAGCATGACCAGTGGATACCTATCAGGGAAGTCTTGGAGGAGGTCCTGTTCTCTGCCAGATGGATGCTCAGAGCACTGGCTTCCCCACTCACCTACTGCCTCACTAGCCCAGGTGCTGTGGGAGGAACCAGTGCCCTCTGGGGAAGAGGAGTTCACCCACCTTCAGGCTCCTGACCTGGCCTTCACTTTCCCATCCCCATGCCCTCCCCAATGGCCCTGGAAGGCATCACATTCCACACATGCACCATTCCCCCTGTTCTCCCTAAGTTGGAAATCCCCTAGGTCATAATTCATATTTTCAGTGTGAATTGGGGTCCGGGTCGTATGCTGTATTGGCATCTAGTCTTTTCAGACAGGTGTTCATTAGCTGTTTCTTTTTAACCCATTCACTTGTCCTGAAAAATAAGCTTGTACACTTGACACACTGAGCCCTGCGCTATGAGGACGGCGCTGGGAAGGAACAGGAGTCAGATCCAGGGGCAGGTTTGTGCGAGAACCCATGTCTGGGAAGAGGCTTTCTGTCTACTACAGGGAGTCAAGGGGTCATTTGTGTCTGCCCAGGGAGAACCTGGAGTCCCCTTCCTCCCCAGGAAGATCCAGAACTCTGAAGGCCATGGACAGAGAGAAGTGAGATTGTATCTTCATCATTGGGTGCCTCAAAATGACACTGTAGGGGTTCTATCCCCATTTCCCAAGTAAGACACAAAGAAACGCTGCACATGGAAGTTTGGCGGGCACATGTACATTTTCTTGGGGCTTCCACTGGCCCTCCCTTGACCTTCCAAAGGTCACTGCATGCTGAAGATGGGAAATCCAGCAGGAAACCAAGAAAAAGGAGGCATTTTTTTTCTTCCTCTGAATTATGTATTCAAGTCAGCACAACATTCTCTGGTTTTGTCTATTGAAGTCACCTAGGTCTGAAGGCACAACTACCGTCTTCCAATCAGCTTATGCCACAACTATAGTTAGGGAAGGCCTTAGACACTGATCAGAGAAAAACCACTAAGAAATATTGCCCATAGCCCAAACTGCTTATATGCAAAAGTATAACCATCAACAAAATATGTTTTTTTAAAATATGCATGCTTAGCTGCCCAGGGAAGGGTATGGAGGTACACGGTCCCAATATCCAGCAGAACTTTGGTCATTTTCACCTGGGAGTCAGAGGGAGGGAACACATGAGAAAAGGTATGATTTGTAGCTTAGGGAGCCAGTCTCCCCTAGGGTGTCAGCCACTGCTGTGAACTTCGTTGTAAGATTTCATGTGGGTGGATCATTCTAACCGCAAAGTAGGAAACTATTACAGTGAATGCAGATATTCACTCCCACTCTGAGGATCTGCTAAGTATGCATTTTATCCATTAGCTAGCAAACTAAATTTATTCAATATTTACCAAATACCCACCTCCCCACTATCTTTAGGTGAGACCAGAATTTGGCTCTTGCTCTCCCAAAAGATTCTTTTTTTCAGAAGGATCCCCAGTAGTGGTGGTATCAGCAGCTGGAGGTGCTGGGTATGATCACTAGGGACGCTGCACTGGATCAGCTGGGGTCTGCCCCTGAAAGAGCACCTGGGTACAGGCCTTCAAAGGAACACATTGTGGTGCTTAGATTGTGCTGAAGTCACCAAAGAGCTCCATGGTATGTATTGGCTTGGCCCACAGTAGCATATCATGTGGATATGGAGGCAGAATACATGCTAAATGACCTGAGAGCAAAAACAGATTCAGTAAGGTGGAGGAGGATGCAGTGAGCATTTTTTCTTTTTCTTACCTTTTTTTCTTTTTGGTACTGGGGAATGAACCTGGGACACTTAATCACTGAGCCATATTCTCAGCCCTTTTCACTCTTTATTTCGAGACAGGGTCTCACTAAGTGGCTTAGGTCCTTTCCAAGTTGTAGAGGCTGACTTTGAACTTGTGATCCTCCTGCTTCAGCCTCCTGAGTCACTGGAATGTCAGGTATGTGCCACCATGCTGGGTGGCAGTGAGCATTCTGAGAAGGGGTGGTCCATAGGTGGGTAGGCTGAAGGTTGCAACTGCAAGGAGGAGTTGAGAGGGTTTTATTAGTCTTTAACAAGTAAGAGATGGGAAGCAGCAAGGGCCCAGACTAGGAAGGAGAGGTGAAGATTCAAGGCCTCTAGGGCCTGAGCATAGAAAATAGCCTTAGCCTCTTGGCCAACAGTCTGTAAAGGTGTAAACACACACAGTCCCAGGTCCTGTTTTTGTAGAACAGAGGTGGCTGAACAGAAGCCAGTACCTCCTGCTCATCCTAGTATAGCAGTCACTGCCATCCAGAGTCCTCTCCTTGACCCTTGAGTCTATGGCTTCAATCTATGTGCGTAACCCAGTTCTCCACCACCTACCTGCCTGTTGTCTGCCTTGTACCTAATGCGGCCACCCTACTGTTCTCTACCAGACCTTTATTGTCCCAAGACACACTGTTCTTCTCCACCTGGAGGCTCTTCCCTAACACGACAGGTTCACACCCTACCCATCCTTCATGGTTTGGCTCAGTTGTTATATCCTCTGTACACCCTTTGCTGATCGTCTCTCCACTCCTGTCCCTGGCTGTAAGAAATGTCCCTAGTCATTTATATGAACTTCTCTTATTTGTTTTTACTAGTTACTAGTAAAAGACTGAGCACCTGCTATGAACCAAGCACTATATTGTCTGGACTTTGGATAAACCAATGAACAAATTAAAGATTTCTGCTCTCGCTGTTTAGCTGGGCCAAACAGATGATGATAATAGAAATAGCACACCAGTAAATTACATAAAATCTTTAGAAGGTAAGAACTATTATAGAAGAAAGAAAAAAGGAGAGCCAGAGAATGAGACTGGGAATGCTGAAATAAGGGAGTGGCATTGGGTTTTCAATTTAAACAGGGTGGTCTTTAAATTGGCCTCCTGAAAAGCATGATGTATATGTGAAGGCCTGAGATAGAGGAAGGAGCAAGGATGCCAGAATTGATATGGGAGAGTGAAAAGCTGGCAGTGCAGAGGAGAAGTGGGGAACAGAGTAAAAGAAGTAATGAGAGGGAATAAAAACAGAGAGGCTTTAGATCATCTTTAAGGACCAAGGTAGACACAAAGCCATTGTAGGATTTTTTTAAGAAAATTAAGTTTTATTTGTTCTAATTAGTTGTACATGACAATAGAATGCACAAGAGTAATATGGTATGGTTTATTTTTAAAAATGACTTTGGGTGCAGTGTTTAGAATAGATTGAACAAAGAAGGGAGGAGGTAGGAGACAAGTAAGAGGCATCTGCAGTAGTCTATGTAGGTGAAGGTGAGAGAAGGCAGTCAGATTCTCCATGTAGTGTGAATTGTATTGTAAATGAATAGATTATGACATATGGGAGAAGGACGGAATTGAGAACGACTGCGGGGGTTGTAGACTGAACAACTGGAAAGCTGGAGTTGCCAAACCAGGGATGGTGATGGACGCCTCTGAGTGGGGCAGCTGGCAGATGAAGAGTCTTGAACTGGTGCCCACTGGACTGAAACTACTTAGGAGGAGGTTTGCCATGTGATTCATCTTTGAGGCCTCCTTAGGGACTCAGGAATTATAACTGATGGATGCATCAGGCTGTTATGGTTACAAAGAATCCCTGCTATGGGAGGATGTCAATTAATTTCCTGATGGTTTAGGTCAGATTTCTGTGTCTTGCTGCTTCTCCAGCTGGAGATTTTTGCCTCTTTGACACCATCCAGAGGGTCAGTGACAGGTTGCCAGTGGAGCAGGGTTGATTTGACGAGGATTTGATCTGAGGTGGGCTCATCCCATGAGCCACCAGAACACTTGATGTGGGCACAGAATAGTTTGATGGCAGAATCTTTTTCTAATCTTTTTCTCCCAGTCATCATCACACCTAACGGAGATGATTAATTGGTGTTAATTGGTATGACAACAGAGTGTGAGCACTGTTAAAAATTAAATCTTCCTTTTGAATTTTGGGGAGAGTGGAGTCGGGGTAGGAAGGAGGAGGAGGGTACATCTGACTTTACAAGTGACCTCAGACTTCAGAGTTTCTGGTCCTAATGCCACTTTGTTGGTGGAAAGATTTGGCTGAAACCTTACCAGGCTGAGGCGGGGGGCGACTTTGTTGAGATATTCCCAGTGGGGTTATATCACTGATGAGAACTGGTTGACGTTGAATCTGCTTGTATACTCCACAGGTACTTAAGGAATGTTTGCTTAATGGCTGCCATTGTGTCAGCACAGGAGAATTCACCAATGCCTGAACACCAGGTCCTACCTTTAACATTTTGTCTGTTGGAAGAGGAGGTGCATGAACAATGGCAGGTGGAGTTGGGCTCTAGAAGAGGAAGGAGAGCGTTACCTAGCTAGACCTCGAGGAGCATTATATGAGATGGTGGTTGGATTGTGTGGAGGAGGATGTGGGATGTCGTTCCTGTAGATAAAAGGGGAAAGCCATTCCTGGGAAATGGGAGTGAACAGTAGAAGGTGAACCCTTGCAGGCAGGGCCCTGTCATGAAGAACCTTGTAGGCCTTAATAGGGAATTTGGATTTCATCCAATATGCGCCAGATAGATATTAAAGATTTCTGTTTTAAAAAATTTATTTTTATTTCTGCAGACTGCATTTTGATTCATTGTACACAAATGGGGTACAACTTTTCATTTCTATGGTCGTAGAGTCATACCATTTGTGTAATCATATGTGTACATAGGGTAATGGTGTTTCTCTCATTCCACTATGATTTCTAAGAGAAAGAATGATAGAATTAATGACTTTGTCCCTAAGTATCATGGAAGAGGGATTTGAAAGGTGTGATTCTGAAGTCATAGACATTAAAAGTTTTTTTGCAGTTGTCCAGGAAAAGGTGATGATGTCCTAGATTAGGGTCTTAATATTGGGGGTCAATTAGAAAGGTATTGCTCCTTTTTTTCTTTTGATTATTAAAACTGCAATTCGGTCATAATGATAATTATTAAGAGTGGGGCACTTCTCTCATTCGATCTTATCAACCACTCTGTGGGGCGGGTACTCATATGAATCCATTCTATGCATGATGGAAAGGGAAGCGTATTTTTGAGTAAAGCAGACCAATCTTACATAACCAGAGTACTGATTTCACATGCCCTTAACCACACCATGCCATGATTGCTGCCTCCCAGAGAGGCACGACCATGCTAATGCATGAAGAAAAGGGTTGAAGAGAAAGAAGGGTCTTTGGGAAGCATGGAAGAGGGAAGAGTCTAGAGTGGGGAATCTCACATATGGGGAATGTGAACATGCTGCTGACAGACCTAAATCTTCCACAAGGGGTGGAAGTACCTATCCCACGGAGTGGTTGAGAAGATTAAGCGAGGATAGTGTCTACTGTTAATAGATTTCATCTGGGGGTGGAAATGGGTGTGTTCCTGAAGGGAATGACATTCAATTTGAGAAAATACAGGCCAAATCCCATGGGTTCTTCTTTCCCTAATCTGAGAATGGGAGTAGTAGGTTTGTGGTGATTTCAAAGCTCTCATGCAAGCCTGGCTCACTCTGGTACAATCAAGATTCCCTAGCCCTTCTTACCAGCATCCAACAGGGCTATGTTTTGGATAAATGTCCACATAAGGTCCATGCATCAAAGATTTGATTGCCAGCTTCTGGCACCATTTGATGGTAGTGGAGCCTTTAAATTGTGAAGCCCAGTGGGAAGAAGTTAGGTTACTAGGGGAGTGCCAGCTCAGCCCCTTCCTCTTTTTACTTCCTGGCTGCTATGACAGGTTCCCACCATAATGTGCTGCCTCACCATAGGCCCCAAACAATAGGATAATGAACCTCTCTCATACTATGAGCCAAAATAAACCTTTCATCTTTTTAGGTTGATTTATCTCAGATACTTTGTCATAGTGATAGACAAGTGACTAATACAGAGGTGAAAGTCATGTTGTCAAAGTAGAATTTACATCACCCAAAACAACACAAGTTGAAAACAGTAAGGAGAACTTCTGGCCTTTTAAAGACCACATTTCCTAATTCCCAATAAAGTCAAACTATTCTGAGACCTTCTAGGAGTCGTCATTGGAGCAGCCTTGTCTGCCCCCCACAGGTACTGTATACTTGTGTCATCCAAAGGCTGCATGGCAGGGGCAGGCTCTTTCTCTGTGGGTCTTCCTCTGTGGCTAGACCACTAGGCTTTCTCATTAGATGCTGGGAGTCTGCAGAGACAACTTTGGAAGGAGATAACATTTGTCTACAAAGGATTTCTCTATAAAAAGAGAGTCAGCCCTTCAGGGACCTTTGTACCATTCTGGAATCTGTCACTCCCCAGAGCAAAGGTGAGGGGTGGACATTTCTCTACTAAGTCAGGGGATGCATGCACTGAGTTAGGCCATCAGGAAAGTCTGGTGTTGATTTGGAAACATTTCCACAGCAACGGGGAAGGTCATAGCAACAGCTTTCAGTGATTCATTTGCATCTTGGATAATGTTTTAAAATAGCTTTATTTCAGAGAGCCATTAAATCCTGATAAGTGGGCATTTTTGTCGACAGAAAAACAAATAAGGAGTGACATTAACATTATCTTTTCTGAGCACATGTGCCGGTGCGTCCAAGGAAGGCTGATTTGGGGCTTGGGTTGCCAGTCAGGTGACACTAGGGGTTTCTCTGATGGGCCAAAGGCAACTCATCCCTTAAAGCTGCAGCTGCCCCCTTTGTTCCTCTGAAGGATTCTTCATCTAAATCTCTTTGTCACCTTGCATGGAGGATTTTTTTTAACCTCCTGGGGCTTCAGAGACAGAGGCTTATTGGTACTGACAAGCCCTGATTATTTAAAATCCTGGAGGCCATGGTTTCTGCTGTGCTGGTCCACAGAGAGTTCAGCTGTCTGGCCCCTGCTGATTGCTCTAGTGGTCTGTGCTTTGTGAAGGGCTGTGAGCCCCCTTTAAATCCTAAAACAGCTACCCCAAACTAAAAACACATGAAATCCTCTTAAATCCTCCCACCTGTCACTCCAAGCAGCATCAACCCTCTCCCCAAATTCAAATCTGACAATTGCCTTATAATTTAGGCACCCCAAATGGTGCAGACATCAGGTGTTATCCAAGGGGGTGTGGATGAGGGATTGCCAGAGGGGTGCTTTACTGTCACAACCGTCTCTGACCCACCTCCCTGCCCTCTGCACCTGCAGCCCTATGACCACTCCTCACACAGCTACTAAGGCAGAGGGACAGATGACCACCTTCCCAGGAGCAGAGCTTTGAAGGTACATTGGAGGCAGATACCAGGTTGTTTACTCTTCTTCTCCAGGGTGGGGGGCCTGGGGACTGGAAGGCAGGAAGGGAGGGGGAATCACTGTTACCTAGCAACAGCCACATTCTGTGACATGACTTATGTGTGAAGGAAAGATGTTCGGCACCTGGAGAGCCTCTCTGTGCCTCTTCCCCAGCTGCTGAGCTTTTGGTGGTGCTCTTTGGGGTGCTCCCTTGAGATTCCCTCCCCAAAATGCCTCTTCTGCATTGCACAGAGGTTTCCTGCTGAAGGTGTGTATGCTGCACATGTGTGTGACTGTGCATGTGTGAGGGTGACAGGTGATAGGGAGTGGAGACGCAGAAGGAGCTTCACCGTCGATGTGTGATTTAAGAGGTCTTGGAAGTTGCCCTCTACCTTCAAGTAGAAACTTCTCCCCTGAGGCCGATGGCTTGCAATGACCAGAACTCCTGAACTTGCCAAAGTTGGCCTGGATTTCAAATGATCTGTTTTGAAATCATGTCACACACACACATATATATATATACACACACACATATATATATTTTTGCCCTGAAAGTCCAGAATTTGAGATGAATTTCTTTTACATTAGGTTTTCATCTGAACTGAAAATCCAATACATACAGGAGGGGTAACTCACTAGTCCTTATTATCATTTTAGACTCATCAGGAGGTAGTTTATCAAATCTTCTCCTGAGAAGACATTTTTATGGAGGCAGAAAGAGCATGAGACAAGGAGTCCTGCGATGGAAGGGGCAGGCCTACACTGCAGAACAAGACAGTCACCAAGAGCCAGACGGTGCTGCTGCTGAGGGTGGAGTGGGCCACACATTAACGATGCCCCCGGCTGGTCGTGGTGTTCCTGTTCATCCTGGGGAAGACTGAACCCCCTGTTGCTGATGTTGTTCTTCATTGCCCCACATCCTGCCTGAGAATGTGTTCCCCATCCTCATTCCATCATTCTCTTGCCTTCACTCCTCCTCGACTTCTCTGTGGCCCAGGGAAGGTTTCAAGAATCCTGCATACCGTGACTTCATGCTTATATTTCTGGAGAAAGATGGTGGTCATTTCTCTATAGCTTCCAGTCCTGCATAATTGTGTTTGTTTTCTCCCCAGCCATTTGGATATGAGAGTAGGTGGGAAGAAAAGAGATAAGAGGCACTTTGGTTCTGCATGAAGAGAAAGGGAAAGTGGAATAAAAAGGAGGAAGTATGCACCCTCATAGAAATGGGTAGAGTAGGCATTTCAGAAAGTTCTCCTTCGTTCTCTCTCTCTCTCTCTCTCTCTCTCTCTCTCTCTCTCTGTTATCTTTTTCTTTTCTTTCTTTCTTTTCTTTTTTTTTTTTTTTTGTACTGGGGATTGAACCCAGGGGAACTTAACCACTGAACCACATCCCAGCCATATTTTATATTTTATTTTGAGGCAGATTCTCATAAATTTGCTGAGGCTGGCCTTGAACTTGTAATCCTCCTGCCTCAGCCTCCTGAGCCCTGGGATTACAGACCACAGCACCTGCTCACATTTTTTTTTTGTTATTTTCATCCTCTTTATCTGCCCTATAATACCCTGAATCAAATGTTATGGCTACTATTATGAAATAGGAATTCTTGCCTGATGACTCATTGGGGCAGGAAGACGTAAGTTCCATTTTTGAAAAATTTGTTCTAATTAGTTACACATGAGAGTAGAATTCATTTTGACATATCATACGTAAACGGAGTTTAACTTCTCATTCTTCTGGTTGTACATGATGTAGAATCACACTGGTTGTGTGGTCACATATCCACATAGGGTAATAATGTCCAATTCATTCTTCTGTCCTTTCTACCCCAATGTCCCCTCCCCTCTCTTAACTCCTCTGCCTAGTCCAAAGTACTTCTATTTTTCCCTATTCCAACACCCCAATGTGAATTAGAATCTGCTTATCAGAGAAAAGAGTCCGTCTTTGGTGTTTTGGGATTGGCTTATTTTTCTTAGCAGGATATTCTCCAGCTCCATTCATTTACTGGTAAATGCCATAATTCATTCTTCTTTAAGGCTGAGTAATATTTCATTGTGTACATATAACACCTTTTCTTTATCCATTCATCTGCTAAAGGGCACCTAGGTTGGTTCCATAGCTTAGCTATTGTGATTTGAGCTACTATAAACATTGATGTGGCTGCATCACTGTAGTATGCTGATTTTAAGTCCATTGGGTATAAACCAAGGAGTGGGATAAATGGGTCAAATGGTTAGTTCCATTCCAGGTTTTCTAAGAAATCTCCATACTGCTTTCCATAATGGTGCACCAATTTGCAGTTCCACCAGCAATGTATGAGTGTATCTTTTCCCCATATCCTTGCCAACATTTATTGTTGCTTATATTTTTGATAATTGCCATGTGTCTAGAGTAAGATGAAATCTTAGTTTTGATTTGCATTTCTGTAATTGCTAGAGATGTTGAACATTTTTTCATATATTTGTCAATCAAAAGCAATCACTTAAGTTCCATTTTCACCTGAATGAATATATAGTGTCTTAATACACTTCCTTTAAGTAGCTCTTTCCCTTGGGGATGGAGAATGTCTCCAGGGAACTATGTCCCTGAGGTCAATGAAAAAGTCAAGGGTCTGGCCTATAATTAAGATGAGGGAATGGTGACATTCATGCCTCCGGACAACTATACAAAATGGGCAGGTAGCTTTGGAAATGGCAGCTCCTCTCCTTCTCAAAGAGAAGTGGCCCTTAAGAATGTGACTGCTCTCAGCATCCTTTCCTTAGCCTGGGAAGGAAATCTTTTAATTTGCTAGACTACAAATCAGACCTATTTATGTCACAAAGTTCTAAGATCCACAGTTGTAGAAGCGGTGTTATATAATCAACCCTTTCATTCATTACTCATCATTTTTTTCCCCTTAGCATCTATTTTGTACCAGGAGTTTAAGGGATAAATAAGTGTAGAAATTTTCTTTGGCCCTCTGAATCCATTCTTGGTCTGGAGGACATAGGACATATAAGGAAAGAATGGTTCAGAGGGCTTTAGTAGCAGAAAAGAGATATGAATGAAATAAATAACTAGTATCTAAAGAAGAATGATCTCCCCTTTCAGAATTAAACGGGCTTCTTAGTTATATTGTGTGAAGGGGAGGGAAACATGGCTTCCCTCCATGTTCTTAGGTTCTTTGGCTGGGTTATGAATTAAATTGACCTAAGACCGATGAGCAGAAGATAAACCATGTTAATTATGTACACATGCACACAAGTCTTACAAATGAGACTTGAAGGAGGGTCAGATGACTGAAGCTTATATAAATAAGTGTCCAGAACTACAGAAAGGAGTAGGGACTTAGGGCTTCTGGGGGGTGGAAACCACAAAAGTTGAGGAGGGTGGGGGAGGAAGTGTTTGGTGAGTGGGGATTGACTTCTTATGCGGATAAAAAGTCTCCCAGGTAATAAAAGATGTCTGGAGCAGCCCTCTTCCTAATCCAGATATTTTAGTAAGGTAGCTTTCCTCGAGAGGTGTAAGTCTCTTTTACAAAGGCATAGCTCTTCAGAGCTACGCCAGTGTCTATAGTTATTTAAAAAAAACGGCAGCTCAAGCTATGCCCAAGAGGTGTGTTTTGGGGTGGCACACTCTGTCTCCAATTGTCGTATTTTGGTGTAGTGAGTCCTGAGCCCCAACATGTGGAACTTTGGAAAATCTTCAAGGAGGGTGATGAGAGAGGTTAGAGAATGGGCAGGAGTCAGGGCTGAAGGCCTGCCAGGAGCAGAGCAGGTGGAGGGCCCCTGCGGATGCCTGGTGGCCGTGTCAGCCGCTGATCGAGTGGATGTGCATTCATCTTCAGTTTGCTTAAGACAAGACTGTCAGTAGTAGCTGGATTTTGATGATTTACCACATGCTGGGCATTGTACAAGGAATTTTCTGCACATGATTTACTCATCGTTCTTATTTTTGATGATGATGTGTCTGTTATTGTCCTGGGCACCAGGGTGAGTAAGGGAAATCCCTGCCCTAAGAGAGTTCTGTGATTAGCTCATTTTGCATTACATTATTTTTGTGAGATTATCCATTTATAGATATATGTATATCTATCTATATATGTCTATATCTATATCTATATTCTATAGGGAATGAAATTGAGATTGACAAAGCTATGTTGTTTAGTCAAATTCAGATATATTAAGTGGCAAGTTGGAACCTTAAATCCAGGTATGTCTGGTATCAAAGCCCAGTACTATGTTTCTTTCTCACAGGCAAAACAAAAACAAAATAAAATAACCTCCTCCCATACACCTTAGGTATCAGTATAAGGGAAATAGACACCTGTCAGAGAGTGAATGTTCACTGGGGAACTTTCATGTGGTCACTCAGTAACACATTGGTCCAGTGTTGTTATGCAGACCGAGTGCATTGGAAAGTTTCATAGGAGGAATAGAATTTCTCAGTGAAGATGGAAGTTGGACTGGGTCTTCTAGGAGCATGACTGGTGTTTGGGAGGCAGAAGGAGGGGCTTCCTGTTAAAGGGAATGGCAGGAACATGAGGGAGAGGTGAGAAAACGCATGCTCATGTTTTCACAGGTGAGGTGGGATGAGCACCGCAGAAGAGGGAGACAGGCAGAGCCAGCCCATCTCTGCAGGACTCGAGGTCAGGAAGCAGTGTGTCAGTTTGCTGTAACAACTAATTCTGCAGGTTTTCCAAGAGGGTGGCTCCCTAAGTGGGATGGAGTCTGAAGATCGTGACTGGCAGTGGGGTGCAGTACAGATTGGACAAACAGCCTGAGAGCTGCTTTTGGTGGCAGCAGAGGTGATAGAGAGGAATGGACAGGCATTTTTCCCAATATCTCACAGGGCAAGTTTTAGGAACCTGAGGGGTTGGTGATGACCTTGACTTGAAGAGGGGGGCAACGGGTAGAAAGGTCAGCAGATGACCTTGGATTCTGCTGCCTTAGTAATTCTCACAATCATTTTCTTTCCTTTTGTGACTTGGCTCTGTGGAATCCTCACTGATGTCCCAGTGTTGTCTGTGACATGTGGACTTGACCTTGACTCTCCTAGAGCCGGGCGATGTCATGTACTGAGAGAGGCTGGAATTGAACCCCCAGACAGGGTGGCCAATGGGATTCCTGTCCCCAGACTCTGGGGCTGAGCCTGGTTGCTCCTGCAGGCAGAGTCCTAGAGCCACTAGGAACTGCAGGCGTAGGAGAACTTCTGCTCTCCTTACATGACCTGTTTCTAAGCTGTCATGGCCTGCAGTTGTTCTGCCCACTGGTCTCCTGATCTTCCATAGTTCTCGTTTTTTGTCTAATTTTATCATCATTTTTATTTTTTAAGTACTTTTTCTTTTTTCCCTTTTTAGATTTTTTATTGTTCTAATTAGTTGTACATGATAGTAAAATGCATTTATGCATTGTGACAGATCCTTCATAAATGGAGCACAATCTCTCATTTTTCTGACTGTACATGTCATAGGATCACAGCAGTCAGGCAGTAATACGTGCACATATGTACATGAGGTAATGTCTGCTCACTCTACTATCATTCCTTCCCCCAATCCCCTTCGCCTCCCTTCACTCCCCTCTACCTAATGTAAAGTAACGCTATCCTTCCCTATCCCCCAAATACTGTGAATTAGCATCCACATATTAGAGAAAACATTTGCCCTTTGGTATTTTGGGTTTGACTTATTTTGCTTAGCATAATATTCTCTAACTCCATCCATTTACAGGCAAATGCCATAATTTCATTCTTCTTTAAAGCTGAGTAATAGTCTATCATATATATATATATATTTATTTATATAGATACATACACATATATATATACATATATATATATAAAATACACACACATACACATACATGCATATATCACATTTTACCCATTCATCTGTTGAAAGGCATCTAGGTTGGTTCCATGTTTTAGCTGTGGTGATTTGAGCTGCGATAAACATTGATGTGGCTGTGTCACTGTAGTATGTTGATTTTTAAGTCCTTTGGGTATAAACCAAGGAGTCGGGGATAACAGGATCAAATGGTGGATCCATTCCAAGGTTTCTGAGGAATCTCCATACTGTTTTTCAGAGTGGTTGCACCAATTTGCATTCCCACCAGCAATGTATGAGTGTACCTTTTCCCCACATCCTTGCCAACATTTATTGATGCTTGTCTTTTTGATAATTGCCATTCTGATTGGAGTGAGATGAAATCTTAGAGCAGTTTTGATTTGTATTTCTGTAATTGCTAGAGATGTTGAGCATTTTTTCATATATTGTTGATCAATTATTTATCTTCTTCTGTGAAGTGTCTGTTCAGTCCCTTAGCCCTTATTGATTGGGTTATTTGTTTTTTGGGTGTTAAGCTTTTTGAGTTCTTTATATATCCTAGATTAATGCTCTATCTGAGGTGCATGTAGTAAAGATTTTCTCCCAATTTGTGGGCTCTCTCTTCAAATTATTGTTTCTTTTGCTGAGAAGAAGCTTTCTAGTTTAAGTCCATTCCATTTATTGATTCTTGATTTACTTCTTGTGCTTTAGGGGTCTTGTTAAGGAAGCCAGATCCTAGCCAACATGGTGAAGACTTGGGCCTACTTTTTCTTCTAGTAGTCACAGGGTCTCTGTGCTGATGCCTAAGTCTTTGATTCACTGTGAGTTGAGTTTCATGCAGGTTGAGAGATAAAAGTTTAATTTCATTTCATTACATGTTGTTTTCCATTTTTCCCAGCACCATTTGTTGAATAGGCTATCTTTTCTCCAGTGAATGTTTTTGACACCAATCATATGATTATCTCAATAGATGCAGAAGAAGCCTTTGACAAAATACAGCACCCCTTCATGTTCAAAACACTAGAAAAACAGGGATAGTAGGAACATATCTCAACATCATAAAAGCCATATGTGCTAAACCCAAGGCCAGCATAATTCTAAATGGAGAAAAATTGAAAGCATTCCCTCTAAAAACTGAAACAAGAGAAGGATGCCTTCTTTCACCATTTTTTTTTTCAACATTATCCTTGAAACTCTAGTGAGAGCAATTAGAGAGAAGAAATAAATTAAATGTATACAAATAAGTAAAGAAGAATTCAAATCATTATTTGCTGATGACATGATTCTGTATTTAGAAGATCAAAAAATTCCACCAAAAAACTTCTAGAACTCATAAATGAATTCAGCAGGATTTAAAATCTATACCCAAAAATCAAAAGCATTCCTATACATCAGTGATGAATCCACTAAAAGAGAAATAAAGAACACTACCCCATTCACAATCACCTCAAAAAAAAAAAAAAAAAAGAAAGAAATACTTGGGAATCAATCTAACAAAAGAGGTGAAAGACCTCTACAATGAAAATTATAGAACACTAAAGAAAGAAATTGAAGACCTTAGAAGATGGAAAGACCTCCCATGCTCCTGGATAGGCAGAATTAATATTGTCAAAATGGCTGTACTACCAAAAGCGTTATACAAATTTAATGCAATTCCTGTTAAAATTCCAATGACATTCTTCATAGAACTAGAAAAAGCAATCATGAAATTCATTTGGAAAAATAAGAGACCCAGAATAGCCAAGCAATCCTTAGCAAGAGAAATGAAACAGAAGGCATTGTAGTAACAGACCTCAAACTATACTTTAGAACTATAGTAATAAAAACAGCATGGTATTGGCACCAAAACCGACATGTAGACCAATGGTACAGAATAGAAGACACAGGGACAAACCCACATACATACAGGTATCTCATAATTTTATTATTTTGAATTCAGGAGATTTAAACATATAAACCTCAGTGGCATTATTTTTTTCACATAAATAAACTTGCAAATCAAAGCAAATAATTTGTTCATTCTCTCTTTTTTTAAACACATGCATTAGTAACACAGTAATATATTTGTGCTACATTGTTGTAGTTTCTGGGTTACAGCTCAGGATAGTAATTTCTGCCCTCAAGGAACTCACAATCTGCTAGGTAGAGACAACAATAAATATGAATAAGCAAATCCTATAATGTTTTGTAAGGTAAGTGCAGACAGAGAAAATAAAACAGGGTAAGAGATATTGGGAATGTTGGGGAAAGGGTCTAGGAGAGGATTGGAAACCTCTTCATGGTGTCATTTGAATAAAGACTCAGGCAGTGTGAGAGGAGCACATGGAGAACCCAGGAAGTGCCTTCCAGGCCAGGAAAGAGCAAGTGCAAAGGCCCTGTGGTGGAGTGTCTCCTAAGTTTGAGAACCAGCAAGAAGCCAGTGTGGCTGGAGCTAAGGAGGAAGGATAGAACAGCTGGTGATTTGGACAAGGAGGCAAAGAGGAGGGAACAGTACAGATCATGCCCAGAGGATCTGGTAGTCAATGTAAGGAGCTGACTTTAATTCAAATAAAAATGAGAAGTCAGTGGGGAGGCCTGAGCACAGAGGTCACATGATTTAATTTGTGTTTGTCATCATCACTTTAGCTGTTCATTTGAGAACAAAATGTAGTGGGTGAGAAGAGGACATGGGTGTCCAAGCAGGAAGCTATAATAATACAGGTAGAGGCAATGTGTCTTCTGATTGTGGTGGCCGTCGTGTTTTTGCAGTGGTCGTAGAAGAGAAGAGTCAGGTTGATTTGTTAGAACATCTGTTTCTGATCTCACAATTGCAAACCACAGATAACTCCTCTGTGAATAGTCACTAAGTTTACTGTGCCCTGAGGGTCTGCCTAAATGCAGCACAGGGGGATAAAATATAACATTGTTTTTCCATTTGTGTGCCATATGTGTGTATATAAACATGCTCATATTTGACTCATATGTATGTGTGTGGATGTGTGCATGAATGCATGGGTATGCATGCACATGTGTGTTTTTGTGTGCTAACACACATAGTGCCTCTCCTGTGGGATACCCACAACCACAGCCATTAATTGAGGCCATTATCTCTGGAACTCTCTGGGCACTTACTTGCCAGCTACTTACACTCCAGAGAGAGGCAAAAAATTCCCCTTTGCATTTTGGTTGCACATTTGCACGTGTTGCCCTCCTTTTAATTATTCATCAACTTCCTTTCCTAACCCCCTTCTTTCTGGAACTTTGTGTGTGTGTGTGTGTGTGTGAGAGAGAGAGAGAGAGAGAGAGAGAGAGAGAGAAAGAGAGAGAGAGAGAGAGAGAGAGAGAGAGAGAGAGAGAGAGAGGAGAGAGGGAGATAAAACAGCCAGATTGAGCCCAGTCTCATCAGTAATCTATAAAACACCAAGCACAACCCACTCATCTATCATGCTTTATGAAAAGTTAAAATTAAATCAGGGCAGCGTTATTAAGCTAAGTGATTTTTGCTGGGTTCAGATGAATTCCTGTGTGTGCCACATTGTTGGGTGGAAATGTGCCTGGGGTGCCAGCAGGCTCAGAATGCACATCCACCAGCTATTAGTGGAAATGGATTTGCTCAGAATGGGGCACTTGAGGTTTCTAGTCCTGGGACCGTGCAAAGTAGGCAGAACCTCGTACCCAGAGCCCTGGATGCTTTAGTGCCCACCAACCATTAAAAAGCAGGAAGGCAAGACAAAAGCTAAGCAGTCACAGACACAGACCTGGTGTGGTAATGGTCTGAAATTCAAGAGGGAGAATGATAGGGAATCTTTTGGGTGCCCCTCAAAAGTCAGGGTTGGCAGTACTGCGTTTTGGGCATGCTGAGAGTCGGAATTGTTGATCTGCACTTTCAGCCATGAGACATTGAGAAGCAGTGAGAAGGTTTGGAGCTTGGAGTGAGCTGGTTTGAAGCTGAGACTTCCTTGTACCCATTTGCTTGCTTCACGGCTCTGCTGTCCTTTGAGCTGCTGCAAAGTTTGTTGGTTTAACATTTTAAAGTCTAAAAAGTTGTAGGGATAATCAGAAACATGTTTAGTAAATGGGTAGAAGTAAGGGACGTCTCTTCAGGCCCAGGAATTTCCTTATTCTGTCTGCCTGGTGCAGGGAAAATAGCAGAGGGTGGAGTCAAAAGGTGGGTTCACACCCCAGCTTTGTAAACTGAGGGCCGCAGGTGACGCACTTTCTGAGGTCCAGTTTCTTCCTGAGTCCCAGGAAATGAAAGCACAATCCTGCCTAGAACTGTCGTTGGGGAGAGTATTTAAACATGTGTTTAAATCACTCAGTTCAGCATGGAAAAGATGCCAGACCAATGTTCATTGTTCATTTTTACAGGTCCTGGAAGGGGAGAGGCACAGGTCACTAGGAGTGTTGCTCCAGGGGGCTGAATTCATGGCCTGCCTGGAGGCCCCTCTGCCACCAGTCATTCCCTGTCGCTCACCCCACACCAACCCCCAGTTCTCCGTGTACTGTAATGGGGATGAAGGTGAAATCATTGGAAAAAAATTTTTTTGAAGGGGACACTTCCTGAGGAGTATCAGCCCTGGCTTGTATGCGCACATTTGATTCTGCATTCATGACTTCTTTTTGTCGTGGACTTTGTACCTCAAAACATTATGTAAAGCTCAGAAGTAGGAGAAAATGGCATTTGTCACTCTTGCTACCAGTCGTTGAGAATGTGTGATCTCAGCAAAAGGTTGATTTTTTATTTTTTTTCAGCCCTTGCTTTTGCTGAGAGGTATCTATGCACGAAAAAAGGGAGACATTTTAAAAGGGAACCTTGAATTGAAGTTTGCCAATATGATTTAATTTCATATTTTCCCCTGACCCTGCTCAGAATTCATTCAGTAAAATTCTGTGCTTTGCACAATGTCACTCTTTTATTTAAAGAACCAACTTCCCAAATAGAGAAAGAATTTCAATAAGCATTTCAATAAAAGTGTTCAAGATTTTATATTTTTAGGAACCCTATACCTCATAAATATTGGAACTTCATATCCAAATCAGCTTCAGTGCATTTTCAATTTTTGATATGTTGTGACACCTAGTTCAGTTTTTGAGAAATATAATTCCGTAGACTTTTTTACAGCCATCTCCTAACATGCTCTGTCTTTATAATTTTTTTTTTTGCACAAATTTAAGCTATACCATCACAGTGCATAAAAATTTCAATCCCTTGGGTAAGTCATGACCCCAACTGTAGTCACAGAGACAGAATTTAAAACTGAGACATTGTACCACCTATATTAACTAGGGTCATGATGTCGTAACCAGCAAACTGCTGCCGCAAACTGAGGTGGGTCCCCAGGCCACATAGGATAAGCCTGACTCTTGACCTCTTTTGTCTCTGCCAGCATGGTGCCTCAGTCATCAGAATCACTTCGGGCCAGCTTTAGGGAGAGGATCTTGGATGCGCTGGCCTGCCATCCATCCCAGGGCCACCTTGTCTGACACTCCAGCATTAGATATCCATTTTTCTCAATTTCTCTGCAACCTGTTTTGAAATATAAACTCTTTCATTTTTTTGCAAAGCTTTAGAGACAAATCTGATATATGTCCAATACAGTAAGGGAAGAAAGGTGAACTCTCAAAGGGAAGAGGAATTCCAACCTGGGTCATTCACGCTGACTTTCCTCACACTGGTAGATGGGCAAATGCTTTTCTTTCTGCTTCAGTGTGAAATGGCCAGATTTCCTGAGCCTGCGACAACAGAGTCCTGGTTTATGCCCATCCAAGCAAAAGTCAGATACATCTATTGTTTTGGAAGGGAATTAAGAAAGTTATTGAATTAAAGAATTCCTTCCATGCAGTACACAAACACTCACTGAGTCATGTTCCATATGTTGGACATCAAGCAAGGCACACGTTATAAAGATGAGTAAAATACAAAGATATATTCCTGTTTTCTAGGACTTTGTGATCTAATTGCTGATGTAATAATGTTGGATAATTATTTTATTTAGGTAAGTTTTGCAATAAAATTGTAAGTGGAGGTGAATAATCTTTACATGAATACTAGATCATGAGAACTGGTGATGGATAGCTTTACTTTGGTTTTTGATATGAATTAATGATTTCACAAGGTCTTCCATAATTGGTGTCTTGGGAAAGTATATTATACTGATTGATTTGGTGGGGGAATTCCATGTATCCCTCTATATCAGTGAATGCCAATATATGGATTTTCCTCGAATCCATATTTCCAGTCTAAAACTTGTTCTTTGCTGTTTTGCTCTGGTCCATTCAGTTAACTGCTGGGTATTTCTACCTAGAAGCTGCATAGGAACTTCAAACTTAGCCGGTTATAAACCAAACTCATTGTCTAGGTCTCCACTTACAGTCTCAACTTCCTTCCATCTCTATTTGGGTTGTTCTCTGCCATAGTGAAAGTAACTGCCAAGGTGTAGCTCTTGACTCTTCCTTTAGCCATCTCATCAAAGGGATGCCCAAAGCATGCAGATCCTACTTTGTACTGAGTTCTAGGTTTCATCCACTTTTTCCAAACTCTCTTCCAATTCTAACAGCCCACCATAGTCTTTCTTATGGTTTTATACCTATACTTCTAACCAACTTTCCCATTTTCAGCCTTCTTTAAAATCCTTTTAAAATGAACTCATATTAATTGTATGTATTAATGGGTTGAGTGTGATACTTCCATACATACATGAAGTGTACACTGATCAAATCCTACCTCCCCTTTTCTAACTTTCTCATTCTCCATACCATTCTCAATCTCTAATAATCATTTTTTAATTTTTTAAAAAAACTTTTACATATGAGAGAGAACATGCAGTATTTGTCTTTCTGTGTCTGGCTTATTTCACTTAACATAGTGTCCTCAGTTCCATCCATTTTGCTGCAAATGACAATATTTCATTCTTTATGGCTGAATAATACTTGTGTGTGTGTATCTGTATATAAGTGAGATCATGTTTTCTTTATCCATTTGTCTGTTGATGGGCATCGAGGCTGATTTCATGCCTTAATTATTGTAAACACTGCTGCAATAAGCGTGGGTGTGCAGGTTTCTCTTTGGTTTGCTGATTCCATTTTCTTTGGAGATAAACTCAGAAGCCACACTTCTAGTCTTGATTCTTCTAAACATTTTCCACATTGTAGTGAGAGTGACAAAATTCCAATCACTTTATTTTCTTCCTTACATTCATCAGAGGCCCACATTGCTCTCAAGAGTATATCTTACCTACACTCTTTCAAAAGGCTTAGATGGTGCTGTCTTATTGGTTCCTTGCTTTCATTTTAATTAATTAATTAATTAATTTGTTTATTTATTTCTACAGACTGCATTTTGATTCATTGTACACAAATGGGGTACAACTTTTCGTCTCTATGGTTGTGCCCTGCTTTCTTTTCTAGACTCAGCTCTTGCTACTGTCCTGGTCCCCAGATGATCTCTGTTCACCTGAATGACTTCCTTGACTATTCCAGGGTAGGAGGCACCACAGTGCTGGGTGATCCATGTGGTGATGTCATAGGAGCTCTTCCTGAAACATCTTCCAGATTGACTTTCCAGCCTCACTACTCAAACCGTTTTTAAAATGCATCTTGGCTGGGGGTGTAGCTCAGTGGAACAGCATGGACATTGCATGTTGAAAGCCCTCAGCAGTCCCCAGCACCAAAAACTAAAATACAAAGAAAGATGTTGGGGTTAGTCTGAAAGAAGAGGCTGTTAACTCCATTTACTGAGAAGTAATCACACACTTCTATGAACTTTAGCACAGAAAAGTGTATCACAGAAAGTGATCAAGGACTAATCCCAAGTCTGGGACCTGTGCCTGGGGCAATTCCTTGACTGCATCCTCTGCTTCCAATCCTCAATCTCTTCAGCCTAGAACAGTCTTCTCAGGCATAAGTCACCTAGCGCATAAATAAAGAGCACTTAGCAAGTGCCAGGTACTGAACTAATTGTTGGTAAGCAAAATAGACATGGTCCCTTCCTTTATAGGTTTTGAATTAGTTGAGAGTGAGTATTCACTCTGAATATGTGAATATAAGTGGGAATAAGTAAGGGAAAGTACAGGGATGATGAGGGATCTAATTTTGATATGGAGGGGTGGTCAAGGAGGGCTTCCTTGAGGAAGTGATGTTGAACCTGCAAACTGCTCTTCATTTGGATCTTTCTACCATAGCTTCTTGCAGGAAGTTTCTCTTGGATTTTCAGATTGTGGTTCAAATGGCCTCTATAGGGCTCACATAGCACCCTGTACTTCCCCTATGAGGTTACATGTCCTATTTGATTGCAGCTATCTTTCCATCTCTGGATGGTAAACCCCATGGGTGGAGGAGCAGAACCTCCCTTTTGAAGCACACACATATTTGCTCATAAATATCTGTTGACAGTTTTGGTTAACACTGGAAGCTCTTCTAGCAAATGGAGATGCACTGTAGTGGATAGTCTGTAATTTCTGCCAAAATGCTCTATTAACTGAAAAGATTTGGGAGCTATTATCCTAATTCCAAAGAGGCAAGCCTGTAGCTCTACGGCTGTGTTACTACTCTCAGTCTGAGGCTCTTCAGAAAGACTCATGTGTGGCTGCGGAAGCAAGTAGGAAGAGATGTTGTCATTGTGCAATGTAACAATGTCATAATGCAAAAGAATATTGTATCCATTGAAATACCCAAGATGATTTTGGTTATTGTAATAAACTGAAAATGTTCTAATTGGTAAATTAATTATACATATAAATTCTGGAGGAGAAAGTGCAAAAATGACCCTGGTCAGGTCTGGGTTCAGCTTGGTTTCTGGCCAATTGAGGGATCAGTTGCCTAGATTTAGGCTGTACTAAAACTATGCCAATGATCATGATTTTCTTTTGGTTTGGAACATTTTCACCAAAAAAGGTTTTTGTAGCGGGTATCACTTCCAAACACTGGTATGTGTATGCATGTGTGTGCATATACTATTATACATATTTTCAGTCAGGTAAACTGAGGCTGAAAATATCTGTGACTTGCCCCAGGCACAGGTCCCGGACTTGGGATTAGTCCTTGATCACTTTCTGTGATACACGTTTCTGTGCTAAAGTTCATAGAAGTGTGTGATTACTTCTCAGTAAATGGAGTTAACAGCCTCTTCTTTCAGACTAACCCCAACATCTTTCTTTGTATTTTAGTTTTTGGTGCTGGGGACTGCTGAGGGCTTTCTACATGCAAAGTCCATGCCGTCCCACTGAGCTACACCCCCAGCCAAGATGCATTTTAAAAACGGTTTGAGTAGTGAGACTGGAAAGTCAATCTGGAGGATGTTGCAGGAAGAGCTCTTATGACATCACCACATGGATCACCCCAGCACTGTGGTGCCTCCTACCCTGGTTCTCTACTTACCCCTCATGACGAAATATGCCTTCTCATAGTTACAAAGCTTGGTTTTATTCCAGGGAAATTTATGTCCTCTACCAGTCCTGTTGCAATTGCTACATCTCTCATGTATAGATGCAGCTTTTTCTTTGATGTCTGGTGTAACTCATTTAGACTGGTAATAGTCACTACATCTTATCTTGAGCTTCTGTTCTTAACCAGGTTGTTTTGCATATGTTAAAAGCCTATTGAAGGCAATAGCTGGGCTTGTAGTTCTTGTCTGATAATAAACTCAGAATCTTTAAGGTGTGTGTGTGTGTGGGGGGGGGTTCTGGCAGGGGTTGTGAAGGATTGAAGACTTGGGTATGAGTGTACTCCTTGTGGTAGGGCAGGAAGTAGCGAGGTAAAGAAAGGAGCATCACCCTTCTTTCTGTGGATTTTTGTCACCTGGGTAAGCCTCTTCAGCCTTTGATGTGGGAAGCATCCCTGCCGTGTAAGAAAGCCACCTGGGATGCCTCCCTGGCAGCTTCTGAGGCGGGAGAAAAGCAGTGAGGTCTTGAAGGCAGTCCTGTGACTTCATGGGTATTTTGCATAAATCCAATTTCTCTGGGGAAAACACAATCTTTCTGAAGTTGCCAAGGTCAGGACCAGATGCTGGCAGCCCTGGCCCAGCTGGGGAGGAAACAGCATTTCCATAGTGTTTATTCTGTCCTCAAGGGCAATTACAAAGGCTTTTTTGGGGCCTTTGGAGTCTCCCCAGTTTAGTTAGGAGCAAGTGAAGTACATCTTAATGGTGATAAGACATGCTTTGCCATTGATCCTAAACATGGCTGTCCTGAAGGGTCCCTTTTGATTCTCAGGGCAGGAAAATGGCAGAGTCCCATGCATGATGAGTGTGGACAGATTTCCTGTGTTTGATCATGTTGACAAGAAAGCCAAGGGGCAGGAAGATGAACTTGGCAGAGAAGCAGAAGGAGGAGCATCAAGAAGGGAGTTCTGTGGGGCTGGGGATATAGCTCAGCAGATAGAGTGCCTGCCTCGTAAGCATAAGGCCCTGGGTTCAATCCCCAGCACTGAAAATAAAAAAAAAAAAGAAGGGAGTTCTGATTCGAGGAGTTAGCTAGACTGAGACAAGTCTTCACTGAGGGAGTAGATAATATGGGCTGAGGGCATGAGAGAAACCCTTCTCAGACTCTCTGCTGCTGACCTTCCACAGAGCCTAAACTCTTCCAATTAGTCATGGCACGTCTCTGGGGCATGGCATTCAATCTAAAAACCAAACTTTTAGCTAGAGGTAGCACTTTCACCTGTCATCATTCATTAATGCCTTTGCATATTAAACCTGTCAATTGTAAGATCCAGAGGGAAGAGAAGAAATTACCTCCCAATCTCAGTTGCAAGGCAGCTCCCACTTACTGATAATCTGCTCTGCACAAGAACTTGTACTTAAGGGGACTCCAGGGAGCTTATGATCTAATTGGAGGGCAAAGACACAAACAAGTATTATAAAGAGTCAGTTTCATAAGAGTTGAAAAATGAGAACTCCATCCCTCCATCCATTTCCCCGTGTTCTTAGTGGCCAATTTCTTCTTCCTGTCTGTCCACTTACATTCTTGAGTCACCTGTGACTTGCCCTTCCCTCTGTCTCCTTGTATGAAAAATTCATGGAAATATATTTTGAGGCATGCAGTGAAATCTGTAGATCTGAAGTTCAGAGTTCAACGAGTTATGCTAGGTGTTACGTTAGGAAGCCCCCACCCAGATAAAAACATACACCTTCCCAACACTTATGAAAGGTGGCCTGTACTCTTTCCTGCCAATAACTCCAAAAGGCAAGTGTTATTCTAACTTCTCTCTGAAGAGTAGTCTTGCCTGGTCTTAAATGTTATATACATCGAGTAGGTAGTATACATTCTTCTATGTCTGGCTTCTATTGCTTCATATTGTATTTTCTAAGATTATGCCTTCTATTAGTAGTTCATTCCTTCTTATTGCTGTTTTTTTTATTGTTCCATTAGCATAAATATACAAAATGTGGTTATCCATTTTCCTGTTGATGGGCATATGGGATATTTCTATTTTTTCCTTTTTAGCATCATTGCTATGTTTATTCCTATATGAGTCTTATTGGGGAGACATTTGTCTTTATTTCTCTCAGAAAAAATCTAGAAGTGAAATAGTTGAGTCATGAAGGTATATGTTTAATGTTAACAAAAATTATTATACAGTTTTCCAGAGTAGATGTACTCTTTTTCATTCCCACCAGCAATGCATGAGAGTTCTAGAGACTCTACCTCTTTCCCCCCAACCCTTAGTATTATCAGCCTTTTTAACTATAATCATTCTAGTGGATTTATAGGGGAATCTCATTGTGGTTCTTTGTTCAAAATTAGCCATCAGATCCCAGTGAATCTTATCTTGATGTTGTCTCTTGGATCTACCCCTCCCTGTTTTCTATAGTTTTGCAGTCATAACCCAGTCTTGATCAACTCATCCCCAAGCCATAGTCTCTTCAAGGAACCAGGCTACCAGGACCGCCGGGGTAGTTTCCTCATTCCCTAGGTCCTTTGCTGTTGAAAACTAGTAATAGCTAACACTAATACAAGGATTTTTCCAATTTTTAATTATCTATGATGAAATAAACTAAAAAATCTGTTCTTTCTTTAGAGCAGAGCTCATCTGCCTGAAGGGGGATGGAACCTAACTACCCAACTGGTTCATCATTCCAATTTGCCACCCCCTGCTAGTTACAGCCCTGGGAGTTCCTCTGTGAAACTCCTAGTGCTTTGTGGAGCATATGTTGAAAACCACGTACTGACCAGACCCTTCCTGACGAGGCACCAGTCCACATCAGGAACAACAGCCCCCATATCTCCCTCACATTTTCTTCCAGTTCCACATTAGCGATAAATTCTTCTGAATGCAAAATCTGTTCTAAGCCTTAGGTTCTGCTTATGCTGTCCTTGTCCTTGGGAAGGGCATCTCTGCTCATCTCCCAGTGTTTTCCTGGGAAATATGGTGTCCTTTAGGCCAAGATGCTGAAGCATCCGTCCTTCATAACGTCTTCAGGGTTGGATCTCACTACCGCCATCCTTGTATTCACCCTTGCTAGGTGTACCTTTTATATACCTTGCTGCAGTACTTTGTTTTTACTGTGTCCTGCAGTCTTTATATTATGACCTCAACCTACTTTTCTTACATTAGCTCCACTAATCTGCATGCTTTACCTTGTTCTCCTGCCAGAGTGCTATACACAGTATACTATTCAAGTGACTCTCTCCACATCTTTGCCCAGAATGTCCTTCCTTGCCTGGAACACCCTCTTCCCTTTGTCTTTTTCCTCTGGTCTTTCCCATCTTGCTTTGGAACCTGAACTCTGCTCCCCCCATGAAACCATTTGCTCTTTCTCTTCTGAATTACACTTAGTATCTTCAAATTTTGTTGGCACCCATGTCTTTGCTAACATCCAACTTTTAAGAAGCTTGCCATCTACTTACAGAATTAAGACAAATACAAATGAAGAGATCAACAACAACATGATTTGGGCCTCATGGTCCATCCCCTCTCCCTGTCCCACTTGGCCTGCGCAGACAAGGATTTACTGGGCCCTGTACTACTCCATGCATGGGGACTTGCAGAAAGGACCACTGGGGTTGGGGTTGGGGCTCAGTTTAAAATGTTGTGGAGAGCAGCGTGACAGCATCAGATACTCAAGGTAGAGAGATGCCTGTGTGTGGTGGAGAGACCTGGAAAACAAGTGCTACTGTCATCAGGAGTTGTCACTGGTCAGCTGTGGTCGGGAAAACACCCCAGCCTCCTTGAGAATTGGTTCTATCAAGGTCCATTGGCTCTCTGCTGGAGGGCTCTGGCTCCCCACCCTTACTGAACCCGTGGAATTTTGCAGGGAGGGAAAGTTTTCATCTCTGCTAAAGTTATCTTGGGCCCAGTGCTTGGAATTATCTGAGCCTAACAACAAAGCCTGAGGGGTTTTGAGTCATTTGGCATCAGAGCCAAAAGCAGCCAGCAGAAAAGCCTATGACCATCTCTGACGGGCTCCAGTGGGCCCATTAGGATTCAGGACATCCTGGCTCCGCAGGGTAAAATACCACAGCTTGTCAGAAAAATAGTACAGGCTCAAACGGCTTGTGGTCTGGACAAACCATTTTCAAAGAGCTCAAGTTAAGTGGGCAGGTGGCCAAGTTTTGAAGTTTAGTGTCACTGGAAATGAACACAAACAGCGGGGGATGGCAGAAAACCGTGAATGCCAATGTGTTCAAATGAGCTGTGGGAGTTTCGGGTATTGCTGGTGTACAGTAGGCATCGGGCATGAACCTCATCTCCAACACATCCTACCTGTCCTTGAATTTTGATCTTCTATCGAACCAACTTTATAGATTTATGTGCGGTGTGCGTGTATGTATGTGTGCGCATGCATGCGCACACATGGGTGGGAGTGTGTTAGTGATTAGAACTTTTTAAGGGAAATTAACATTTTTAAAGAACAATTCACGCTTTAATCATTGGTCCTTAAAAATTGTAGCCCCTTAAACATTAACTAACCCTTTAATATTTAACCCTTTCGAGCATCCTGTAGTATTTCCTGTCCTGCCTTCCTTCTCTTACCCAAATGTCTAACCTGTCCACCTTGGGTGTGTTGCCAGGGGCTTTCAACCATCTCTTCTGTGCTGCCTTAACTTCCAGAGTCATTTGCACATACTTTTGACATCCCTTCTCCCTGTCTGTTCTGACCCCCGCTGCACTCTTTAGTCAAGACTCTGGTCTTCAGAATCCTCGTAAGGTTGAAGCACCTAGTAGTGAGGTGAGTGGAGAAATCCAGAGTCCTGAGCTAATTCTGCCAGAGGACTGACCTTCTGGATTCCCTGCCTTCCTATTCCCCTGACTCCCTGAGGGCCACAGTCTGCATTCTCTCACCACTTTGAATTCTCACTGTAGTCTAGTCTGTTATCACTGATGTGTGCCCTTATATTATTATTTTTTTGCATCTGTTATCTGCAAAACTATACAGGGCAGGGACTTTTTCTTTTGTGCTATTTTAGCTTCATTATTCACAAGAATTTAGAATTGTGTTTATATTCAGTTGGTGTTCAATATGTGTTTGCATTTTAGAGTATATTACCAGTAAATCATTCAGAACTGCGGTTCACAAAATGTGACCTGCAGACCATTGAGGTTTCCTAACACCCTTTCAGGGGTCTCTGAAGTCAAAACTATTTTCTATTTTCATCATAGTGTTAAGATGCTATTTGACTTTTTCACTGTGCTGAAATTTATACTGATGAGGCAAAAACAAAGATGGATTAAAGTGTTGGCATTTTAGTCCAAATTAAGTCAATGTTACCAGAATGTTACCAGGCTGGTTAAAAACTAAAAACTAATCCCCTCCAAAAAGGTGTCTTCCAGTTTCAATTAAGAATGCCTTTACTGGGTTTACTGGGCTAGGAATGTAGCTCAGTGTTAGAGTCCTTGCCTGGCATGCACAAGGGCCACCTGGGTGCCATCCCCAGCCCTGCAAGAAAGAAGAAAGAAAGGAAAGGGAGGGAGGGAGGGAGGTAGAAATAGAGCAAGAGAGCCAGGGAGAGAGCTAGAGAGAGAATGTCCTTGATAAAGTTGTAAAAATGTCAACCCTTCAGTAAATACATGTTTTTAATATTCTGAGTGGCAAATTGGAGGCGTTCATAAAGTACCTCACTCCATACCAAAGTACAAAATATGTTTTCAGAAAAAGTACTTGCACGATTCTTGAGTTGTGACAACTTGCACAGTTGTTCTAGTGACCTAGAACTTTTCTCATGGAACACCATTTTTACTTGCAGGTAAACTGTGGCTACTCAGAAAGTTGGGAGATATTTTTTGAAAGTCAAGGAAATGAGCCTCCTATTTTAAGGATCACAGTTGAATGCATTCTCTTTCTCTCTCTATCTCTCTCTCTCTCTCCATATATATATGTATATGTACATATATATTAATATATTACATTAATATCTCTACCTCTATCAATCAATCTATCTATTCTGGCATTCAAGTCAAAATTAGAATTTTGGAAAATCTGTATCCATTATGATGAATGACAGTTTTCCCACCTTGCAGACTTTCTGATGAGATGATTAGTAATAATGAATGTACTTTTTAGATAATGAAAATGTGTCAACATTTGGAAGATCTATATGACTCAGTGAACAATTTTCCACGTGTTCAGTACATGATGGTACAAAATCACATATAGGTAAAAGATCCATCCAAAGTGCAAGATGGACCAACAGAAGTTAATTATCAGAGTGAAGTAAGTTCACTTGTTTGATTTTAGATAGCATGTAACAACTAGCCTTTAAGAAGTAACCTCTTTTTAAATTTTGGTTTAATAGCAAAGAAAAAAATATCCATAATTATCTGGTGAACCTATTTAATTTTCCCTTTTCCAACTATTTTTCTGTGTAGGGATGGAATGTCTTCATTTACTTCAAATAAAACATGATATCTCAACAGGTTGAATGAAGACATAGTATGAAAATCCAGCTATTGTTTACTAAGCCAGGCAGTGAAGAGACTTATAAAAATATAAATACAATGTCATTCTTCTCACTGTTTAAAAAATATATAGTCTTAAAAATAAAGTTTCTATTTTAAAATATTTTCACATTTAAAGAGAAGTTGCAAACATAATGCAGATTTTCTATACAAAAATCACTGTTTTCCCGAAGGTTAGCATCTTATATGACAATGGTATATTTTTCAAAAGTAAGACACTAATGTTAGCATACAACCATTAACTGATTAATGGTTACCAGTTTTCTACTAATGTCACCACTGTCCTTTTTCTGTTCTAGGGTACCACATTGTATTTAGAATATAGCTTATTTTGTATAAATGTATTATAAATATTAATTGCAGGGGTTTTATAATTGCCATTTTCAATACTTTAATAGTTCAAAAAATTCTCAGTTTTAATTTTTGAGCACAGTAATTTCAGATAGATATGACACATATCAGCAAAACCTTTTTTGGAATCTTAAACAATTTTAAATGTGTTAAAGGGTCCTGAATACAAAAAGTTTGAGAACTGCTGACCTAGAATATTCTATGAAAAGAGAATATTTGTATTTGCAAACTTTGAGGCTGTAAAGATAGCTATAAGGTGAGGGTTTACATAATGTCTCTGGAGAATTTTATTCCTTCCTCCTCCTTCAATGGGATCTATAAATATACATGAGTGCACAACTCAACTCACTGAGAAAGAACCTGGGCATTGGTGCTAGTACTAGATTTAGCAGGTGAATTTCAGCGGCCCACAGATGATTGTTGGGGACCTTCTCTATACCTGATAGCATCCCTGGAAAATAGATGGAACCTCTACCCCTAAGATTTTGATTCTTTGGGGGAGAAATTGGACAACAAATACATAAACAAATTACATGAGTTTACGTACTGATGTGTGCTCCGGGGAAGAGCAAATAGGTTAGAGAGCCTTGTGGATAGAGGCAGTGGGAGGTGCCCGTATGGGGCTTGGTTGAAGAAGCATTCCAAGGATGAGGTTGGTGCTTTTGGGATGATCCTGGGAAGACCAATGTAGCTGAAGGAAGGAGAGTGAGGAGGGAGCAGGGAGCAGGGGAAGATGTGGCAGGAGGGGCAGAAAGGAAACAGGTAGTGTGAGGCTACTGGGCCAACCCAGGGTCTGCAGTTTATACTTATGCTTAGAAAGTTTTTCCAAGCTTCAAGGAGGTAAGTGATAGGATCTCATTGACAATTAAATTTACCTGGTCACATGAGGATGAATTGATTTTAAGGTGGCAAGATGAGGTAGGGAGAACAGCGAGGTACTTTGCAGTAGTCCATATGAGAGGAGGTGGCAGCTTAGGCTCCCGGTGTTCTTCTGACACCTGTACAACCCTATCAGAGTCAGGGTCTACACTGGAGGTGGAAACAACATGTCTTGCTCATAGATTGGATATGAGTGGGAGGCAGAGAACAATCCAGGAGGGGTCCTAGGTTTCTGTTCTGAGCAGTTAGGTGAGTGATTGCACCAGTTACTGGGTGGGAAACCTGTGGGGGCAGTGATCTTGCAGATGTCAGTAGTTCTCCTTGGGTTTCCATCACATTTGAGCCCTATCGATTGTCCAGGAACATATATTTTAGTTGAGCAGATAGTGGGCAAGCACCTACTTTGTACAAGATGCTGATCTCGATGTTGAACAAGATTCCTGTAACTGAGATGCACATAATGAAAAATCATGTTTATCTTTCTCTACCGTCATGGTGCTGATGAAGTGAATAATGTCATCTCGGTGAATTATCTTCTCTCCCCACCCTATTTTCGGGGCTGTGTGGAAGGTGACCCAAGTATAGGAAAACATCAAACAATCAGAGTAGTTTTGTGTTCTTAGGGGACAGGTGGCACAATTCCTTAACCATTTTGCAAGATTTGGGAACCCAAGAGACATAAAAATAGCATCTTTTATCTCTTTCTCTTGGGAAGCTTAGAGCATTTTATCTTACTCCTCCTTCCTGTATCTGTGGGAGAGAGGTGGGTGGAGAAATGTCATTACTTATAAATATATTACAAGTAAATAATGAAAGTGCTCAGGAAAAGCAGAAAGGAAGACTGTTCCTTGTAGAGTGACCGGCCATGTGTGTTTGGTTTAAAGATGATGAAAACAGGGCTGGGGTGTAACTGAGTAGTACAGAGCTTGCCCAGCATGAGTAAGGTCCTGGTTCCATCCTTAGCTTTGCAAGCAAGCAAACAAAACAAAACAAAACAAGATGATTAAAAGCAGGGCAGTTATGTGTCAGAGTGGTCTAGGGCCAGGAGTGGCCATTGCAGATCAGGGACAGGCTGATGGGCTTCAATTCTTCCTCCCACACACCCTCCCACCCCCACCTTTTTTGTACCTAGATTTGCAGGCTTGGCTTCTTCCAGGCAGCTGTGCAGTCCTGACCTGGCCACTGTGATGCCAGCATGGGGTAGTACCACCAGCCTGACAGCAGCTTGTCAGGCTCCCTGCATGACTTGCCATCTGCCAGGAACACAGCACAGTGACCTGCAGAAGACCTCTGAGGTCTGCTTGGTGGTTCAGAGTCTGTAATCCCTTCTGAAGCAGGTTCTTTGAGGTTGGTTGGAATGATACAGATCCTGACTTCATTTTCTATGGGACCAGAAACCATAAAAGGGATTTGTGAATTGAAGAAGGAAATGGAAGAATACAGTAGACCCTTTCCCCTGATCAAGACGTAATAGCATTGGTAGGAATAAAGGCAATAGTAATTACCATTTATTTAATCCTTATTCTGTACCAATAACTCCTGGCACTTTACATTATTTTTTTCTCCTCACAACAATGTTATGACGTGGTCATTATTCTCTCTATTTTACAGATGAGCCACCTGAGACTCAGAGATTAAATGACTTCCCTAAAGTTATATAACTACCAAATGAAAAAAAAAATCAACATTCACACCTTGATGTGTGTGTCCTCAAAGCCAGGCCATTTTCCTACCCTATTTCATACTGCTGCCTGACTCATGCCAGCTCACCTCCCATTTTTCTTCAAAAGGATCAGAGTCTTCCAAACAATGGAAAATAATCAATCTTATTTGGTGATGATGTGGGGGCTGGATGACTTAATTTAAATATGTTCTGGGAATACCCAGAATGTCTGATATGATCAACCCTGGCCACAAGTTCAGACTCTGGGTCAGAGTGTAGAAAGTATGACATCCAGGGAGAGAAGAGGGGACACATTACTGTTAGGGCTGCATTCTTTCTTGTGGCCCATTGTTGCTTTGGGACAGATTTATTTTCTACCACTTGAAGTTCTTTCTCCTGGTTTCTCTAGTCCTTTGGATTTCATTTTCTTCTGTTAGGATTACCAGCTTGTACCCAGAACAGCTAATGGCATGAGCAGTTAGATAGAAGGGGACATTAAATCTAGAGTTTCAGCGGAGTTCCTCTCATCATTTTCAAAATTATCTACTACTGGAAGGCTGCCTGCTCCCTGAGGGTCTGAGACAAAGTCTGAGGCTTAAAATTAGAGGTCGCATCATGTGTGGCTTCAAAATGATTTCACATAATCCACGGGTATGTTAGCACTCTCTGGAGGCAGAGGAGGGCTGACCTCAGTTTCCTGTCAGAGCCCTGCAGGCACTGGCTTGAATGAAGCAGGTTCAGCCCACATTTGGTGCATGGACTGGAGTGGCCACAGAGGGATGCCTGGGAAAACTCCTCAGACAGAGGTCACTTCTGCAGGTGCCTTCATGTCCCTCACAGCCCAGTTACAGGGAACACGCCAGTTAAGGGGAGGGATTTTACTTACACTTGCTAATGAACGGAGACCCTTGGGAAGGCAGTCTGTGATAGGCAAGGGCTTGTTCATGGCCTGAGGCCTTCAGGAGCATCCTATATGCTGGAGAGGAAGCTGTGGAAATTTCCCTGAAATATCCTTTGCCCTTCTGTGTCCTACTCTTCCCTGTCCTTCCTCAGCGTTCCTTGCTTTAACTGGAGAGACCAAACTGCTTTGGGAACCAGCCAAGCTTGCTATCTCTGCAATCTTAAGATGCAGGGAGGCAAAAACATGCCAGCATCTGATGGACATCCTCTACCATGTTGTAGTTGGAGAAGAATCTTCATGTAAAACACACTGTTTAATTCTTAGAGCAACTTAGTGTAACAAGTAGAGCAAACATCCCATTTTACAGATGGAGAGACCGAAACTTAGAGAGGCTGTTTTCTCCAAGGTGAATTGATTTTCTCCACTTTATCACTGGACTGGGGAGGAGGGGTGTCCTTCAAAGCCAAACAGAACTGCCAGAACTTAACACTTTCAGTGTTTCCTGTAAAACAAAGATCTGCCTGGACCTCTTCTGTCCTGGAACAGTTGAGAGAACAGTGCCAACTCTCCCTGCGAGAGGTCATCCTCCAACAGAGCCCTTTGGGTGAGTCCTTCCAAGTCTCCACCCTCCCTCTGTGCTGCCCCTGCATCTGCATTTCCTGATTCAGTCAACAAGGCTGCTTTGGCTCCTTAATTGTTTTCACCATTTATCAAAGGAAATGAAAAACAAACAGTACAGAGATTTTAATTATTCTGCATCGAGGAGGTGATCAAACATCCAGTGACTTTAATTATTGAATCCAGAGCCAGGCAGCTCAGAGGTGTCTCAAGGAGCTGAGAGGTGACTGCTGCCTTGCCTAGGGTGGAGCAGGACTCCACTGTCCCCACAAGCTTCAGGACCTTTGTTCTCCCTGCATGCTAAGAAGGATACCTGGAAAGGACTGTGTCTTCCTCCGGGGCTGGTGTTGGGTTGGGGAAGCAATAATGGATGGATGAGGGAGAGAAATACATAAAAAGGTATAAGAAAAGAAAAACAGTAAGTGTTATTTGGGGAGCCCATTTGGAGCAAAGCTCACATGTAATTACCCAGCCGACTGGTCTGCAGACTATTTAGTGAAACGTTGACAGATCTGGCTGCTCTTTCCTCCTAATGCCTCAGGAAGGCTATTGTGGAGTTGGTCTTCATGGGGTTTGAAAGAGGCTCAAGTCCAAACCCCTGAATTCCAGGATTCACAGACCGGGCAAAGTCTTGCTTCCTCCCTGCTTGGAGCCCATCTGTCAGTTGGCTGGTCCTTCTCTTGACATCTTGCCGTCTTTTTGGGCTGATCCTAATTGATGCTTGGCTCTGTGTTTGTTAAATACATTTTTACCCTCAATGCCTCTTCCAACTGTAGTTGTTTTTGTTCTTCTTCTTTTTTTTTAACCAGCAAGTACATTTAGCTTGTGAGATTGAAACATTTCATAACAGGCTCTTTGTGATTCCTTGGGACAGTGAACACAGCTTTTCACCATGTATTCCCAGCGGTCTCCTGGGGTTCTCGCTATGTTAGGACTATCTTGCCTGAACATAAGCAACTGTCTTGCCTGCAGTCAAATTACAGGACTCTGCTATATTTTTTCAGAAGGCCGCCACAACCTGCCAGTTGATAGACCATTTCACCAACTGCACTGAAGTTACATTATCTTTTAGAAGCAGTTGGCTGGCAGAGTCTGAGGGAGACCAGACACCTGAGGGCAGTGTCGTTTTAATTGCCTGAGATGCCCATTAATAACTTTTTGTCCTCTTTTGTGGGCAATCAACAAAGTGTCGAATCTCAATATGAGAGTATTTTCTATGGAGAAGCAAAGCTGTTGGAAATAATAATGAAGATGCTTAGAATTTTCTTTTTGGAGTCATTTGGATTTATTGATATGGGAACACACCCAGGGCATCAACACATTTCTTCAAGGAGAGAATCCAAGTCCCGTGGAAATGGGGAAACTAAGCTAATTGAAAGGTGAGCCTGTAGGGATTTTCAATTCTAGATTTATTGGTGATTGATAAGCTTGAAGGCTCACCTGGGCCCCTGCAATCATGTTAGCCGGGACTGAATCTCCCAGGAGACAGAGGACTCGGCGCCTGCTTTCTTCTCGGTGATGTTTGTGTACAGCCTGTGGCACTGAGGTCACCTTCCTTTCTGGAAGAATCTTTTGGTCGCCTCCCACGCCAATGCTATGGGTGCCCTAGTTCTTACCCTAATTCTGGCACAGACTGTGACATTTAGGCAGGTCACTTCATTTCCCTAGGCCTCAGTTTCTTCATCTGTTTAATGTGAGATAAGATAACCAAAACACATATATATATGTAAATAGATATAAATACATAAATATGCATATGTAAAAACCATAAATATACACATACGAAATATAAATGGAGATATGTATATGTACATTTGTTGTATAGAGCTGGGCACAGTGGTACTTGTCTATAATCCAAGCTACTTTGGAGGCTGAGGCAGGAGGGTGACAAGTTCAAGGCTAGCCTGGAAAATTTAATGAGACCCTGTCTCAAAAAAAAAAAAAAAAAAAAAAAAGACAAAGGGCTGGAGATGTAACTTGGTTAGAATGCCCCAGTTTTAATCCCCTTAGCACAATAAACATTCCAAACATATACTGTGCATATATAAAGAGATTTATTTCAGCAATTGGCTTTTGAGATTTTGGAGGCCAAAAGGAGGATGACAATCTGCCCTTTGCATGCTTGGGGACCCAGGAGGTAGTGATGTCATTCAGTTTAGGTCCAAAGGCCTGAGAATTTGAAGTGCCAGTATGCTGGGGTAGAAGAAGATAGATGTCCCTGTTGAAGAAGCAAAAAAGAAAATTCACCCTTTCTCTGCCTTTTTATTCTATTACAGTCCATCCACAGTGGTGATTAGAAGATCTTTTGTGCTCAGTTTACAAATGCAAATGCTAAGCTCTTCTGTAAACCCTAAAAATGAGGTTTGACCTGCTATCTGGGCATCCCTTAAACCCAGTTAGACTGACACATAAAATTAATCATCACACATGGTAAACTGTTACTTCATTTAGATCCTTTAAAAAAAATTCCCTCTCTGTCATTCTTCAGTTTTAGGTCTGCTGATGGAATCCTTGGGCATTTTTCAGAGTCCCCCAGATGAGGATAATGAAGATGCTCAGAACTGATTGGTTGGACTCTTGCCAAATTGTTCCATTTCTAGCAATATGAGTTCAGGTTTTCTGGATGTACTGTGTACTCAGCTCGCAACCAGAAGGAAAATAAAAAGGGACAAATCATAAAAACTAGTGCACTGCCCTGCTGGATTTATTTATTTTCTCGACATTCTCCACATTGCGCCAACCAACCAAAAATCAAAGTTAGTTTCAAACCCATTGAGCCAGTCTTCATATCTCTGATAGTTCTTGGGGTGGTCTCCATTGGAGCCTCTCATATTGCCAGGATGTGTTGATGACTTACAGACACAAATTTCCCAGCAAGCAGACAAGGAGATGTCTCAAGTGTGACACTTGAGTACTTAGAGCCAGCACCAGTTGAATAAATAATGCCCTTCTATAGAATAACAATTGTGGGTGATGATGGGTGGGGACATGCTGAGGACTCGGACATAAAGACCTTAGAGCTTTCTGTTGCTGCTTGGAAAAGACCGGAGGAGAAATTAGTTCAGCAGGTAGAGGGAGAGTTCATGTCCTTGGTAAGCCTTCTGCTCCTTGGAAAAGCAAGGTTTCACTGTCTCCCCCACCTTCCTAGTTCTGTTCTATTTTCCAGCATACAAACTTCACCTTGAAATGAGCTGTACACAGGGTCCAGGAGATGCTATCTCTGATCCAGCTAGCACTTGGTCAACTGTGCACTGGGGCCTCTGTCATGGAACCTGGTGCTGAACAGCAACTGAAGGTCACACAATGTGAACTGTGATCAAATAAAGGGGTCTAGTTCACATATTGAATCAAGGTCATAGCAATTGGCCATGTTGGGACTGTTCAACTTAATGCAGAAGGGGGAAACAGAAAGAAACCTAAAGTATTTCCTGACCTTATCTACCCAGGGCTTGAATTTTGGTCTACACATACATCGGAGGAGTTCTATAATATTCTGTAGGACTGTGGTTGATTGAGGACCAGCCAAGGACTAGTCAGATCAGTGCTCCATAATTATTACCCTCTTCTCGTATAAATTTAAAGTGGAATTAAGTGATTAGAAGTGTCTAATTGCTTATGGACTCCCTTTATGACACTGGCAGGTGAAGACAGCTTTTAAAGACTGCTTTCTCCTGACCCCCAGATCAGATGCAGACTAGGCTGGGCAGGCTGCAGCTGCAACTGACACTGCCTCTCATGGCTGGGAGATCTGGGATTCTGTTGGAATTGTAAATTATAATAAGAAAAGAAGATAAATGTTTTAATAAGGTTTAGAAGATCCTTTAAACAAATGCTGAAACAACAATTTGATTTAAAACTCTGGAAAAACTGTTGGAAACACTGGTTTGAATCCCTGACCTATTTATGCTAGTCCCATAAAGTGACCTTTCTTTGGGCATGTTACATGGACCTCCATGGCTGCAGGAACTACTTCCCAGGATAGTTGTGAGGATTGAATAAAATCACTATGTGGAACTATAGACAGTGGCATAAGATGGTTGGTTGATGTATTAGTGTCCTTGAGCTGCTGTAACAAAGTGTCACACCTGGGGCACTTTAGCATAACATCAATTCTCTGAAAGTTTTGGAAGTGAGAAGTTCAAAATCAAGATGCTGACAGGGCTGTGATTTTCTCAAAGCTGTAGGGAAGGATCGTTCCTTGTTCCTTATCGCTCTTCCTGCTGGTTGGCAATCCTCAGCATTCCTTGGCTAATTGATTAATCATTCCTGTCATGGCCTCTGTCATCACTTGGCTTTCTCCCCTGTGTATTAGTGCTCATATTTCCCTTTCCTTATGAGGCTACTTCATCTTCATTTCATCTACAAGGACCCTATTTTCAAACAACATTACATTCACAAGTTCTAGGAGGTAGGATTCAACTCGGTTGATGTTTATTTTTATTCTTAGAAACAAAGCCTTTAAGAGTTGGTGAACATGTTAATCATGAAGATGGGCATCTAGTAGCATCTTCTCAGGACCACAGGTGTGGTCTGAATAGTGGGTGTAGCTAAACTAAGGCAATGGAGTAGAGTATCAGAGCAGAGGTATTCTTGGTGGGAAGAGGGAGAGTTGATGAGCTCATGCAGTGCCCCAGATATTGTTGCCACTGCTAACCATCAGAGAATCATTTGCTTCTTTCCCTTAGTATCATATCCAATTTCAACTAAGACCAGTAAGCCCCTCTTGTGGTAGGGGAGGGAAAACCTTATGCAGATCTCTCCTCCCAATCCTGCTCCTGGTTGCAGAGGCATCCTTGTTCTAACTGGAGACCAGACCCCTTACATTGACCCTGGGCACTGGTGTGTGTCTAAGTAAGCAAGTGAATGCTGCTGGGCTCTCCCTGGGGAAGTCTCTGCCCCAGGCAGCCCAGAGATATGCCCGCTTGTGCTTTTGGAATTGTTCTCTTTAGGACTACTCTCAGGGCTGTTTTAACATTTTTCAGGACAAGTCTCAAAGAATAGAAACAGAAAGTCCTATTTAGGCATGGTTGACCACACCAGTGCATTTTAGTTCTGTTCTTTTATTAATATTATTATTTATTTATTTATTTTTACAGACTTCATTTTGATTCATTGTGCACATATGGGGTACAAATTTCTATGGTCGTGCATGATGGACATTCATATCATTCTTGTTAATCACACATGTTCATAGGGTAATGATGTCTGTCTCATTCCACCATTTTTCATACCTCCACCCCCTCCCCCTCTCATTTCCCTCTACATAATCCAAAGATACTCCATTAGGTTTTTATTATATTTTTATCATTTATTATCTGGCTAAAGTGCTTAGAATGGCACTGGATACTGACGACAGAGAGGAGAGATAGTTCCTGCCTCTAAGGGGCTCACAGTTTATAAGCGAAGCAGGAAACCAAACATGTCTTTGCAAGAGTGTATTTTAACACTAGATAAAAATCTACACAGAGAGCTAGGCACCTAGAAAGGGGTCCTGACCCAGCCATGGGGAGATTAGAGGAAAGATCCCTGGGGAAAGGCTCCCTAACACTGAGTGAGGAAGACAGAAGCACAGTGTTGTGTTTTAGAAGACCTGGAGAAGAGAGAGAAGGGCACATCTTCAGGGGCAGTGACTGGGATGCGTGGAGTTGGTTGTCAGTGCAGCCCAGCAGAATGCATTTCCATTCAGTAGAAGTTAGCAGTTGTTCAGGTTTCAAACTGGTTCTCCCCAGAAACTGTGAGAGTCTTCAAGGTCCTGGAGGAAAGCCAACCAGCAAGTGGGGCCAGCTCCTCTCTTGGTGTATTCACGAAAACACACATTACCTGTACCAACTTTCACCCTAGGGTTGAGCTGACTGTGGGTCAAGTGACATCTCCCAAGGACACTTCTTCTTTTAGGACAAGATAACCTGTGACGTCGCTTTCTTTTGCCCTGACACCAGCATCCAGTGGGGCTCTATTATGTACAGTTTCTGTTTCATGGGGCGCCATAGAAAATTAACCAAGGAACTCCCCCGGGTGCCAGGTGGCTTGAAATATCTCATTAGGAATAGTTGTGTGGGAAGAAACAATATTTTTAGCAGTGGGTAGGAAGTGTTACTGAAATGTGACTTATTTGACATTATGGAGCTTAGAGGCATCGGTTAGAGTCAGATGGTATGATAGTAACTGTAACTACATTGGGGACTGAGATCAAAAGAATGGGAATTAGGATTCAGTGCTGGCATATTTCTCTCTCTCTTGCATGTTATTAAATACTACTGAACCTATCTCAGGATACTGCATCACCTGAAAAAATTCTAAATAAATGCTACGCCAAGAACAGGTTGTGAACTCCTGGAGGAGTTCTGGGGCTTTGGAAATTGATCGAGTCTCTGGCTGAAGGGTTTAGCCTATTGTTAATTTCTAATGTGATGGGGTCTGCTGTGGGATTACCATGTGAGGTCCGTTCCATGAGAAGGCAGGCAAGATGACATGCCACCGCTGGGTTTTCCCCAGGTTTTGTAGAGTGTGATGAGTGTTCATGGAGTGATGCCTGTGGAGGGGAGAAACAGGGCAGGAGAGGGCAGAGTGAGCAGAGGGAGAAGCTGGGTTCAGGTATAGGAGTCTTGATCAAAGTTAAATTCAGTTCTGGAGCTCAGATGGCCTGCTGGTATTAGCTCAGGCTGAGCTGCAGTGGCTGGGCCTTTCACCTTTGCATCATCAGCCAGTGACTGTGGAGCTGTTGATGAGGCAACTGTGGGCAGCAGAGGCCGTTCCTGAAGGGGCTGCCTGCTGAGGGATGAATGCCAACTGCAATCCCATCAGCCAGGGGAAGGGGTTCCTCCTTCCTTCCCTCCCTCCCTTTATCCCTTCCTTTCTTTCTTCCTCCCCAGAGATTCTTACCCACTGAATCACATCCCCAGCCCTTTAAAAAAAAGGTTTTTTTTTTTTTTTTTTAAATTTTGAGACAGTGTCTAAATTGTTTAGGGCCTTGCTAAGTTGCTGAGGCTGGTTTTGAACTTGCTCTCCTCCTGCTTCAGACTCCCAAGTTCCTAGCATTATAGGCACGCATCACCATGCCTGGAAAGGAATTCTTTCTTGAATGGGCGTGTGAGCTGTGCATCTTCTTGCCCACCATGAGATGTTCTGAGTTTTCATCTTATTATGGGCTCTGGTCACTCAGTCAGTAAGCAAGTCACAGCTCACTGACTTGGGAGAATGGCCTCCTATTTTTGGTTAGTGAAAAATAGGGATTACTGTTTATAATAAGAAACATTGCTACTGCTGTTTTAGATGGAATCAGTACTTAAAATTACTGCCTACTCTCAACCTGACATAGTCACATGTCAGAGGTATCAGGACTTCACTATTCTAGACAAAATGTCACACACCCTGGCCCGGATGCCTGCTCCTCCTGCTCTCAGCCCCTCCCCAGCTTCTCTGGGTCTGACCTGGAAGATGGTCTTCATTAGGTATCTCTGTACCATTGTTCTCCACTGGTCAGAGTTACATGGGTCTTATTTCCTCAAAGCTGAAAAGGTTAGACTTTGTTTCTGTTATCCCCACATGATTCCTGAAAGGAAAGCATTTAAGTATTCTGGACTAGGCAGAGAATTGTAGGGGAGGAATGTTTTAGGAGGTAGGTCTTCCCATTTTGCCTTTTACCTACAAGGGAGAATGTGGATAAGTCCCATCATCCTCTGGGTGTTTTTTTTTTTTTTTTTCCTGTACACTTTGTGGATGTAAAAGGAATAGGCCAGACAAGTCCTAAGGCCCTTTCTGGTGTTGTGATGTTTTTAATTTCTGTCTCTGTTGTGGGATGTGACCTCATTCTCTCCCCACTTTCTTCCACTCCAGCTTGCCAGGGTCTCATTCCCTTTTGACCTGATTCACCTTTCATTCCTTCTTCCCCTGCCAGCTCTTCCATGAAACTGAGTTTTTCTTTCTCAGAGCAGCTCTACCTTCCCTCCCAGTAGTGAAGAGAGGGGAAGGAGGCAAGCAGGATTGGCAGCTTTGACCAAAGGTCAGTCTGGGTGGGATGGGTAGAGGTACCGGCTATCCCCTGTCAGTCAGAAGGCCAGTGTAGAACTGGAGCAGGATAATGGGGAGAGTGAGCAGGGTCAGGGGAAGGGTGTCGCCAGCCCATATCTATGTACCCACTCTTCCCACAGCCTCATCCCTGCATTAGCCAGGTCGTGAATCCACATTCATACAACCTCATTTCCTGGAAACATTTCCCAACCACTGCTCACCTCAGCTGAAAAGCAGAGAAGAATTAACTTGGGAGAGAACATGAAAGTATAACTACATTAAGAGTAGGAGTGGTGAGATGCGTGCCTCCTCCCCAACATCAGGGCTGTTGCCAGACGGCCGAGCTGTCACTTCTGGCTGGGTGACAAGACCCGGATACTCTGATGTGAGGCCCTTGCTCATTACCTGGCATCCCGGTGGTCATGACCATCTGCTCCATTTGCCCCCTCACAAGATGGCAAAGCAGATTTCACAAGACACCAGCACCATGGTGCCAGGGGCTGAGTAGGACCAATCTGTTCAAAACCAGAGAGAAGGAGACCAGCCTTCCTGGAAGGTGCCGTGGGTACCCAGAGACTTACTCCTACTCAATACACCAGTACACAGGTCTGTCCTAAAATAATGCCACCATCTATTTTCACAGATTATTTCATTTTAGACCCCATAACTTATCTTGTGTTCAAATGAAGAAGCAATCTTGCTTCTGCCCTGAATAAGTAGTCTCTGTGAGGTCTGGGCTGTATGGTGCTGTTTCCCAGAGCACAGAGTTAAACAGGCAAGTGTAGGAGTCTAATCTCTGGAGTTTAAGACCCTTGAAAGTCCCTGGCTTTTTCCAGCTCCCCCATAAAGCACATAAGAGGTTTAACTAGGTAAAAAGTGCACTCCTGTGTAATGTTTCTCCAGCTGTGTCAAGCTACTTATATTCAAATTGAGTTAGTTAAGGTGATGCTTGATAATATATAGAATCAGAGTGGCTTGGTATTGAGTTGGTTTCTCAGTCATGTAAAGTTCAGTGGACACCAAGAGTGGGGACATAGGACTCCTCCCTGTTCAGGGATTGAGATTTTCAGAGATTATGACATCTTCAACATTTTGGCTTCCAAGGTTGACCAGGGCAGTAGAGTCCAGACTGCAGAAGGGTGAGAGGAGGCAAGGTCACACAGCAGATTTGTAAGGACTAGGCGTGAAACACGCATATCACTTTTACATATATTCTGTTAGCACAATGATTTCCAGGGAGGTTGAGAAATTCAGTCTAATATTTTGTGATTGGAGGGAAGAAAACAAACAAACAAACAAAAGATCCCTGTATCCTGAATCTGGGACACAGAGAGGGTAAAGGATTTATTTCTAGGAAATCATCTCATGGTTGGTACCTATATGATATGGTAATCAGTTTTTCATCTCTGTGATCAAAATACCTGACAAGGACAACTTACAGGAGGAAAATTTTGTTCTTGTCAGGTATTTTGGGCCCAGGGTTTCAGAGGTTCAGGTCCATGGTGGGCTGACTCCATTGCTCTGAGTCTGAGATGAGGCAGAATATTATGGCAGAAGGGCATGTTGGGAGAAAACTGCTCAGTTTGTGGCAGTCAGGGAGAGAGGGAGAGAAGGAGAGAGAGAGAGAGAGAGAGAGAGAGAGAGAGAGAGAGAGAGAGA
>JAJEJO010001895.1:286710-338860 GCA_020662805.1 Glaucomys volans | reverse complement strand
GAGAGAGAGAGAGAGAGAGAGAGAGAGAGAGAGAGAGAGAGAGAGAAGAGGAGAGGAGAGGGAGAGAGAGGGAGAGGAAGGGAGAGGGACAGGGAGGGGGGAGAGAGAGGGAGAGAGAGGGGGAGGGGGGGAGGGGAGGGGGAGAGGGGAGGGGGAGGAAAAGAAAGATGTATTAGGGACAAAATATAAACCCCAAAGGACCTCAGTGACCTTCCTCCAGCCACACCATAGCTGCCTACAGTTACCACCCAGTACTGTAGTCCTTCCAAATTAATCCATCAAATGTATTAATCTACTGAATAGTTATAGTTATCATAATCCAATCATTTCACCTCTGAACATTCCTGTATTGTCACACACATACATGAGCTTTTGGGGGACACCTCCTATCTAAACTATGACAAATAGTGTCTGTCATCTATCAATCAAACATCTCTCATCATTTACCATCTTTAATAGCACAATGAGCAGCAACTTACTTTTGGACATAGGGTTCTCTCTTATCCTTCTGCCTCCCCCACCTGAGATAGTCATTACCCTGAATCCTGTCCTCACAGTGGGACAAACAGTTTTAGGGTTGTATTTTATCTGTTTCCCCAAGGTGAATATATTTTTATTCTAATTGTTTTGACTTTATAACAAAGACTTGTATACATGCTTTTCGCACTTGCTTTTCTCATGTGAATATTAGTTTGCTGTGATCAGTCACACTCTGGTGTGTTGTTGTGCTTCATTCATGTTGTGACTATACCTCAATTTATTCATTCACTCTCCTGTAGCTGTGCATGCAGGCTGATTGCAGGTTTTGCTATTTGAATAATGCTACTATTATCTTCCTTTACATGCCTCATGTTGTGCATGAACAAGGGCTTTTTCATGCCTGCAACAAGGAGTGTGGTTGCTGGGTTGTTCGTTTTGGGAAGATAATGCTTCACTTTCAACTTATTGTCCTCTCAAATTTATAAAAGATCTTGTGTCCAGACCTTCCCCAACACTTAAATAGCCAGACATTTTAATTGTCACTAATCCCCTCATTGCTTATTAATAAGCATAATATGTATACAATAACCCTTGCATTCTTACTATTCTATGGTAGTGAAGTCCCTCATTACTTTCATCACTTCTTGTGTATCCCCAAGCAGGAAGTGTCACAAGATCTCAAATCAAAGGAAATTCTGGTTGAAGGATTGCAGGGAAGGGGAAGACTGGCAAACAGTCATTTATCAGTTAAGGGATAGATAGTCCTCTCCCCTACCCTTGCAATATTTTAATTCTTGAATCTTGCACCTTGGCTACTCCAGGATGCCACTCCAATTTTTCTGATTTTAGGAAGGTCAGGAGGCAAATTAGAACCCAGCAGTTTGGATTCTCTGGAGAAACCATGTCAAATTAGTATGTGGTAATAAAGAAGGGAGCTGGAAATGTCTGCTGGTTGACTGACAGTCCATGCAGCAGCCTCAGAGTATGGATTCAAATAAAAGTAATAGTTTTCCCTGCAGCAGCTTGGTCTGTCTTGTCTGTTCTTCCCTCTGCAGTTGGACACAGGTGTAGAACTGTGCCTACCCAAGCCCTGGATGTGGTAGCTGCATTTAAATCTGCCCTCAATCTGTCTGGTTCAGTAGGGGCAGTCTTGTGAAGATAAATCATGTAAACAAGTTACAGTAATGGAATACTTATTTATAAACTGCATTTTTGAAGCCTTGCATCCACTGTTAAAAAGAAGGTTGTGTGGTCTTTCTGCTTGTTAGGAAGCTCTCCCCATCTTGAGCCTACACCTGCTTTATTCAGGTGGCTGATGTGTTGCAAAGTGAGGAATCTTCTGCTTTTGAGTGGGGGAGGGTGGGAGCCTATTCTTTAAAATGCTAGTGGCCTTTCTGCCTCGGTGCACAGCCCTTTTAGCTTGATGGAATGAGAGACAGAAAACATAAGAAGCATGTTTTACTCCCTCATATTTTCTCCTTCCCTCCCTTCTTTCTCTTTGTGGGTTAGTGACCTTTTTTTTTCCTTTTTTCCCCCTCTGCCTTTGGCTTTCCTCCTGTAATGTGGGCTCTGTTTTTGCTCTGACTCCAAGTGGTAACCTAATTGAAAATTCAAGTTCTCCACCCCCCACCCACATTCCCTCTCTGCAACTGCAAAAAGAGATAGCTAATGCCTCTGACCCACTGTGATTGGCAAAGGTGCTTGAGTTTATCCAATAGCGTCCTGCAAATGCAAAGGGCTCTTTCCCTGACGCCAGTACTCCATCACCCTACCTAGACCCACCATCTGGGTGCTGAGAGGCTTGTTACTGTCAGACTCCTTAGGATCTCCCCAAAGCTGATACTGAAAAGACCTTTAGGAAACTCAGAATGGTTTTCATCTTTTGGATTTTCTGCTAGCCCTGCTTGCCTTTGAGACGTGCATCCCCAGTCTTATTGTTAGGTGAGGAAAAGATCCAGTATTGAAATCTTAGCCAGGACCTAGGGGGCAAGAAGAGATTCTGGAATGACATGACTGACATGTGAGAGTGCTGAAGCCATGTGTTCCAGCTGGTGTCAATATTTTATTTATGTGAAGGAGAGGGAAAGCCTGTCTGTGTTTATGTAGAATGGAGTTTGCTGGATCCCAGTATGTGAACCTCCTCCATGAGATCAGGACCTTGTAAGTTTGTTCATGGCTGCACACTTCATGTTCAGATCAGCATTAGGCACATAGTAAATACTTGATAAAAATACATTTAATGACTAAAGAGGGAATCCAAGTGAGGATGTATGATTTCTTAGGCAAAGGCCATTTGGTAAATGCTATTGAATATCAGAGGAATTTATATAGAACTACATAGAAAGTCTGAAGCCTTGGGTTGGTGTGGTCAGCACCAACTCTATTCATGCCATCTGGGGACTATGATTCAAAGTTGCCCATTCAGACAAAGGACAAGAGACTAGAGAGGGGAGAAGTGGCAAGGAACCAGGCACATATGTATGCCCAAAGAGGTTGGCCCAGAGTGTCCTCCTGTGAGCTGGCGCTGTGTTTGCTGCCCTCCTTTCCAGTTGCCACCAGGCCAGCCTGTGCCATATGTGAGCAAGACTGACAGATATGATTCCACCACCCGGGGCCAAGGGTGAAGTGTGTGTGCCCAGCAGTGGCAGATGCCTGTGAGTCAGGAATCACAGGGCCTGGTTTTACAAGTGAAGAAAATGGTGCCATTAAAAGGCAATTATTCAAGTGGTGTGAGTCAGCTCTGCAGCTCCTGGCAATGCCAAGCAAGGGAAGGGAGTGGTGTGGGGAGTGTCTTTCTCTCTTTCGCTTTAAACAAAGCTCAGGCTCGAAAGCAGTTTGCACCTGCATCTGGATGATGTATGGTGAGGGGCCTGCACTGCCAAATTCCTTTATCTGAGCAACATCAGGGACAGGGCAGGCAGCATCAGGCCAGAAAAAAGGCTCCCATCCCTAGAAATGCAAGCAAATAAGTTCTTCAAGCTGGTCATGTACCTGCCCCTCACTCTGCTTTCCGCCACTGCATGGATGATTCTCCTGTCTGTTGACCTGTGTGTGTGCTGGTGTCCACAGCACTGAGACCAGGGTCCAGACATCCTCGTTCATGCTGCTTTGTAACATTGCCTGTGTGCTGCCCCCTTTCTCTGGCCTGACTTCAAAGAAAACCAATACACTTTCATTTCTGGAGTACTTTTCTTAGTTGTTTTTTCCTGCTTGGTCTGCTGCCACGGCAACCAGCATTCTTTACCCACCTTGGAGGGAGTTGTGATGGAGCCTGAGCAGGTCCTGTTTCCAGCCCATCCACTCAGGCTGTTGGGCATGAGTGGAGGCTGCAGGTGGGCAGTGCAGAGATATATTCCAAAGCCACCTGTTTGCCTCCCAAATCTTTCTCCTTTTGTTGTGTGGGAGCAAGGAAGAATTTTTGTTTCTAGCAAGGAGGAATTTTTTACTTGCCTTGGTAAGACAGTGGCAGGAACCCAAAAGGGGAAAGGAGCAAAACCAGGACATAACCATGAAAGCACCAAAAGATGCTTCAGGGTTTAGGGAATAAAAGCTCAAAAGGAAAACAAAGGGGCAGACCAAGGCTTATTTGTTAAGGGCTAAAGATAGGCTCCCTTGTTTCCATGTTTACCCCCTTTCCGGACAGTTTTACCCTCTCTAATATTAATAAGTCAATAATTTCAACAGCTTTTTGGATATTAATAATTTTAAAATATGGCTGAGTTTAAAGAGTAGTGGAATGCTTCACATCTATTTCACATTTATAATCAGGGGAGGTTCATTTAAATTAGTGGCATTTTTAGTCTACCTTTTTGTGGGTCAACAATGAAGAAGGTTCTGGGAGGCAGAGGGTCAGAGCTGTTGAGAACAGCTGTTTGGTGTTGGGCTTGTGGTATGTAGTGGAAGGTCCCAGGTGGGATAGGAGGAACTAGCTGGCTTGGGCAGGGCGTCCAGAGCCTTCTTGGAGTGTTGGCTCATGTGGAAAGGTAGCAGTGAGTACCTAATCTGAGAGTGGTCAGCTTGCAGAGGTCCAAACTCTTTATGGAAATGCAAGCAGAAGCAGAATGTTGAGAAAGATGTTAGTGGATTCAGGCTTAGTTCAGGCACACACAGAGAGGGTAGTCTGGGCACTGAGGTCAGAGGCAGCTTGCAAGGCTGGACAGTCTGACTTTTATGGCCCCATCATATTCTATGTAGGATGTCTACTCTTGACTTTTGAGGAAATAGAAAATAGACTGATGGCCTGCCCATCACTGAGGAAGGCAGCCCAGGACAGGGGTTAAACCTGTGTGCATAGGACACAGCTCTGGCTTTAAAAAACTGACTACCACATGGAAGTTGTGACCTATGGGCAAGTAACTCAGCTCTTAAACCTTTGTTTTTTCATGTTTCAAATGAGTTTGGTGTTTCTACACACCTCTTGGAGGGAATTAAACCAGGTGATGTGTGTAATAAGGCCCTTAGCACAAAGCCCAGCTCAGGCAGCACTTAAGAAAAACGTGCCTTGCAGGTCAGGAATTTTTGCAAGGAGAAAAGTGCTCCTGAGGCCATTGTTAGAGGAGACACAAACCCAACACTGAAGGGCTCTCAATGTCACAATGAGTGACAATTGGGAAATTCTCAAACCCTGTTCTAAGGGCAGAAGGAACTCTTTGGTTGAGGATGACATGAGTTTTAAATGCTGTCCTTAAAGGGATAGTGAGGTAAGAGAGTGGGTGGAGGTAGGTTATTAGAGCTCCTAGATGAACTTTCAAGTGAAAAATGCCCCAGCATATGACAAAGACCCACTCAGTGGGTCCCTAAGCCAGGGGCTTCTCTCCACTAGGGACTGGGATAGTGGAGATGCTGCCTGGGAAGCATGATTGTTGTGGCCACCTTGGGATGCCATAGTGAGAGGCTGTGTGCTCAGACTGCTGGAGTACATGGGCCTCTGCCAGACTTGAATGACATATGCTTCCACTGTGTACCTTTGGGGTGCAGGTCTCAGGAAGATGAGCACTAATGGGAGGGGGAGAGGGTGGGACAAAGGTGTCATCAAACTCTCTGCTCCTATCAGGACCTTCTGGAAAAATTTAGATTTTAGGCATTTTAGAAGTGCTGGGTCTTCATAGGCACAAGGCATGCATCTCAGCTGGCAGGAGGCATTGCCAGCTGCATTTCAGTGGAAACAGGCCATTTCTGAGGATTATATTGTTAATACAAAAGACTATCATAGCAATAAAAGCTATGATTTTAGTACACCGGCTCTGTTATCTTCCCTCTTAGCCACCAGTATGGTTCTATTTATTTCTCTTCTTAAATATTTACAGCATCCTTCCAAAAATAAGAATGATAAAATGAAATTAATAATATTACTAATAATGGTGGAATGGTGGTAATATTGTCTTCTTGAGTGTCTGCCATATGCCACTGTCTGTTTGATGCTTCATTGTACATCATTTCTAGTCCTCACAATAACTTTGTGAAAACTTTTAACCCATTTCACAAATGGGGAAACCAAAGCTCAGAGAGGGAATGGGATTTGCCAAACAACCTAGTTGGTAAGCACCAGACCTGAACGGGAATTAACGTCTTTGTCCTCTGAAGAGCACTGCATGGGTTTTGAGATCTCTGGTTCAAAGTTATTTTCACACCATCAGAAATGGAATGGAATAAAGAACATTAGTCTTTTCTATGGAGCCCCAGGGTTCTCTTGAGGAACCAAAAGGAAGGCTTCAGATGTGAGAACCCTGAAAAAGGCTGTTGATTGCATTGTGAGAATTATTTTGGAGTTGACTCTTCTCCCCTAGTCTCTCCTTCCTCCATATAGGTCTTGAGTTTTTTTCTTTCTGGTGTTTTTCTGCCCCCCCCATATTATATTTTATCTGAAACTAGCTCTGCCACTGCCTGTCCTGTACATGTTCTTATGCCTATTGGTAATCAGATTTTTCTCTGTACCATGGAAGAGAATTGGCTTCTGAGTTGAAACCCATTCCCCTCCCCTCTAATCCTACCCATCCTCAAATTTTCAACTCTTATACAATGTACAGGAAGAGTTCTTGATAATTCCTTCTATCGTCTCCAATTTTCTAATACTTTTCACCTGTAAAGTTACACTCACTGTTATGATTTAAATATGGTATCCCCCACAAGTTTACATGTGAGACAATGCAAGGTTTGGAAGAGAAATGATTGGGTTATAGCCTTGACCTAATCAGTGAATTGATCCCTGATGGGATTAACTGAATAGTAATTGGAGGCAGGTGGGGTATGACTGGAGGAAGTTGTTCATTGGGGGTGTGACTTTGGGGTATATGTTTGTATCTGGAGAGTGAAGTCTCTCTCTGCTTTCTGATCATCATGTGAGCTGCTTCCCCCTCCACACTCTTTTCTGCCATAATGTTCTGCCTCACCTCAAGCCCCAAGGAATGGAGCCTGCTGTCTATGGATTGAGACCTCTGAAACTGTGAGCCCTCAAATAAACTCTTCCTCTTCTATGGTTGTTCTGGTCAGGTCCTTTAGTCACACAGTGAAGAAGTTGGCTAAAACACTTGCACAAACACTTGCACACTGTATCTTAGGCACTGGGATATATATATATATATGTGTGTGTGTGTGTGTGTGTGTGTGTGTGTGTGTGTGTTTTCTCATTTACTAATTCATGAAAATTTGTAGTCTGGCTGTGCCTTCCATTATCCCTGTACCTCAAACATGGTAGATTCTCAGTAACCCTTATGGAAAAAAGTTCTCAGCCTCCATAGTTACTTTATTATACCTAGGTGCACATTTTACTTTTACACTACCACTGCTACCCACAAAAATGGATCTACTGAAGTATAGACCCCTGGGACAGAAAAAGAGAATCTGATCAGACTTTACTATAATCTCCACTTTGCTCTGGACCTCCTAACTAAATTACATGTGACACTGTCCTCTGTGAATTCTAAAGAGTGAAAGAGAGATTATTCAAATCCTCCATGGTTGCTTTCAAATGTACTTTTGGAATATTCTGGGGCTGGACAGCAACAAGGAAGCATTTTTTGCATTTCAAGTTCAAACTCAGGAAATTAGATTTCTTCCTTCTCCTATTCTTGTCTCCATGCGCATATACCAAGACCTTATGGTAGTGCACAGTAAGCATGTTCCTAGGGTGGATGTCACTGCACACTTGTTGTAATGGAACAGTGTGGACTGACCAGCTGCTGATGGAGGCTAGGACTCTTCAGGACCATGGACAAGGCTAAATAGAAGCACTGTCTTTTTTTCTTTTCTTTTTCTTACCAGTTTTCTTAGGCTGAAAACCAGAGAGGTTGAGAATCTTATTCCAGATAAGCCAGGGGAGGGGAGCCAGTGGCAACTTTCCCCCTGAGAACTCCAGGCTTTGAGTCATAAATCAGACTCTGGTTGTCTAAAGTGACCTACATGGAGAGAGTTCTCTTCCTGGAGGAAGGTCTCATGCACAAACCAGGCTGACACTTGTCCACTAATTGCCTCCCACTAGAATTCAACTTACTCAAGTATTTCATTCATGTCTCAGGTTTCAGAAGGGCCTTTATTGCCTTTTTTATTACATATGGACTTGTTCAAATCAATATTCTTATATAAAACTGTGGAAAAAGCCATGATATTTTCTCTGCCTTTGATTTTTTTTTTTTTTTAGTATACACATTTTATATTCTGCCTTTAAAGCTATTTCTGCAGCACAGCTGCTTTACCGAGACACAGACTCCTACAGGCCTCACTCGGCCCATCGCGTACCTTGAATATCCTTTCACAGTGTTTGATTTCTGCAGTTGGTTGTATAATGAGGAAGGAGTGTACAGGGAGTTTGGAGATTCCTATTAACCAGGTCACCCATGAATCTATCTTCATGCTCTTCTTTATTAGAAATAGCAGGGAACACGATCATATTTAAACACAACCACTTATAGAAACTTGGTTTTAAAAATACACCTTACTAAGTTTTCTTTTCCCATTTGGCATTTCAAAATGTTGTACTACATTTTCCCATCATCAAAACTCCTTTTCTCCATTTTTATTCTGGGATGTGAATAGAGACCATTACAAATGACAACTGATGTTTGGATGGTCATTTGGATTTATGCTCCTTCTCCCCAGGTAGACCTTCTCTGGAGTGCCCCATTCTGTTTCAGGCACGTTTTTGAAGATGGACCATGGTGAAATAGAGAACAAGATCATGAAGCAGAGCAGGACTTGGGAATAGATAGAAGAGAGTCATCTTCAAAACTTGAGAGAGGATGTCTCATGAGAAAGGGAGAATAGAACCATTGTGTGCTGAATCTAGGACAGAATTCATGAAAGCTACAGTGGGACAGATTGTGATTTGACCCAAGAGAAAACTAACAGTTAGAGCTTCCAGCCTCTCTGGAACAGGTTGCCCTGTGAGGGAGTAGTGACCCTCAGGCATGGCAGGTGCTGGACTCCAGGCCAGCTGAGCCATCTGCCAACAACAATGCTTCCAGAAATAACAGGTCCACATCAGATGTAAGACTCAGTGGTTCTAAGTATCTGGCATGATTATTGGTTGCTTTGAGTATTGAAAAAAACAGAGGTACTGACTATTGTCTTTGAGGAGCAGAATTTCTGAAAACAAATGCCTTCTGAATGGAACATTATAGTGAAGCCATAGAAAGAAAGAGAGTTTCCAGTTGTTAAGGAAAGCAGGCTTTTGCAGACAGATATTGTACTTACATAGCTTAGCTATTTAGAGGGTTTTTAAAAATGACTTTAAATGAACCACAGTCCTTCATTGGGTTGCATTGCTTAGGTCTTGGTCAATATTTTTACCAGCATTATGATTGTCATTAAAATATGATGATATTTTCTTACAAATGCAGAGAATTTTAGAATTTATATAGTACCTTCTTATATATTTTTCTCTTTGTTCTTCACTGAAATTTCTGAGGAGGCATGGAAACTATTTCATCTTGATTTTTATGGGGAAAACTGAGGCATGAACAGTTGAGTGACTCACCCCAACATCACCTGGTTGCATTAGACTTGGAATGGAGTTGATATGTGGAAAGTGGAATCATGCAGAGAGGCAGTATTTCTTCCCATGCCAGTAGCCATCAATGTGATCTTGGGCAGTCTTATAGGTGAGGCAAAGGTACTGGAATAAGGATGCCAATGTGCATACCACATTACTGCTATCTAAGGTTCTCTTTCTTCTCCATACAGGCTGCTGTCTGGTACAGACCTTACTTTTTGCCTGGCATATAGTAGGTGAAATGAAGTGGAGTCTGTGGGCACTCTTATGCACTGGTGTGTTTCTGGGTGGTAACATGACCCTCAGCTGCCATAAAATACAATTCTGTCAGATCACTTTCACAAGCAGGGAATCTTTGGCTACATTTTGATGCAGAGTTTGTAATTGGAGAATATGTTTATTTACCCTTGTGGATTCAGTTGTAGTGTGGACTGGTGAAGGTGGCTTTGATAGCATTCGGCAATTCTAAGTGTGTAAATCAGCATGCAACAGTCTCCCAATGTAACAAGGTATGAGGTTGCAAAGAAAGTTGTAGTTTAGTCTATAGTTTTAAAGTTCATAAATGCAGTGACTGAATTCAAAACTAAATATTATATTGCTTATAAAGCTCTTGATGAAGATAGTGTGTTTCTTGATTAAAAACCAAAAAGTGTGCATTATGATTACATGAATGGTATGAATTTACATTGTACACATCCTTAGAAATGAAAAATTGTACCCCATTTGTGTACAGTGAATCAAAAGGCAGTCTGTAAAAATAAAATTTAAACAAAATAAATAAAAATTGACAATTTCAAAAGCATGTTTATCTATAATCTCTGAACTATAACTGATATTAAAATTTTGCTAAAGCTTCTTAGAATATTTTCTATGTATCTATATTTAAAAGTAAATTCAGCACAGTGCTCCACACACTGTAAATCTTTTTTGTTATTTATGGTAAACTTTTTTTTATATAATTAAATATTCTCTCGAAAGGGATTTTATTTGAATTTGGATTTGGGAGTCACATCTTGTTCTATTGTGTGAATGTAACAAAATTCCTTTGTGCTATTTCCTATTATTGCATATAATGGATGCTTTATAAGATTTTCTGAATACACCTCATATGTATAAATACCCTCTCACATAAATCCTTGACCAAGCATTAAATACATGTCTGGTTTGTTTGAACAGAAAAACTAAAGCTAGATTTTTATGTTTTTAAAGTACCAGCAACTCTATTGGGAATTTATGAAACAAGTATGAACCATAACTTATTATAGTTAATTCATAAGGTAACGTCAAAGTTTGGAGAGACCTATATTGCACATCTTGAATGCCCTGCATCAGTATCAAAGCAGTATGCTCACTTTTCTTTTCTGTTGATTTCCTTTAGCCTGATGAAGTCCTCCGATATCGATCAGGATTTATTTACAGACAGTTACTGCAAGGTGTGCAGTGCACAGCTGATATCGGAATCTCAACGCGTGGCCCATTACGAGGTAAGGACAGCTTTGCCCACTTGGCCTCAGAGTCATGGTCATGGAACCCGAGGATACTCCCTTCTGGACTTGGGGTGGATTTTCAGAACCTTGGGGTGTGAGTCTGTATGATGTGAGGTCAGGCTGTGACAGACAAAGCTTGTCTATGTGAGGTGGGAAATAAGGGATTAGGGACATCATTCTCAGAACATAGCTGCTTCCTAGATTCATTTGCTTACCTTTTTCCTTCCCTCCCTCTCTCCCTCCCTCTTTCCCTCCCTCTTTCCCTCCCTCCGTCCCTCCTTCCTTTCTTTCTTCTTTCATGGGTACCTCATCTCCTAGAGACTCCAAGGACTTTCTCTACTTGTCTTATCTGTCATTGCTCATCCTTGATATTCTGTTCAGGGATACATGGCAGGTCACTCCTCTTTCCACCAATGACCCTAAAGATAAGCTCAAAGGCTTTCATTAATCATTAGAGGGAAACATGGCAGATGAGGTGGAAGTGGCAGTGGAGACCACTTCATCCCCTCAAATTTCTTCCAGTGGTGACTGATGTCTCAAATATGTGGCTCAGAATGAAGACATCCCTGCAGAGTTATGACAAAGATGGGAAGCCCAGTTATTCTTTTTTTTGGATATTGTCATTATTTTAATATCTTTATCCAAATCACAATGAACATTTCCATCAAACAGGAAAGAGATTAAAGTTTGCCAGGAGGGCTCTCTTGGGTTACCAGTCTTTTCCAGCCAATTTTTAATTTTTCCCAGTTGTTCTTGAAAGGCATAATACAGGGCTTTGACTCTTTAGGATGGAAGAATTGGCAGCTACTTTTCGATTCTTTATTGGGAACAGAGGCTGAGAGAAGAGAGTTTTTTTCTGTGTCCCCAGAGGGAATGAGGGTGGAGGAAAGGGAAGCTGGGGCTCTCAGGAGATGAGCACTGCAGGGTATATCCTTTCTTTCAGAGTCCATACACCAATCGGAATGTGAGTTTTCAAGTGTAACAACTTGTAAGTAATTTAGATTGGAGGAATTGTCCAGCAATTTTCTTTTTGTGATGATTCTGACAAATGCTCATTGTCACTAACCAGACTCCTCTGGATCTCAGATTCTTCTGTGAACCACGGAAACAACTACAGCAATAACACACACACACACACACACACACACACACGGAAAGATAATAATTGTGCTTTCTCCTCAGGGTTTTGTGCTGACTAAATGAGACCTATTGAAATAGTATTTATGGAAATCTTTAGAAGGTGTAAAGTGTTCTAAACATGCAAATTATGTTATTAGCCACTATTAAGTCCTTTGCAGAAGGATGAGGCCAAATAAAACTTGCTCTTCAGAGAAAACTTTTAAAGTCAGCATGAGCAAAAATTAGTGCATTTTCCCTCAGGATCCACAAGAGATTGGTTTCCAGGAACCCCCTGTGTATACCAGAACCTGCAGAAGCTCAAGTCCTTTATATAAAATGGTATAATACTTGCAATAAAACATATACACAGTCTCCCATATGCTTCTTTAAGTAATCGCTAGATTGCTTACAGTACCTCATAAAATGCCTATGTATCTCTTTGTTTGTATGGATTTAGCATAGTTTCATCTTGTACCAAATTCAAGTTTTGCTTTTTGGAATTTCCTTGACCCCCTCCCCAATTCTTTTGATCTGTGATTGATTGAATCTATTGATGCAGAAACCATGGATCCAGAGGGCTGGCTATATTCTTTTGTCAAGAGGGAAGTGAGTATTGGAAGAAGTATATGTGAGCTTAATTATCTAAGATGGAACCAATCCATTTATTTTGAAATTAAAAACTTTCTAATTTCTGTAGATATTGCTTTGTAAACACATAAGGTTTTATTAATATGAAATCCCTAGTTAAAAATTGGGGGGAATTTGTCCCTGCTCTGAAGTTACATATCTACCCCATTAGTCCTTTTCTAGGCTTTTTGTGTTTGTTTTTAATCATCTTTCTAGATTCTTAAGGACCAGAACAAAGTTTTATTCATTTAATCTTCTATAATTCCTGAAATAGTGCAGGATAGATATTCAGTTAGCATTTGCAAAGCGAATGGATGTGTTACAAAAATATACAATGGTATTTTCCAGTACTTGGTTGTTATGTGAACTAGAAAAAGTTATGTCAGAACACTGAAAGCAATACCAAATATTTCTAAAGAAAAAATTATCTGCTCAATTAAGACTTCAGTTATTTGATTTCAAATTTTCCTGTTGATATTCTATATCTTTGTAGCATTATCTGATACTTTAAAGAATCTTTTAGTATTTATTGAATGCACCATAGATAGAATAAGGAATTTATTTGCTTTATTGCAATTACATCAGATCTGCAATCAATACATCATCCAGCAACATTAAATGCATTTACTTGAAATGTAGCAGGAACTCTGAGTGATGCTTCCTTCCCCATCTCCAAGCAGGGTTGGGGCTCTTGCTTCTCGAGAAACAACCTGTGTGCTCTTGCTGCAAAGTTGCCCAGGTTGTGAAAACAGCACAATCAGGACTGAAGAGACCTATGCCTATCTCATGTCTTCTAGCCCAGTTGGGACACTTCCCTCAGTGTCACTTCCTCATCTCTGAAAGAATGACTTATAATTTTATGCTCCCAGATGCAAAGCAGATCCTCCTTAAGACCATCTGAAAACTGATATTCTGATTCTATCTATCTATCCTTTTCTTCTGCTCACATCCTTTGCTGAAATTGCACATAAAGTGAGTCTTTATTCAAATTGAAGTCCCATTCAATTCACTGAGAATGTTGTCACACTTACTCTCAATGTCCTCAGACTGATTTATTGTTTCAGCCTGACTTCACTCTCCAGTTCAACTTAATCATATTCTCAGTTTCCCTAGGGGGCAAATTAGAATCCACTGTGCATTTTCTGTGTGTCCAACAAGATTAGTGTTAGTTATTGTAGGGGATTCTGAACCTATATGAGAAATAGTCTCTGTCCTTAATAAGTTTATCAACTTCATTAAGAAGAAAAAATGCAGATGTGACACAAATACTTGTGTGAATACTGCATATAGGATCTGTAGAATTCTGCAGCCTGCTTCTGTGGAGCTGCTGATTTCATATGATGCAAACCAAGGTCTAATTCATTTCCCATTTGGCTTCCTGATGTATACTCCATCATGCAACTAACATTTTAGATCTTTGCATATTCCAAATTCCAAAGAGTGAGTTATCACAAAGAGCTAGTATGGTCAAGAAAGACTTGTTGGGGACTGTCACGATTTATCTAGGCTTCAAGAGATGGGCTAGTTTAGGGGTTGAGGGAATGAGAGGGAGTATTGAAGAGGCTCACTTGGAAAGTATGTTAGGGAAGGGGGCAGGCAGCAGCATGTATAGAACAGAATGGATAGGGTGTTAAGAAAAGGGGAGTTTGGACCCTTCTTAGCCTCTTTATCATCTGGGAGCATAAAATTAGAAGAGATCATTTTTAAGTGACAATCATCTAGTGGTGGTAAGGTTGTATTGCTGAGGAAAAAAACAGCCTTTGATATAACTTTAGCCGTGAAACTACTGTGCTAGTATTCTGAAGTAGGAGAGAAAAGCAAATGGGTTAATTCCTAATAGCTACATGCCCTATTTAACAGGCTGAGTCTTCATACAAGAGGACAGAAAAGCTTAATATATTTCTAATTGATCGAACCCTTCCATGCTATACTTTTAAAATCTCTTTTTGCATATGAAGTCCTGATGTGAAAAAAGTCTGGGAAATATAAGGACATTATTATTTTTCTTACTTGCTAAGCATTAATAGCATGCTAATGTTTCAGTGGAAAATATAATTAGATGTTGTCCCTGCTTACTAGATGAATAGTCTGGAATCAATAGAACGAGTAGACACAGACATAGAAGGAAAGAAAAAGCTTTCAAATAAGAGTGCCTGAATGTTTTGGAGATTGGAAATAGTTTCCCGGGGAGGGAGGGGGAGGCACTTGAGTACTTTGCTGTAGTTTCAAGTGGCTAAAGAACAATTTCCTACAAAGGGAAAGAGCTGCTTGCATGAGTGAAGGGGTGGCTTCCTGGCATGAAGAATGAAGAGAAATCATACTGTGGGCAGATCATGAGAAATGGAACCAAAAGGGTAGAAAGACTCTATATGTCATATGCCAATATATGACACATATATATGTATATACAGTGTGTTGTACATATGGAGGTACATGTACATATATATTGTGTGTGTGTGTGTGTGTGTGTGTGTGTGTGTGTGTGTGTTTGTGAAGCCCAGGGAAGAAAATAGATGGGCAAATCTGAAAGGAGAGTGAGAATGAATTCTTGTTGGATAGGTCCCATAGTGCCACATGATACCAGTCATAAGTGTGGCAGCTTCTATTGCTTGTCTATTTCTGTGGACCCTAATACCCCTATGTTGCTGTGTCACATATCTAATTAGTTTTCTTGCAAAATCAGTGTTGTAAATATCCTGATACATCCAAACAAGATTGTAAGTTTCCTGAGGCAGACAGGAGTCATGCATTGAGCATATATTCCCATAGCACCTGACATAGAACTTTGCTCCCTGGCACTTACAGAATGATGAACAGGCTGTGTGGGGAGGGGTGGCTAGAGGAGGGAACAGGGTAGTCTTAGGGTCTGCACCATAAGAAGCATTGCTATGTATTGCAAATCCATCTCTACTCAGAATCCGGGCTTCAAGGTATAGATAGATGGTGGGGTTTTTTTGTAGCTATGGAAAAGACAATTCTCCAACCCCTTGGGAAACACTTTCAGCATCTCTGACTCTTGATGCAGTGTCAGTCCTGGTGAACAAAGTCAATCAGTCCATCTGGGAATGGTAGACTCCAGTATCGTTTTCTCATCAGTGGAGCAGCAGGCACATTGGACCTACAGAGACGTGCAGAAACAGATTGTTCCTGTTTCAGCTGTTCTGTGTGCCTTCCAACAGAACTTTGGCCGTCTCTAGCTTCTATTTAATCCAGGGAACAGCCAAAAGGACACTTTACAGCTTCTGTAGGTCCATTCAGAGATGAGACGTAGGTGTTGTGTGGGTAGTGAAGGTCCCTAACATGAGCAATTGAAGTTTCATGACTTCCAGAACTAACTAATGCCTTTGTTACCTTCTCTCATAGTCTCTCCCATCTTCTTCTCAACTTCACTTACTCTTTTGTCTCATTGCCTGAGTAAGCATACAGGTTAAACAACTCCTTATGTAAATGAGTTATGAGCCCTATATCAAGATGTGCTTCTGTAGCTTGTTGGTCCTGCTAGGTTCTGCACTAACGGGACTTTAATACAATCAGGAACTCACTTGGTCCACACTTACCTAGCTGGGTTTTCAGCTGAAGTGCTTCTGAAGATACAAATGCTAACTGGGTGAATACTATGTGAGGCATTCATAGCAGAATTTTGGGGGAGATGTATTCTTTTCACTGTACCTTGGGAATCATTGTTTCAGTCTCTTCAAATCTGTTGACATGCCTAATTTCTCCTGAATATTGTTAATATAATTATTGGTTCATTTGCTAGGCTAAAGTAAGTTTTGTTATCTTTCTTTATGTCAAATGATGCCAACCTCTCCCTGGCTGCTTGCTAGTCTATACCTTTGTTTCTTTGACTATTTTGTTGAGGATGCTATAAAATTTATAAGTATTTTATATATTTTTTTGTTTTATTCCAGCAAGTTCAGGGTGGTCATCTTACCCTTCATTAATTACAGTTAGTCAAAATAATTCACTAGAACACAAAATGAGCTGCTAGTGGAGAAGCTTAATGAAGGAGACAGTGGTAGGCTGAAGAGCACACTCAACTCAGGACAACACACACATTGGCATACCACTGTTGATGGTGTGCTTAATGCTCACTGACTTAAGAATATGTAGTGTGCTCTGCAGTGTGAGCTCTCATTTGCCAAGTGCACATGATGTGCCAGCTTTAACATCATCAGTAAATTAATCCACTTTGTGGATTAAAAATTTGAATGGATGGATGGTCACAGTAGGCAAGTTGGAGTGTGGCTGGAGAAAGTAGGTCACTGGGGAGCATGATCTTGGAGACTACATCTTGTCCCTGACTCCTCATTTTCTTGCTCTGCTTCCTGGTTGCAATAAGTTGAGCAGCTTTCCTCTGCAATACCCTTCTGTCATGATGTTTGCCTTACTTCAAGCCCAGAACAATGGAGTCAGTCAACTGTGGACTGAAACCTCTGAAACTGTGAACCCCAAATAAACTTTTTCTTCTCTAAACTGTTCTTGTCAGGTATTTTGTTCACAATAAAAATCGGACTAGCACAGGATCATAATATCTTTATGATTCTCTCAATAATATGGGAGGTTTATGATTTATTTTCTTTCAGAAAGCTCCCTGTGTCCATGACCATACTATTCTCTCCTGGACACAATTTCAAGGCTATGTATTTAATGCTTCCTAACCTTAAGGTTATGTTAAAATTTTCAAGATGGAAGCCTTAATCTGATTTTTGCTAAAATTCCATAGTGTTCAACTGAAAAGTATCACTGGGTCCACAATAATCAGTGTCCTCTAAAATGCCATTTGTCACTGTTTGGTTGTCTAGAAACAGTTGTCAAATGATTTTTCCAACTCTCTAGGTCCAAAATTTTTGGATTATCTCTATTCTGTCTGCTAATGAGTCAATTACACTCTAAGCTTTCTTTTTTTCTGTGAAAAATCTGAACAAATACCAATAACAGATAATTAGTAACAAATAACATTGCATTCAAGTGTTCTACTCTTCTTCCTTTCCTGGTTCTTCTAGAACTATCTCCACCTCCTAGAATAGAACTATATTCTCAAGTGGCAGATAGCATGCTTTATAAGGATTGTGGGCAGTAGTTTTGCCAATATTTTGCCACTGTACTGAATAACTTAGATCTACGATATCTATACCTTTCCCAATTACCATCCATCTACTAAACTAATGTCATACATTTGCACTTTTTTCTGTTTTGCTTTGTTAAGAATGCCCCCAATTTCTGCATAAGAAAAGGCAGACTAACTGTGCTAAGGATCTCAACTCTTAGAAATAAAACCTTATTTCTCGCTCACGTTATAGCCCATTGTATGTCAGTAGAGGAAGATTTTGTGTCACAAAATTATTTAGAACTTAAGCTGTCAGAGGAGCCACCCTGTTTGCTTCTGATATTGCCCTGAGCATCAAAATCCTGCTGACAGGAACCATTGGGGAGTTTGGAGGAGTGCATGGGACTTCTTAGGGGCCAGGACCGGAAGTGGTAGTACTGTGTCTACCCACATTCCACTGACCAGAACTCAGTTCCATGTTTTCTTCTTATGGTTAGAGAGGCTTGGAAATAAGGATTCTCTGGGTGATCAGGAGAAAATCAAAACTGATTGGTCTATGTGTGATGTTGTGGGCGTCCCGGGGATTATGGTCTGCCTTAAGGATGCTGGGGATAAAGAGTGGGGTTGAAGAATAAAGGGAAGAGATTAAAGGTTGTAATTCCCAACAGGAATGGTCTTGGAAAACCAAAACAACTGGAAATTGAGTGGCTGGGGGCTGCTATGAAGTCAATGCCCATTTCTTTGAAGTGCCACCTAGCAAACAAGCAAACAGCATGCTGTTTGTATGAAAGACAAAGAAATAGCATGTTACTGAATTAGGATTTTTCTGCATTTCTCTTGACTTAATGGATCAAACACAAGAGCTTTTTCAGTTGTGACTTGGAGCCTGTGTGCTGAGAGGCATGCTTGAGTTGTGGGATTCCTCTGAGTGGCAACTTTGCTAGGCCCAGCAGTCTCCCCAACCCTAAGCTCTATGGCTTTCCAGGGGTGAACATCCCACTCCATACCAATCGCTGTGCTGGGGTGTATAAATATGTGAATATTAAATCTTTTTTCCTTAACATTTTATTCATTTTTTGAAAAGGCAGTAAATTCATGCGATTCAAAATTGAACAAAAAGGATGTAGAATATGAAAAGTCTCCTACTTCTTCCTGTTTCTTAGGTTTTCAGGTCTTCTCAGATGAAACCAGTATAACCAGTTTTCTTTGAAATATTCTATGCTTATGGATGCAATTTGATTTTTCCTTTCATATGTTTTTCACAAATGGAGATATGCCATATTCTTTTCTCAGAATTTGTTTTAATGTGGCACAGATTTCCATTATATGGTTATGTCATAATAATATGATAATTTATTGACTGATAACTCCTCGGTAGACTTGATACAACTCCATGTGATCACTTGTTTAGTGAATTGCATATCAGTTGTTTCTCAGATTCCTGCCTGTACAAATTGGTTATTGACATTGATGATTTTTCTCCTGGTTTTTCATCCCTAGCATTCACTCACAAACATATGCATTCCTGACTTCTAAGTAACTAAGCCATCTGGGATTGTTAATTTTTTCAAAAAGATATTAGTAGGATTTCCTGCTAATAATGCCTTATAGCCTAAGTAGGTGGGATTGAGTGTTGTTCTAAACCATATATCTTTGTTTAAATTTCTTTTGATGCTCAGAGGTATTGAAACAGCACGCTCTTCTTGTTCTCTATGATTTCAGAATTTAATTAATTTTCTTGGGCTTTACTAGGATGGTCTAATTCTGAGTAGAATTTTTCTAACTTTGAATTGCATCACTTTATCTCAGGATCTTGTAAGTGGATGAATGCACCTGGTCAGGCAGTACTTGGTCAAGGTTCTTCCTCTTGTACCTGCTGCCCTGCCCTCTCTACCCATCCCCTTCTACCTATCCCCCACACTTTTCCTTGGCCTTTGCGTAGTACCCCTGGCTAGCTGCTTTAAAGGATCTGTTGTAACCTTAGAGTTATAACATTTGCCCCTGACTTGGGAAGTCATCCTGGCTTCTGCTCCAAGAAACCCTATCCATTCATGTTTTTCAGTATTTCTATGGAGCTATTGACACATGTCAACAATTCTCTCTTCTGTAAACACAGCTTCTCCCAGATTTGCCCAAACAATGCCTCTTATCTTACTAACCAGTTCTCTTTGGCCTTAAACTCAGCTCCCATCTTTAACTCCAAGAAAAGTTTCAGGATGCTGTCATCTGCTTTAAAGACTCAAAGTAACATTTTCTTCTTTTTCCAGTTTATGGAAAGCTCCATGCATCCTTTGGGCTCACCTGCCGAATTCCCTATTTACTACCTATACAAAACTCACTTTATCCTCAGAGTGGGTCGAGCAGGTCTCAGTTATAAAGAGAGCATTTGGTGTGCTCAAGGTCAGAAGCCCTGTGCTCTGAATATAGTCTTAGCTAAACCCCCTAAGCCTGCCTGATTTTAGTTCCTTCATCTGTAACATGGGAGAGCTAGGTGACTCCTTTCTTTTTATCCCCTCTCCTCCTTCTCATCCCCTCCCTGTATCCCTATGGGTAACCAGTTTGTTAGATTTGATATGTCTTTTATTTGTACATCGTGTTTTAAAATATGTAAGTATCTTTGGGGGCATGAATTTTTTTTTTACATAATTTAAAAAAATTTAGACTAGTTTTAGATTTCCAGAAAAGCTTACAAACCAAGTATGGAAATTTCTGTATATCCTTGACCCAATTTCCCCCAATGTTAACATCTTACATTATTATGGTAAATTTGTCAGCTAATGAAGCATTATTGATGGATCATTACATAACATACATTATGAAATATTAAATCCAAACTTTATTCTGATTTCCTTAGTTTTTTCCTTATATCCTTTTTCTGTCCCAGGATCTCATGTGGGCTTTCACATTACACTTAGCTATCTGTCTCTTTAGGCTCCTCTAGACCAGGACAGTTTCTGAGACCTTGATGATTTCTGATGATCTGGACAATTTTGAGAATTAGTGGTTTAGGTATTTGGTCAAAAGACCTTCAACTGAGATTTGTTTGGAGTTTTTCTCATGATTAGATTGGGTTATGTACTTTCGAAGGGGAAGACCACAGAGATGTGCCCTTCTCATCACATCATATTAAGGATACAAGCTATCAATGTATTTTATTATTGCTGATGCTGATCTTAATCCCCTGGCTGATGGGGTATTTGTCAGCTCTCTCCCTTTCCATAGTGTACTGTTTGGAAGGATACTGTGATGCTCAGTGTAGGCACATATTGTTAATGTACACAATGTCATTTGATGTGAGACTCATTCTTCTCTATTTGGAGCCTGGGTTTCTGTATTTGATAAGGTAGGAATCCACTCTGATTTTCTTCCATAAGTGAGCCAGTTTGTCTACCCCTGTCCATAATTCATTTTTTCCCTATTATTTGTGGTTTCATCTTTGGCATATTTTTTTTTCACATGTACATGATTCCAAATTAAACCTTTCTGTTTTTTTTCCGTTTCTGTTCATCTTGATCTGATCCAGTTCATACTGTAATTATTATTATACCCTAGTATTATGACTTGATATCTAAGAAGGAAGAATCAAATCTCTTTGTTCTTCTGTTGAAGAGTTGACTTATTACTGCAATGTATATTTTTTGGTGCATATAAATACTTGAATAAGTTCATAAATCCAGTTGAAATCTTGACTGAATTTTTATCACTTTCAAGAATTAAGTTTAAATGAATTGATATCTTTATAGTATCAAGTTATCTTGAAGCAGAGACATCTGTCCTTCTATTCAATTTTAAAGAAATGTTGTACAATAACATTCCAGAGAATGGTGACTTAATAAACATATAAACCAGGAGAACACATATCATTATTGTGTAATTTGGTTCTTAATGATATCCTTATTCTCTTCTACTCTTTTTTTTTTTTAAGATTTAATCATTATCCTTCAAGTAAAGAGTAATCAGGTTGAGGAAAGGGTCATGCTTTTAATTTCTTTTCTTTCCTCAACTCTGTCGCAACAAAGAGAAGCCTTTGTAAATACCAGTTTTTTTTTTTTTTAAATTAATTGACCTTTAAGAGAAACATCCTAATGGAAGTTAATTTTTCTGGCCTTATTTTTTTTCTCCTTCACGTTTCTTTCTTTTCCCTTCTTTGCTTATTTGCCTGCTCCTTCCACCTTATTCTTTTTGCCTTCCCTAAGTGAAGATGCCTAATGTGGCCGTATAACTAGTAGCTCACACCTACCTCCATTTATCCAGTGAGGTTAAGCATTTTTTTTTTTTTTATTTTGCAGTGTGGTGTGGTTCCTCTGGGGTAGAGCAGTGTAACTTAACATTCAGCTGTGTCAATAAGTCAAGGTGAATTTTTGGCTTTATATAGCTGCATTCACAACCCTTAGAAAGATGTTAGCATTTATTGCCAACCTGTCTTTTAAATATCCTGCAATAAAAAGTCAAAATATGCTGTCTTTTCTTTCCTATTTCACCCATTAAGCAGCATTTTCATTACCACATTTTCTTTGCAAAGTGCTATAATATTCTTTATTGAAAACTTCATTGTTTCAGGTATTCCCTTAGTATTCTCCTTTGATCTAGAGAAGAAAAAGGTTTTATTCTCTCAAAAGGAAGACAAATGTTGTAGTGTAGCCTCTTTATTTTGCTGGTGGCATGTCTAACTCCTGCCCAGTTGGCTACTATTGCCTTATGGCTTATTTTCAACCTTTGTCATTAGGATGATCCAGAGACATGATTTGACTTTTAGCCTATCCAAATCTGTATAATAATAAACTTTATGATAATGAGGTTTTCCTGCCATAAAGGATATTTTAATTCAATTTTGTCACTATGCAAGAATTAGTCATCAGTTTTCTCTAATAGTATGTATAGTGGGAAGACAAGACCATGTTTGAAAGAAATCATTGTAAAAGTCTGATGCTGAATACGCTGAAGGCAATAAAAAGGCGTGGTACTCTGTGGTTGGAGTACTTTAGGAATCCAAGTGTTTTTGTAATACCTGGCATGCTTGAGATAAGCAATCCTGGTGATAGTATTTGTGGACTAATCAATATTCTGATCCTGTCGAGGAAAAAAGTTTTGAAGTTAATCTGATGTCACTGGGTCTCTATAGAATTTCAGATTTTTTCGTGAAATGTTTTCTGAGCAAAGGAATACGAAATCATGTTTATTACACAAGTGCTTTAAAGGTCACATACAGAAGGACACATTGAGTAGGGGAGTGTTTTTATATTTAGGTCACCTAAGCAACATAGGCTCCTAAAAGCTGGGTAACTCGAAGCTCTTTCTGAGCATTTTCTTCCAAGTTAGGAGCTTGGTGATGAACAGCTCTGATGTGCCTCTGCATTTTTTTCTTCCAACCTATTTTTTGAACATCAACATTGTGTAATAGCAGCATAATCGATTCCATTTTCCCACTCTACGGGGATCCCTAGATGAAAAAGACAAAAATCCTGCATTCACTTCTGGTTGGGAGTTTTGACAACAGCAGAAATGACAACCATACAAATGAGAAGTGTGCATGTAGCCTGAGAGAGGCACGGGTATGTGTTATTGGTCCCAGAGAGAGATGATGACTTGTTGAGAAAGAAAATGCAATTTGACTTGTTCTCTATTTAATAAAATGTGAAAATAATCTAAAGTATTGCCTGTGTCTTTTCTGTTGATTAAATTTGTATATGCAGTATCTTTAATACTTAAAAGGGGAAATGCAATTGCCTCACATACAGAACAAAGCCCATTTTATGCCCGCACGTTTCTGAGAATTAAGGCTGCTCAAATTCAGACTTAGGAAGCCTTGCTTTTCTGTTGTTTGAACATGTGTCATTTGTGTGATCATGAGGAACTTGGTATCCATGTCATTAAGAAATAAAGCCATTTCGAATGCCCTGGATTATAGAAAAAGAAAGAAATCGCACACAATTCTGATAGTGATGCTTTTTGTTTGCTCTCAGGCAGGTTTAAAAGTTTGAAACTTCAGGTGGTCGAGCGTACATTCATAACTGGGTGCCGAGCAGTCCAGTTGCAAAGCATTTAGAATAAATAGTGTTGCTTGAACCTGGGTGCATGGACACGATTTTGAGAGTCTGCATATTCTTTTAGACTTTTAATTTTTTGCTTTTTAATGATAAATTTTAATGCCTGTATTTTGCTGATATATAGATGCATTTTCCCCCTTTCCATCAAAACAGTATTTTTAGAAAACTGGAGATTATTAACTTTTTTTCCTTCTGATGAGATTCATTAGATCCTTGAGAATTTTGTTCATGTGAACACTTTGAGGGTTTCTTCTTTTACTTTTGTTTGAGAAATATTGGTTTAAGCTATGCACATGATAGCATATCCAAGATACCTCTCAATCACCTCTTTTTGGTCTTACTATTTTATTTATTTTTTTCCACTTTAGATAATTTTGTTTAAAGTGAAAAAAATTAAAATCTCATAAGAAAACTTTCATATCAAAGAACTATATATCAAAAGTTAAAAATAACTGAAAAATGATAAGGACTATAGTATGCTTTGACTTTGGGCATAAACCATGGAAAGAAAAAAATAAATATAATAATAAAAGCATATATAAATGAGCTAGAATACAAAAAATGGGCACAAATGGATTAGATTAGTAATAATTACTTAAATTATTAATAAAAGTAATAAAATAAAAGCTTTTTTGAATTGATAGAACCAAATTGATTAAAACCTCACAATTTTAACTATTAAAAAGAACAAAGAAAACTTTGTGAACACCAAAAAAAATTAGATTATAATAAGCATAGAAGCAAAGTGAATTTAAAACTGCCAGAAGCTAGCTTCCTAACCCTGAAAGCAATTAATTTAAACTTTGAATTAAAATTTAAATTTTCAAAAACTTTACTTTCCCAATTATAACCAAGAAATAAACATAAATGCTGAAAGAAAATTAGTCAAAATCGTATAAAGCCCTATCTCCCCAAATAAAAAACATTAGGCATTAACAGTTTCATACAGAATTCTTGTAAACTGTAGAACAATTATGTAAATTAAATTGTTCTAGAGATAGTTTAAAAATAAATTTTCAAGTTATTTTAATAAACTATCAGTTACATTGATATTCAAGCATAAAAATGATTGAAAACAAGCAAAATGTTGAACAACTTTCAAACTTTAAGAAAATCTTAAGTAAAATATATTTTTAAAATTTATTATTATTATTTTTATTTTTACAGACTTCATTTTGATTCGTTAAAATTGCTTTGGTGTGAATAATTTCCAGAATCATTCAACCAACAATTTAGTTTATCAAGATAATCATTAGATTGATTGATTTGATGATTGATGTATCTGTTTTCAAGATATATTGATGTTGCTTTTTTATGGACTTAATTTTTTCACAGCAGTTTTATTTCACAGCAAGCTGTATGAAAGGTACAGAACTTTCTTATATAGCTCCTGTTTCTACACATATGTAGCCACCTCTATTAATAACATCCCCATTTGTTAAAATTAATAAACCTGCATTCTCACGTGATTGGCATCCAGAGTCCATAGCTCATGTTGTTTAGGCTTCACTCTTAGTATTATGCATTCCATGGTTTTGGAAAGTTATTATGACTTGTGTCCAGCCTTTGTAGTGTCATATGTGTTGATTTCAGTTCCCTAAAGTCTTCAGTGCTTTGCTAATTCATTTTCTTGGTCCCTTCTGCCCTTTTTTTTTAATATGTATATTTTTAGTTGTCCATGGATTTTTATTTCACTTATTTATTTACATGTGATGCTGAGAATTGAACCTAGTTCCCCACATATGCAGGCAAGCTGTCTAACACTGAGCTACAATCCCAGCCTTCCCTTTGTTTTTAACATTTTTTTTTAAACTATATCCTTAGTTTTTGCCTTTTTACTTTAGCATGTCATATTCTTGGAATGATATAGTTTTTAGCCTTTCTGGGTTGACTTCTTGCATTTAGTAATATGCATTTAAAGTTTATCCATGTCTTTTCATGGCTGATTTCTTTCTAGCGCTGAGCAGTGTTCCCTTGTTTGAGTGTGCCACGGTTTATCCATCGGCTGCTGAAAGACATCTAAGTGGCTCCTAAGTTTTGGCAATAATGAACAGCTTTGGCAAATATCCACATACAGGCTTCTGTGTGGAAATAAGTTTTCAGCTCCTTTGGTTAAATATCAAGGAGATCTGTGACTGGATCATATGATATGATTATGTTGAGTTTGTAAGAAGCCACCAAATTGCTTTCCAAAGTGGCTGTGCTATTTTACATTCCCACCAACAATGAGTGAGAGTTCCCTTGCTCCACCTCCTGACTAGCTTTTGATATTGTCAATGTTCTGAACTTGCTCTGTTCTTTTGCTGGGCTGGACTTCTGCTGTTTACACTAAAGGTATATAGTGATCTTATTGTTATTTTAATTTGTATTTCCCTGATGACACATGCCTTTGTCCATTTTGTGCTACTACAACTGAACTTCAAAAACTGGATAATTTATAAAAAACAGATTTATTTCTTTTAAGTCTGAAGTCTGACAAATTCAAGATAAAGAAGCTGCCTCTAGACAAGGACTTTTTGCTTTGCTATTACACGGTAAGAGAAAGTTAGAATGGGCTGAACTTGATTTTATAACAAATCCACTCTTGTGATAACAAACCAATTCTTTTGATAATGACATTAATCCTTTTATGAGGCCAGAGCCCTCATGACCAAATCGCTTCTTAGAAGTTCTCTCTGTCAGCACTGTTACATTGACTAAATTTCTAGGGGATACATGGAAACCATGTTGCTATGATCTGATGTGGAACGTCTTCTCATATGCTTATTTGCCATCTTGCATATCTTCTTGGGAAAGGCACCTTTCAGGGCCTTGGCCTATTTTGTAATCAGGTTGTTTGAATTCTTATTGTTGAGTTTCTAGAATTCTTTGTATATTTTGGATAATAGTTCTTTACCTGATAAGACTTTTTCAAATATTTTCTCCCAGCTTGTAATTAGTGTTTTCATAACAATTTAATTTGAATAAAGTCCAGCTTATCTAATTTTTTTTTCATAGCTTTGGTGTTGCAACTAAAAAGTCATTGCCAAACCCAAAGTCATCTCAAATGTTTAAGTCATCTTCTAGGCACATCTTAGTATTTTAGCTTTAGGTCTATGATTCATTTGAAGTCAATTTTGGGAAGGATATAAGATGAGTTCTATATTTGGATTTTTTTTTTTTTTTTTTACTCGTTGATATCTACTTGTTCTATTTATTAAAAGACTGTCTTTTCTCCATTATATTGCCTTTTCTCTGTTGTTAAAGATCAGTTGACTCTGTTTATATGTGTCTATTTTGGGGTTCTCTATTCTGTTCCACTGAACTTTGTGTCTATTCTTTCACCAACATCACACAGTTTTGATTTCCATAGTTTTGGAGTATGTCTTGAAGTCAGGTCATGTCAGTCGTCCGACTTTGTTCTTCTCTTTGAATATTGAGTTGGCTATTTTGGGTCTTTTCCCTTTCCATATAAACTTTAGAATTAGTTTGTTTACACATACCTCAACATAACTTGCTTGGATTTTGATTGGTTTTGTATTGCGTCTATTGATTAAATTAGGGAGAAATGACATCTTGACAATATTGAGCCTTCTTATCGATTAAAATGAGGCATCTCTCCATTTGTTCAGTTCTTTGATTCCATTCATTTGAGTTTTGTAGTTCTTCTTTTATAGATTTTGCACATATTTTGTTAGATTTACATCTAAGCATTTCTATTTGGGGGGTTCTAATGTAAATAGTAGTATGTGTTCAAATTCTGTTTGTTTATTCATGTTATACAGAAAAGCAATTTACTTTTATGTTTTAATCTTGTATCCTATTACCCTGTTTTAATTGTTTATGAGCTCCAGGAGTATTTTTTGTCAGTTTGTTTTTTATTTTCTTTATAGATTATCATGTCATTTGTGATCAAAAGCATTTTTATTTCTTCATTCTCAATCTGTGTAGTTTTTATTTCCTTTTCATGCCTTATTGCATTCACCACGCTTCCAGTACAATGTTGAAAAGAAGTAACGGGAGGGGACATCTTGCCTTATTCCAGATGGTAGCAGGAAAGCTTTGAGTTTCTCACTCTTAATCATGATGTGATTATAACATATAACTTAATCATAACACCAAAACTGTAGGTGTTTTTGGTAGCTATGTGGAACCAACCTAGATGCCCTTCAAGGGATGAATGGATAAAGAAGCTGTGCTGTATATACACAATGGAATACTACTCAGCCATAAAGAAGAATAATATTATGGCATTTGCAGATAAATGGATGGAATTGGAGAATATCATGCTAAGTGAAATACATCAATCCCAAAAAGCCAAAGGCCAAATGTTTTCCCTGATAAGTGGATGATGAAATATATAGTTGAGTGGGGGGTGAGAGAAGAATGGAGGAAAATGAGAGGGGGAGGGGGCAGGGTATGAAAAATGGTGGAATGAGACAGACATCACTACCCTATGCACATGTATGATTACATGAATGGTATGAATCTACATTATGCACAACCATAGAAATGAAAAGTTGTACCCCATCTGTGTACAATGAATCAAAATGAAGTCTGTAAAAATTTAAAAAATAAAAAAATTCACCTAGAAAAAAAATTTTAGAATTTGTGTAAATTAGTTATACATGACAGTAAAATGCACTTTGATACATCATATGTAATGGAGTATAATTTCTCATTCTTCTTTCTACATCATTCTACATGATGTAGAATCTCACCAGTCATATAGTTATATACATACATGGAGTAATAATGTCTGTTTCACTCTACTATCTTTCTTACCCCCTTCCCCCTCCCCTCTTTTCATTCCCCTCTACCTAATCTAAAGTAACTCTATTTTTCCCTAGCACCCCCATTGTGAATTAGCATCTGCATATTAGAGAAGAGTCAGTCTTTGGTTTTTTTGGGATTGGATTATTTCACTTAGCATGATATTCTCCAGCTCCACCCATTTACTGGCATATGCCATAATTTCATTCTTCTTTAAGGCTGAGTAATATTCCATTGTGTATATATACCACGTTTTCTTTATTCATTCGTCTGTTGAAGGGCATTCAGTTTGGTTCCATAGTTTAGCTATTGTGAATTGAGCTGCTATAAACATTGATATGGCTGCATCACTGAAATATGCTGATTTTAAGTCCTTTGGGTATAAACCAAGAAGTGGGATAGCTGGGTCAAATGGTGAAAAGAGAGCTTACAGAATGGGAGAAAATCTTTACCATGTGCACCTCAGTGAGAACATTAATCTCCAGGATATATAAAGAACTCAAAAATATTAACCCCCCCCCAAAAAAAATAACCCAATCACTAAATGGACTAAAGAACTGAACAGATATTTCACAGAAGAAGAAATAGAATTAATCAACAAATATATGAAAAAAATGTTCAACATCTTTAGCAATTAGAGAAATGCAAATCAAAACTATTCTAAGATTTCACCTCACTCCAGTCAGAATGGCAATCATCAAGAGTACAAGCAAGAATAAATGTTGGCAAGGATATGGGGAAAAGGAGCACTCGTACATTGCTGGTGGGAATGCAGATTGGTACAGCCACTCTGGAAAGCAGTATGGAGATTCCTCAGAAAACTTGGAATGGAACCACATTTTGGTACCTATTCTTTATCAAGTTGAGGAAATTCCACTCTATTCCCAGTTTAACTGAGAGTTTGTATGATGAATGGGGATTGGATTTTGTCTAGAGATTCTTTTGTATCTCTTGATGTTGATTGCTCTTCAGTTGTGTGTTGATGTAATAGAAAACATTGATTTGAAAGTTGAACTGACCTTGCATACTTGGGATAAATCTCGCTTGGTCATGGTATATAATTTTTTAACACATTATTGGATTCAACTTGCAAGTTATTTTGGCTGATGATCTTTGTGTCTATGTTCATGAGACATTGTTCTGTGACTTTCTTTTCTTGCAATTTCTTTGGCTTGTTTTAGAATTAGGGTATCTGATGAAAGAGTTCATAGAGAATTGGTTTAATTTCTTCCTAAGGTATTTGGTTAAAGTTGCTAATGAAGAAAACTGGGTTTGGTGCTTTCTGTTTTGGAAGAAAAGTATGAATTCAATCATTCTCTAAATGAGCAATTTCTTTAATAGATAAAAGCCTATTCACATTGTCTCCTTCTTCTTGTGTGATTTTTGTCAGATTGTATCTTTTATGGAGTTTGTACATTGCATCTAGGTCATCCAATCTGTGGACATAGGGTTGTTCATAGTATTCCTTATATATCCCAGGGGTTTGTAGTGATGTCCCCTCTTTCATTTGTGATAATAATAATTTGTGTCATCTCTCTTTTGTTAGCCTGGATAGAGGCTGACCTTTTCAAAGAACCAGATTTTGGTTTTGAGAATTTTCTTTTAATTCTGTTTCCAATTTCATTGCTTTTTACTCTAATTTTTATGTGGTCCTTCTTTGGACTTAATTTGCTTTACTTTTTCTAGTTTCCTAAAATGTAAGCTTAGGTGATCTATTTTAAATTTTTTCTTTTTTATTCCTTGTAGTGAATGCATTCATTTTGTTTTCGGCCCTCTTTTCCCTGCATATCACAAATTTCAATAATATAGTTACTTTCATTTTGTACAAAAATTTTTTTTTAGTTTTTCTTAATTTCTTTTTTGACCCTTGTGTTATGTATAAGTGTCTTATTTAATCTCTGCATAATTTGGGATTTTTCAACTATCATTCTGTTTTTGATTTCTAGTTTAATTCCATTGAGATCTGAGAATAGATGTCACATAATTTCTATTATTTAATCGTTAAGGTGTATTTTATGGCCATACTATGGTCTATTTTTGTGGATTATGTGTATCAGAAGCATGTGTATTCTGCTATTCTTGGATAAAGTAGTCTATAGTTTCCCATCATATCCAATTGATTGAGGGTGTTGTTGAATTTACTAAATTTTTTACGGATTTTCTGCCTGCTGAATGTATCCATTTTGAATAGAGGCATGCCGTATACTCCAATTATAGTAATGATTCATCTATTTCTCCTTGGATTTTCATTGGGTTTTGCTTCACATGTTTTGATGCTCTGGTATTAAACGTATACACATTAAGGATTGTTGTGTATCCTTCATTAAATAATCTCTCTCTTTATCCTTAATAACTTTCCTTGGTCTGAAGTTTGCTCCACCTGAAATTAATATGCTTTCTCTGATTAATATTAGCATGTGTTTCTTTCTGCATCCATTTAATTTTAATCTTTATGTGTCTTTATATTTACAGTGGGCTTCTCATAGACAATATATGGTTAAGTCTTATTTCTTGGTCCACTCAGACAATCTGCCTCTAAATTTGTGTCCTTAAACCAACAGCATTCAAAGTGATTATAGATAAAATCAAATTACTATGTAACATGCTACCATTTCATTATTCTTACCCTTGTTTTTTCTTTCACATTTTGTTTTATAGGGTTTTTGGGCATTTTATATTGATGCCATTTTCTCTCTTAGTTAGCATATTAGTTATGTGCTAATATATATATCTTTACTCCTTTTAAGTGGTTGCCCTGGATTTGCAATGTACGCTTAAATCAATCCATGTTCACTTTCAAATAACTCCATGCTGCTTCATGGGTGGTGTCGGTGGCCTACAATACCAAAATTGTACTAATTTCTCTCATCTGTCCTTGGCACCATTTTTGCATATATATTTACAGAATTGAATATGCTATTGCTATTATTATTTTGTACAAACTGTTATCTCTTAGAACAATTAGAAAAATAAAATTTTAAATTTACCTTCTTCAATATTCTTCTTGATTTGTATATATCTGTTATGGTTTAGATGTGAGGTGTCCCCCCCCAAAAATCACGTGTGAAACAATGAAAGAAGTTTTGGAGAAGAAATGATTGTGTTACAGCCTTAACCTAACCAATGAATTAATCCCTGATGGGATTAACTGAGTGGTAACTGGAGACAGGTGGAGTGTGGCTGGAGGAAGTGGGCATGACTATGGGGTATATATTTTCTATCTGGAGAGTGGAGTCTCTCTTCTTCTTGATCATCCTGTGAGCTGCTTCTCTCCTCCACACTCTTCTGTCATGATGTTCTGCCTCATCTTGAGCCCCCAGGAATTGAGCTGGCCTTGTATGGACTAAGACCTCTGAAACCGTGAGCCCTCAAATAAACTTTTGTTCCTCTACAGTTGTTCTGGTTGGATCCTTTTAATCACAATGAAAAATCTGACTAAAACAGCATCTGACTTTCTGTTCTTTATTATTTTTCTTTAAAATTTTTCATACTTTCAAATTTTTGAATAGCTGCTGTCTCTTGTGTATTGGATTCACAAACCATTAAGAGAGTCCTAAGAGCTCTCAGAAGAAAGCTTTATTGGTGAAAGGGGATGAATTTGTAAATGTGAAATAAAGAAAAAACTGTTTTTTTCTTGCCTCTTTGCTTCTCTGTTTTACTGTCTCTGTCTATATGTTGGGAGAGAAGGATGATGGGGAATGAAAGATCAGAAGCACTGCTTTAAGAAACATCATTGATGTTTAAATGTAGTATCTATTTATATAACTATCTAGACAGAAACAGATTAACAGATTCCTGAAGAGATAACCTGGAGTAGATGCTAAAACTAAGTGAGCTGCAAACATGTCCCACTCACTATCCACTGAGGCGATTGGTGTGAAAACCCTTTCTGACAGATTAGGAGCACAGTTCAAAAACCCGGAGTGGAAAAGTTGGGGTGAAGAAAAAAGTCTGTATGCTGCTGAAAGTGCTTAAAGTTTAGCCATTATTTTGCACACTGATAAAACACTGTGTTGGCCTGGGTAGAAGTCCTAGGAAGTAACGTTGAGAAACAGCAGGAGGAGCAGCAACGGTGAGGGAAGATTAACCTCAGCTGAGCGCTGCTCTGGGAAAGTGGGAAGAATTATCTACTTTGTCAGTGAAGTTTTCCTCTGTCAGAGCCAGCAGCAGTTGGAAGTGATTGGGACTATCGGGAGTGCGGACAGGGACTTCTGTGGCTCTGAAATGGGGTGGATTTATGCAGCACATGGAGACTCAAGGCAGCTTTTCAAGGTAGAATCAGTCAGGGAGGAGAGATGTTTATTGGTTTCTGAGTGTTTTTTTTTTTTCCCCTCCTACTTTTCATAAAACTTGCAAGCAGGCCCTGAAAAATAAGATGTCTTGCCCACTGCGGATTTTCATGCACTCACAGCCTGGTATTAGGACCTTGCAACAGAGCCAGGGAGGTTGGCCAGAACACCTTCCACTGTGGGGCTTGATAAATATTTGCCAGAGAAGGGGGAAGAGAACATGGGAAAGTCCTTCCTGAGATGTGTGTGAGTCTTTAACTTACAGATCAAGTCTCTGAGCTCATCTGTCCTGGTTCATGGCTGGACTCAGATTCTTGAAGACTCACAGACCAGGAGGAAACACAGGGGGATCCAGTAAAGAGCCTGGAGAGAAGTCTCCATGCAGATTATTTGGGGCATGTTGTGCCATTTAACTTCCTCTGCTGTGAAGTGAGGCAGTCAAGACCCTGGAGAAGAGTGGAAGGCTGGAACCCTGGTCACTGGTCCCCTTAGGAACTCGTGACCAGCCAGCACCCTGGTCATACTGGCTCTTTATCAGCTTGCTGTTTAGTCCCACTGAGCTGTTGAGGAAAGTGTGACTTGTCTGGTGCCTCTCTGTCTGATGTGCTTCTCTGCCCACATCTTATCTGAGGCACCGTCTCCATATCCTGGGGACTGTGCCAATCTTGATCTGTATATGAATCATACCATTTTATCCTTCCTTTTTTTAAAAAATATTTATTTTTAAGTGCTGGGGATGGAACCCAGGGTCTCACACATGCTAGGTAAGTGCTCTACTACTGAGTTATTCCCTCAGGCTCATTTCATTCTTTTGATAACCCTGCGAGTGGTAGATATCATGATTTTGCACTTTTCTTTTGAGGAAATTGGGGTATAGAGAACTTATGCTGTCTTTTTTTGTCTAGCTGCAATTCCTGAGCCCTGTTGATTGGGAGGTTCCTCAAATACTACTCCACTTGTTTCTTCCACTTTCCTTCCTCTTTCCCCCCTCAACTTCTCTGTCTGAGGAGAAAGGACAGGTGAAAATTCCATTGAGTTCAGTTGTGTTCAATTCAATAGTAATTGTGGTCTTAGACTGTGCCAGGATGGCTGGGTGGCTGCATCCTCAAGGGTAGGAACTAACATATACACAATTGTTATATAAACCAGAGGGACCAAGTGCTATGAAGGAGTTACACTGACTGCCTTGCCAGGGGCTAGTGCTGTTTAGGTAGTGGTAGGGGCAGCAGAATGTGGGGACTCGTGAGTGGGAGACATGAGTGAACCTCTGAAAACGGAGTGTTTTACACAGACAAGGGGAAAGAAAATTGCCAGTAAATGGTACAAAAGCTCACAGGTCAGGGTGGATGGAAGTCGCCTGTAGTATAGATTTGCTGGAGCTCAGAGGAAAGGGAGTGAGTCTGGGAAGCAGGCCAGGCCCATGCACCTGCCTGTGGCCTCTGGAGGTAAAGACCAGGCTCAGGGGCTGACTGCCGGTGTGGGGCTTTGTGCTGGAGTGAGTCCTACCTGGGGGTTAGATGGTTCTCTGAGCATTGTCTGCGACTTCAGGCAACCTCTCTGACACCCAAAGGAAGAGAGAAAATAAAGTGACCTTTTCCTACAATGGGAAAGAATTCCAGAATGGATGTGATGAAGAAGCAAAAGGCAATACTGTGAAAAATGCTTCAGGTTTGCAAATCCAGGCACCTTTGCCTCTCCTGTGTCCATAGCAGCTGTTAGGGGCGGCGCCAGGGAGGGAGGGAGATACCCTTCTAATTAGTGCATTTAAGATAGAACTGTAGGTCTGCAGTTTTGAAAGTTTTTCTTTTTTCTTTCTTGTAAATACCACTGAGACAGTGATAAAAGGCTGGGTGTAATGCAAGGGTTCTGGTGAGCGGACCATCACTTTGCAAGTTGCTGACTTAAGCACTTGTTCTTTCCCTCCCATGCTAAACAGTACCAAAAGAAACACCCTGAGATGGAATATCAATGATCTTTGTTTCATTTTTCATATTGCTCTGCATAAATCTTGCAGTCACCATTTACCTGGAAAAACAAAAACAAAAAGAAGGCGGTGATGGGGTACAGTGACTTTAGGTGGGGGTAACGTTGGGATAGAACCAACAATAGTGGGGTCTGTCATGGTTTAGGTGTAAGTTTAGAGGTGAAATTATTGGGTTATGAGAGCCTTGACATAATCAGTACATCAGTCCACTGATATGAATTTATGGGGTGTTAGCTATAGTCAGGTGTATATGGTTGGAGGAAGCAGGTCAGTGGGGGTGTGCCTCTGGGGTTTATGTTCTGTCCCTGGTGAGCAGAGCTCACTGCTCTGCTTCCTGACTGTCATGTCCTGAGCTGCTTTGCTTCTCCACACCAGCATGGTGTTCTGCCTCACCTCAGGTTCAGAGCAATAGAGGCAGCTGTCTATGGGCTGAGCCCTCTGAAACTGAGAGTGCCAAATAAACTATTTTTGTCAGGATTTTTGGTCACAGCAATGCAAAAGCTGACTAACACAGGTTCCAGTGTTGCTCCATGGTGCATCTTGGACCCTGCAGTTAAGTATGTGCACTCTGGTATAGATGCATGTGGGTCTGCATATGCATATCCTAGGGGCTCCCAAGGCAGTTTAAACATGGAATGGAAGCCCTGTGATTTCCTTATAGCTTCTCTTGCCCTTGACAGGCAGCCAAAGGGGTGAGTGTGAGGTTGTTCTGGTAGAAAGAAATCACAATATAAACTTCTCTATCCCCTCACACGTCAAAGTTGGCTATTTAAGACTGAGTGAAAAAACAGAGGGATTATTGGGAAACAAAGAAAAAGAAAATGCAGAAAACTCCAAAGTCTTGCTAATATATTTTTAAGAACTTCTTTTGTTTTTCCGGTTCATTTTGTAATAGGAGGAGACCAAAACCTAGCTAGGCACAGTCCCGTATAAACTGTGTGATACTCGCGATTGTGAATGGAATATAAAATTCCACGTCAGATGTTGGAGAATGTCATCGGTTTGCATTTTGTAGAACAGAAAATGTTTATTGTGAAGTATGAAGAAGTTTTTATATGCAACATGAATGCAGCAGATTGTATAAAATAAATCTGGGGAAAAAGTTTATATCCCAAGCCCCAGAGTCTCAGACCTTTAAATCAATACTCACTCCACTGATGAGGACAGTTTCCCAATTGATGTATCAGTGTAGCCAGTCAAAACATAAAAGCAGCCCCCAGGGAGGAAGCAGGTGTGACACTAAATTCTCTTCTCAGTCTAGGGACAGCCTGGGCTCTGAATTGAATTTCTGTAACTGTAAATTCTACAGTTAACTATGTTGGCTAGAAATTGCACTAAAATGCAGTCCTACGGTCTAGTGATCATGGTACTTCAAGGATACCTTGCAGTCTTCAATTCTTGCCCTTGAATGCCTGATGGGACAGACCGGGTGGAGTTTATGTTTGTGTCTTCAGGAGTCAGGCACACAAGCCCCTCTTTACAGGAGCTCTTTGTCGTTTTCAAACCATTGGTCATGACTGCTCATGGAGTTTGTCACCAGATCTGCTGGAGTGAGGGATACAAGGCTGTTATCATGGGCCCAAGGTCAGAGACTCAAGGCAAGGGCTAACTAAGTTCAGAGTGGACAGGGGACTTCAAAGAGGTGACCACAGAATAAAATATACTGATGAGTTTTTATTGAGAGGAGGAGGAAACAGAGGCCCATGAGGGCTTCTGAGCTATGTGTGGGTTTCTAAGCAGGGGCGAAGCATTTATGTATCTGTTCTCTTCCCTCTTCTGAGCTTCTGGGGCCATCTGCTTCTTCTCTGCTATCAGGAGGATGAGGTTCCATTTGCTATTATTGCCCATCTATAGGTTCTTATCCTCATAATAATACAGTGGCACAAAATCTCAGTGATGGCAACTGGCTTGCTGGCCCTCTGAAAACAGAACTGAGATAGAGACACAAAGAAGAGAAAACTGAGTTACAGGGGAGGGATATCCCTGGACTGGGAACACCTGTGTCCATCAAGGAAAAGAGAGTTGCAAGGGCAAGAGGCCAGTGTATGTGTCATAGCATCAGTAAGCCAAGATCTGTACCATGTCATCACATGGTTTCTTGCTCCAAAAATAATTTCTTACTGATGGCTCCATTGTTCTTTACTTGTCTCTCTCCCATCCATATGCTCCAGGAAACTCCTCAGGAAGAAGACTGATATAGAAGCATGCCTATTTTTTTAAAAAAATTTTTTGTATCAGGGATTGAAACCAGGGGTGTTTAATCACTGAGCAACATTCCCAGACTTTTTAAATATTTTGTTTAGAGACAGGGTCTTGCAGAGTTACTTAGGACCTCATTAAATGGCTGAGGCTGGCTTTGAACTTGTGATCCTCCTCCCTCAACCTCCTAAGCCCCTGGGATTGTAGGCATGTGCCACCTCACCTGGCAAAGCATGACTATTAATCAATCACCCTGTGGATAATACTTGACGTCTTTTGACTGGGAAAAGCACTTCATGAGATGCAACATAGTGGGTGTTTCCTTTCCAGATGCCCCAAGTTTCAGTTAATGATGGAGATGTATAGTACTATATGGTTGTGTTGTTCTACAGTGCATTGAATAAATGCATTTCATTGCTGAATCACTTGGTGTCTAAGTTGAGTCAGATCCCAAGGCTCAAAATGCCAGTAGAGTCTCTTCACCTATTTCCCATCCAGTGCAGTTCAGGCCTGGATGTATCTTAACTTGCTGATAAAGCTAGCAAGGCTCATTTTCCTGTACTGGATCATCTTATGTGCCAACACTAAGGATCAACGGATTTTAATAAATTATATCTGGGTTTTAGTCCATTAAAGGTTAAAAAAAAAAGCCTTTGAATCTCTCATAAGTCTGCTGGAGGATATCTTATTCCAAGGGAACTTCTCTTCAGTGAAAGTGGACACTCTGCTTAACTGAATGAGAGTACAGAGAAAGAAGAAAAGTCAACACATTTGCTGGGCACAGTGGTGCACTCCTGTAATCCCAGCAACTCAGAGGCTGAGGCAGGAAGACCACAAGTTCAAAGCCAGCCTCAGCAACTTAGCAGGGATGTGGCTGATTGGTTAAGTGCCCCTGGGTTGAATCCCTGGTACCATTAAACAAACATGTTTTGTTTTCCACAGATGGAAGCATACAAATGTTCTTGAGGAGGGTGTAGGTATGGGGAAGAAAACACATAAATATATGCTTCTACCAAGACAGTTACAAGACGGCAGTTCTGTGACCCTTTTTCTAAAGGAGGTGACAAGAGGGCTCTAGATGGATTATAATTACAGATGTCATGTCTCAGGGTACCCCTCCACCTTGAGAAACCTCAAGGCTAGAAAAATGACCTGGATAAAAAGGAGTGACTCTAGTCCTCTGAGATCACCAGGTCTTAAAACATCAGGGACACTGCTTGTCCTGGGCAGTTCATTTTACTTGTAAATGTTTAAAGTGTTAGACTTTTAGGTATGGCTTGGAGATAAGATTAAATGTCACCAGGGCTTTAGAAACACCCCCAAATGGAAAATTTTGTATGCTTGAAAAGAAGTAGCAAATTTGCTAAAGGATTTCAAGGCTGTTGTTAAGTCATGCTATTAGGAAAGAAAGGTCAGTGTTAGGCCGATTGGAAAATTGATGGAGCGTGTCTCGGGGACTTCTCTGTGCTCCTTGAGGGCCCTGTGTAGACAGCCAGAGACTGCACCCCCTTCCGCATGCATAGCCTTTTATACTCTCTCTCACAGGTCTCACCTGTCCTTCTGTCTTTCTACCTGGCAATCAGAGGCAAGGTGCGTTCATCATGCTACCAGTTTCACATGGTTCAATATAACATAAGCTCACAAATTCTGTGTTTAGGTAGCACAAATACAGAATCGTAAAAAATTTAAAGGGAAACATTATTGGTAAAGTAATACACAATTAATCAAAGAATGTTTGATGCCTCAGGGCCCATCTAGACTTGTTTGCCCCTTACCTAATCCCAGACTGAGAAAAGGTTGGCTGACTGCCTGCCTTGGATGGGTAAGAAGGCTGGTGCATAGTGAGGCCCCACCGTGGCCTGGAGGCATGGCTTCTCAGCTGAGCAGTGAATAATAAACTATCTTTTCAGTGGCAATTATCTCTTGATTTGTTGACCTTATTGTACTAACTTTTCTATGTATTCACTATATTTTAGAGTATACACAAGGAAGCTGGCCTTGCCTGATTTAGCCAAAGATCAGAGGGCAAGAAATTGAGGAAGTTCATAAAGCTCACCTCTTGGGGTCTGAGAAGTATGGTAAATAGGGTTAGGAAAATGGATTTGGTGGGGTGAAATATATTCAGCACATACCTTATTTTTCCTAATAAGGTGTCATGAATTGGTATTCCTTCAATAAAGGGCCTAAACATCTTTTTAAATCTTATTTTACCAGTAATCACTAGAGAACAATGAGGGCAATGTATGTCATTTCTTGCCTGAGATGGGAGTCATTTTCCTTAATAGCTTTATTAAAGTATAATTGACATAGAATATACTGCTTATTTGAAAAACACACACTTTGATCAGGTCTGGTATATGTATACACCTGTGAAAGCATCTCTAAAATTAAGGTAAGAAGTATACCTTTTCATCACAAAAGTATTCCTTTAGCCCTTTACACTTCTTTCTTTCTGTGTCCACTCCCAACTGCCTATGGCAGCAATTGATCGGCTTTGTTATTATATATTTGTTTACATCTTCTGAAAATGTATATACATGGAATCACAGCATAGATAGTCTTTTCTGACTTCTTTCACTTCAGATTCATACATATTTGTGTTTTCTGTCACTATGGTGAAATACTTGAGATAATTAACTTATAAAGAGAAAAGGTTTATTATGACTCACAGGTTTGGAGCTTCTAGTACATGACCAAGAGGCCCCTATGGGCCTGCTCGAGGAGTTCGTGGTGGGGTGAAATTTCTCACCTCATGACTGGGAAGTGAAAGAGAAAGAGGGAAGGACTGGCATCCATTATCCTCTTTGAAGTCACACCTCTAGTGACTTAAGGACCTCCTCTAAGACTCTACTTTTAAAAAGTTCAATCACTTCCCAGTAGTGCACCCTTTGGGATGAAGCCTTGAACATGTGGGTCTTTGGGGAGCATATAAGATCCAAACTATAGCAATATTATTATATATATATGAATAGTTTATTCTTTTTAATGATGAGCTAGTATTCTATTTTATGGATGTATTACAATTTATTTGTCCATGTTGATGGACATGTCTGTGTTTTCCAGTTTCTATGTTTGAGAAATAAAGCTGCTATGAACTTCTTGTACAAGTCTCTGAGGGGACATATGCTTCATTTCTGCTGGGTAAATACCAAGGTCAGATTACATGGTAGGACATATGTCTGAATTGGGTCCCCACCCAAGTCCATATGTTGACATCCAGACCACCAGTACCTTAGAATGTGATAGTACTTGGAGATGGGGCCTTTAAAGAGTTAATTTAAGTTGAAATGAACCTATTTAGGGTGGGTCTCATGCAATATAATTGATCTTTTTAAAAGAGGAGATTAGCATATAGATACTCACAGAGGGAAGACCATGTGAGGACAGAGCAGGTAGGTGGCCATCTTCAAGCCCAGGAGAAAAGTCTCAGAAGAAACTAAACCTGCAGACACTTTGGTCTTGGATTTCTAGCCACGAGAACTGTGAGACAATTCATTTCCATTGTCTAGGCTGTTATCTGCTGTTTCTTATGGCAGCGTTAAAAAATCAACTCAGTAGCTATGCGTTTAACTTGTTTTCAGAAATTGCAAAACTGATTTCCAAAGTTTTTGTGTCATTTTTAGTCTTAATGACAATCAATGAAAGTTTTAGCTGCTCTGAACCCTTGCCCATGCTTATTAATAATTTAATAAGTATGCACTGAGATCTCTTTGTGGTTTTAATAAGAATTTTCTTAACAACAAATGATGTTGAGAATCTTCCCATGTGCTTCTTCAACATTCAGAGATAGTAAATGTAGAGGTATATAAATCTGTTGATTTTTCTTAAAAAATAAGGTATTTGTAATTGAAATTTAACAATTTTTATATTTGCATGAAAATACACTATCATATTTTGATATGCAAATATTTTCTTTCAGGTAGTAGCTTATTTTTTAATTCTTTTACTCATGTCTTTTGGATAGCAGAGATTCTTAATTTTAACTAAATTCAAATAGTCTATTTGTTCTTAAGCAGATTATGTATGTTGTGTCGTATCTATAAAATGTGCCTAACCCATGGCTTTGAAAATTGTATTCTTTTTTTCCTGGAAGTTTTGTTATTTTAGGTGTCACAATTAGGTCTATGGTTCATTTTGAGTAACTCTTTAAATATGGTTTCTGCATCTTTGATTGAAAACATATTCTTTCTCCACTGAATTACCTTTGGCAAAAATCACTTGACTGTGTGTATGAGTGAGTATTTTCGGTACTGTTCTGTTTCATTCATCTGTTTGTTTTATTGATGCCAATACCATACTCTCTTGATTATTGTAGCTTTATAATAAGTATTAAAATAGATACTGCAAGTCCTTTCACCTTGTTCTTTGTTTCCAAAGTTTTTCTGGCTTTCCTAAGTGCTCTGCAAACTCATATGCATTTTAGAATCAGCTTGTCAATTTCTACAAATAAAAGGTGCAGAGATCTTGAGTGAAATTGCCCTGTTTCTATAAATAATTTGTATAAGAATTGACAGTTGAACAATGTTGAGTTTTATGAATCATAAATGTGGTTTATCTTTCCAGCTATATGGGTCTTCTTTAATTTCTCTTAGCAATGCTCTTATTTTTGGTATCTAGGTCTGATATTTTATCATTCTTATTCTAGAGAATTTCATATTGTTGATGCAATTATAAATGGCATTAACAAATAAATTTCTGATTGTTGCCATACAACTGATTTTTTAAATATCAATTTTGTATACTGAAATATTGCTAACTCACTAAGTAGGTCCAGAGATCTTTAAAATACATTCTAGAATATTTTCCACTCATGCAATCCTGTTTGTGAATAAAAGCACTTTTTTCCTTTTTTCCATGAAAATAAATGAAAACTACCCAAATGAGAGGAAAGAAAACATATTTACTACTATAGCAAGGGGAGTCAATCACCATCACTTGTGTTTGGCAGAGACTCAAAGGCAATCGGAGGAGTGGGAAAACTTTTTAGTGGACGAAAGAGAGGTTTTTATTCCTCTTCCTCTAGCAGATCATTTTAGTAGGTGCATTATAATTATACATAATAGTAGGATTCATTGTTACATATTCATACATGCACATAATAGAATGATACTATTTGGTCAATTTTGTTTCCTAGTATTTCCCCTTTCCCAAGGGACAAATCTGAGTATGTGCTGGCTGGAGGCTGGCTTAGGGAAGTTGTAGGTGGATTAAGTAGAAGTGAGGCATCTATGTGATTGATTTGGGTGGATATTTGGCTTTTTCCAAATGATCCCAGGTGAGAAGTGGACAACATCAATCATGTCCTGGTGGTGTGGGGTTGATTGCTACAAGTATTGTTTGGCTTGTTTGCTACGGACAGTAGTTTGCCTGTTTGGACTGGTTACTACAGATAAGGTTGGTTTCTTGAGCCAGATGCTGCAGGTTGTTGGTCAGTTCTGTTTTTACCTATGGTCTGACCATTGTCCATCTGTTTGTTTATTCTTTCGCTTTGCAATCTGAATACACTTTATTTCTTTTGCCTTCCTGTTGCATTGGTTACAATCTTCTGTAGAACATTGCAAAGAAAAGGTCAGAGTGGCTATCCTTAGGTGATCAGGCAATCATCTGGGGAAAACATTCAGTCTTCAACCATTAAGTGTTAGTGGTAGTTTTGTTTTATAGATGTCTTTTATAAAGTTCAGGACTTTACATCTATTCCTACTTCTGATGAAGAGGTGTTTAAAAAAAAAAGCAAGAGGAATTTATGTTAGAATTTTCACATGCCTTTTTAAAATATCTATTTCAATGTCTATATGAATTCATTTTCTTCTCTCCCTGTTTTTTTCTCTTTTTCTCTTTCTGTAGGAATGGTAAACTTGATTGATTGATTTTTAAATTTTTAACCTACCTTGTGTTCATGAGATAAAGGGATTTATGTCATGATTTTTATACATCGTTACACTGGAATGACTAAAAATTTGTCAAGAATTCTTACATGTATATTCATGAAGAGTATCACTTCCTGGTTTTCTTTCTCGTAGTATCTGTTTTGTATGAGAATAATGCTGGCATTGAAATGATTTGAAAAAAAGGTCCTCCTCTTCCATCTTCCGTAAGAGTTTGTGTACAGTGAATACTGTTTCTTTAATGTCTGATAGAATTTCCCCGTAAAATTATCCAAGTGTGGTGTTCCCTTTATGGAAAGATTGTTTAACTACAAATTCAATTCCCTTAATAGTTACACTATTTGGGTTATCTGTTTATTCTCAAATGAACGGTAGTTTTTTTCCCAAGTAATTTGTTCATCTTATCTAAGTTGTAGAATTAATTGGCAGGAAGCTGTTCATAACATTTCTGAGATTGGTGATTTGTGTTTTCTGTATTTTTTCCAGTCAGACCAGAGGTTTTACCAGTTTTACCGATCTTCTCAAAGAACCAACTTTTGCTCTCATTATGTTTTTTATAATTCTTTCATTTTTTTACTTTCTTGATTTCCACTCTGATATTTGCTTTTTTTCTTCTACTTTAATTAGGATTAATTTAGTCATCTTTTTTTTAAGGCAGAAGAAGAGGCCATTGATTTGAGATTTTTTCTTCTTTCCTATTATAAGCACTTAGTACTATAAATGTAAGGTATATTTTCAAGATCTTTATATGACAAACACAGAGTTAAAGTTGATGGAGGTTATAAATTTTCATGTTCTACCTTTATATTTTGTAGTTAAGGAAATATATATTAACATCTTAAAATTGATTTATGTGCCTCCAATGATGCCTCATTAAACTTTTCTTTTGAAATCAGAGGATGTTAGATATATTTGTACTCAGACTAATATTCTGTTTTCTTTGTAACTGATCTCAAAATTCCATTCTATCTACTCATTATGGACCTAAAATAGCCTTTGGTGCAATGCAATCCTAATTTTCTTCTGATACCACAGCCTGTGTTTCTGTATATCTACCTTGGAGGTCACAACCCAAGGGGAGTGCTATTAAAAGTCCAAAGAAGATGTTAGAAGAGTAACCATGGATTCTGGCTAATAAGTCAAAGGCACAAGAACTGGATGAGAAGGGCAAATGAATGTGTGTTCATGGAGGGATTGTTGAGATTTTACAAAAAAATAACTAAAAAGTCTGTTCTTGCTGTTCTTTGTTTTGGTAGTAATAATTCAACCCAAATAATCCACATTCCAGACGATTTATGCTGGTGTTTTTCAATTTATGCCTGATATAATATGCATCAAGGATTTGGAGAGCAAATGAATGCATGATATGAAATTCTATGTACTATTTACTTGCTATAGTTCATGGCTATTTAACTGCTCTCATAGCTAAAATATGTCTGGCAGGATTTTTTTTTTGGTAGAGTTAGTTTAGTAAAAAGAAGCCAAGAATATTAATAGGCCCCCATAATTGTTAATTTCCTCCCTTACTTTGGCCCAATTTCATAAATTCACTCTTGGCTGAGAGGAATAAGATTAGAAATACCAGGAATTGGATTGAAATATGACTTAACATCAACATATCACCCCTTCTTGAAGTCCAGAAGAAAGGACTGTAGGGGAGAACAGATGGTTGTGTTTAAGGCACTAATTTCTGCTGGATTCCTAATTCAGCAAAGAAGAAAGGAACCAGCAGCCGCAGCCTCCCCTTGGCTGCTGTTTTTTGTCATGTAAGTCAGAAACAACTGCAGTGGGCTGTCGAGGAGCTGAAGGCAGCTAAACCCTCTCTCTCTCTCTCTTTTTTTTTTTCTTAAATAATAGTCATAATTTTTCCACCCTTATTCATCAGTTTTCAAAAATTTAGTGCATTTATATGGAATAGCAAATCAGTCAGCAGGTGAAAAGAAGTGGGACAGGCTCACTTGAAATCTAGTTAAGAGCAGGTGGCAGGAGGGGAAGGGCTGAGCATGGTGCTGCATAATCATGTGATGCCCATTGAGGTTTGGAGGAAGATGTGATTATTTTCCTTGGATGAGAAAATGTCCAGCCTGAATATATGATGACACTGGTTAAACACTTCTCCGTCGTCTTGGGCTAACTTTATATATGCATATTTATCTGTGGGCTGACTTCTGAGAAGAGATTGAGTCAAAATTAGATTTTCCAGAATGATGAGGGTAAGGAAGAAATTATAGAATACTGACCATGTTTTTGAGAAAGACAAGCAGAACTGGGTTTGACAGACATTCTGTTTCCTTTATTATCAGTCTCAACACTGTAAGACTAATGAGTACACTACATGTGAGCAATTGAAACCAAGAGGCATTCTTTTTTTGTTTTTTTTGGACACCTACAGTGTATTCTGCCTTGTTAGAATATAGGTGATTGATCTAACATTGTTTTTGTTACAAAAGGGGTTGTGTTTGGGGGCAACATGAGATCATGGGGTTATTAGGATTGGATTTGATGAATTGCTTAAATAAAAATAACAAAGGGACTAGAATATATACTAGGTACCATAAGACACATGAGGGGTTGGAAGAAGAACTTGACTTTGGTCAAGGCAGCTCTTTCTAGCTGAGGGGATCCCTACAGGGTTGACAGTTGAAGATCGTCTGATGACAGTTCTCTGTGTAGCAGGACAACAAATTCTCCCTTGAAGGGGGATTGGCTGGTGCATCTTTGTTTCTATGAAGGTGACTGACTTTATGTGTTCTAGGAGTCTCTCTATTGAGTCTGTCAATTTTTCTAGATATATATTTGCATTATTTGCAAACAATTAGTTTAATTTCTTTTTTCTTTCTTTACAACTTTTATGAAAATCTCTAGCACTGTCCAGCAGCAGTGGGGATGATGGTCCTATTCTTGTTTCTTTTCTTAAAAAGAATGCAATAAAAATTTCTCCACGAAGTGTAATGGTTGTTGTAGATTTTAAAATTAAACTGTAAGGAAAGAAGAATATTTTTCTCTTTTCCTAGCTTACTAAATTTAAAAAAAAATCATAAATAGGTGCTATATTTTTTATCAAATGATTTTTCTGTATTGGTTGATATATGATTTTTTTCTTTCTTCAGTCTATCAATGTGCTGAATAACAATTTAATGTTGTGTAATGTTTGTATTTCTTAGGTAATCTATCAATCTCATCTAATGATCTGGGCCTCTATACCTTTTGTCGGTGATGGTAGTTGTAGTGATGGTAGCCCCTATTGCCAATCTATTTGAAATAGATTGGATTCGATATTTTATATATGTGGAATCAGCCGTATGATAATGTGGTCTTTTGTATCTAGCTTATATCACATAGCAAATGTTTTCAAGGTTTATCCTTGTTCTAATGTGTATCAAAATGCCTTTTTTTTATGACCAAATGATACTCTTTAGAATATTCTGCATTTTGTTTATTTAGCCACCAGTTGGTGGACATACGGACTGTTTCCACATTTTAGCTGTTAGGGATAATGTAACTGCAAACAATCATGTACAAACTTTTGTATGGACATATGCTTTTAAGTTCTCATGAGTGTCTGTCTGGAGTAGAATTTTTGGGTCAGATGGTACTCTATCATTTTCAGCAACTGCCAAACTGTTTTTGGGTCTCACTAGTTTACACTTCCACCAGAATGTATGAGATCTCAATTCTTCCACATTTGAGGACGCTTGCTATTGTCTATCTTGACAAATCAATATCATATAGCTTTTGATAGCTATCTTGTGTGTGAAGTGGTATCCTATTGTAGCTTCTCTGTCCATTGCTTTAATATCTAATTATGGTGAGCATCTTCTCATGAACTTATTGGCCATTTGTGCATCTCTTTCGGAGAACCAATATCTTACTGCAACCCCCACCATATTTACAAATTGCTCCTTGGCTTCAAATTCTGACTTGTTCTGGAATCAAATCCATTTTATATAGGAGTCTCTTTCTATTCTGCAATATCATTTTTAAATAAAATCCATCTTCAGAGTTTTAATACCTGTTTGGCTCTGGCTTTCTTTAAGAAAGTTCTTTGCTTATTTTAATTAAGATATTTGTCTTTTTATTTTAATGTCATAAGTTTTTAATATGTTTTGGATAAAAGTAGTCTTTCAACAGACACATAATTTGCAAATATTTTCTCCCATCCTATTGGTTGTCTTTTTACTTTCTTACTAGTGTCCTTGAAGCTCAAAAATTTAAAAATTTTTAAGCCCATCTTGTCTTTTTTTTTGTTATATATGCTTTTGGTGCCACATCTAAGAAGTGATTTGCCTAATCTAAGATCACAAATATTTACTTACAAATATTTACTACAAAGGGTTTTGTAGTTTTAGCTAGCTACTACATCAATGTCAATAATAAATTTTGAGTTAATGTTTATGAAATGAGATAGAGTACAACTTTATTTTTTACATATGAATCTTCAGTTAACAAACCACCATTAAATGATCTGGGGACTCTTGTCAAAAATCAATTAACCATAAATGTAAGGCTCTATTTACAGATTCTTCATTTTGCTCCATTGATCTATCCTTATTTGTCTTGAGTATCATAGCTTTAAGTTTTGAATTAGGAAATATGAGCTTCCCAATTTTGTTCTTTTCAGATTGTTATGGTTAATATTTGTCCATCTGGTTTTTGCAATTAGCTTATCCCAAGTATGTTTTTTAACCTTTTTATTACCTTTTAAAATGAAATTGTTTTTTTAATTTCCTTTTTGGGTTGTTCACTGTTAGTATTTTGAAATGCAACTGATTTTTGCATATTAATCTTATATTTTGTAACCTGAGTAAACGTATTTATTAATCATAATTTTTTTAATGGGTTCATTAGTGTCATGCCATCTGAAAAGAGAGTTTTGTTTCTTTCACTGTACCTATAGTATGTTGTTGAATAGAGGTGGTGAAAAGGGACTTTCTTGGCTTGTTCCTTATTAGGAGAAAATCTTCTGACCTTTCACCATTAAAAATGTCTTAGTAGGGCTGGGGCTGTAGCTCAATAAGGAGTGCTTGCTTAGCATTTGTAGGACCCTAAGTTCAGTTCTCAGCACCATAGGTATACAAAATGCTGTTAGGAAAAACATATTCTGTTAGGATTTTTCTCTAGCCTTACCAGATTGAAGAACTTATCTTCCTAGTTCTTGAGTATTTTTCTCATCAGAGGGTGTCAGATCTTGTTCAGAGTTGTTTTTAACCATATTTAGATGATCCTGGATTTTTTTGTCTTTCATTGTATAAATGTGGTTTATTATGTTCATGGATTTTCATCTATTAAACTGATAAACCTCACTTGGTCATGATACATATGTTTTTATTTTATGATTTCATGTTTTCGTTCCATATTAGCAATAGCTACTCAACCCTTAAAATATAATTATCTTCCTTCTTTAAAATTTTTGATTCATATATTCAATGTTTTTGCTCCACTTGGTTTCGTGCCTGCTGCCTGTGAGGATATTGGTGTTCCAGATAAAGACAGGATCCAAAAGGGGATTAGATTTAGGAGGGGAGATGATGGCTTCTCTTTGAGAGTATTGAGGGGAAATGTTCTGAAGGCTGTTAGGAAGAGGTAAATGGAAGTGTGTGGGGTGGGAAAGAGAAGAGCCTAAGAAATGAAAATTGGCAGCCTCTGAGAGTTTGAGAGCTGGAAGGCATTAAGTGGTGCCCCTTCCGAACCTGGCATCTTTCAAGCTCTGTGCTTTCCACCTCTCTTTGCAGGTCCTTGGGAGCCTGGCCTTGACACTGGTTCTTCCTGATTTTGCCTCTTGCACTGAAGTGCCATCCAGCTGAAGCTGGGAGATAGCTCACAGTCTGTTTTCTTTCCCTGCCAATCTGGGCTTGGCAGCCACAGAAAGGAGGGGAGATGGGAAGGTTAAAAAGGGTGGGAAGTCAAACCATGGTTTGTAAAAATCCACTTCACTAGGAACTGCAAGGGAGCTGGTGAAAACCCAATTCCCAGACCTCCACGCTAATAAATGTCATTATTAGATCTGAAACCCTCCTTTTTGAAAACTCCCTGTGATGCTGAATCATGTGTTACAGGCACCAAACTTTGAGTAAGAATGGAAAGAACTTCTCCAGTGTGACCTGCCTTTAGTGGATTAAGTGATAAAGTGGGGCCTGGGAATCTCTGAAGTTGCTCCTCAAGCCTCCCCAGCAGAGTGTGCTTACACCTCACACCCTGGAAATTCACACTTCTGCCTGTGTTTCCCTCTGGTTCCTCTAGTTGAGGGACAAGAGTGACATAGAGACTCGGAGTAGATTTCAGGGAGGGGGATATTGCTTGAGTACAATCATCTTCTGCTCAATCACCTGTCTAGAGAAGATGGATTATTTCAGAAATTCCCTATTTTTCTTTAATCATGCGATCAGTTGAAAGCAACCTGCAAACAGACTAAAGTCTGGGACTTGAGTAGGCAAATAGATAAATTGAAAAGCAGGTGGCAGTTGAGCTGCCGGTAAGAGCAGAATTGCAGCTGTCAGTGTGTGCAGGTTTCCCCTTAAGGTCTATAGAATAGTATTAAAACAAACATCACTGGAAAAATAAAACATGCTTCTGAATACCTAACTCTGTTTGAGGATGCTGTAGCATGCGATTCCAAAGGAAAAAAAATTGTTTCCCCAACATTAGGTGAAACAAAGCTACTAACCTAATTTTCTACTAGACATCATTGCTCAGCCCTATAGATTTCAGCATTGGTGAGCAGTGATTGCCATGCCTGCCACATTTCAGCTAGGTAATTTTTTGTGCAAAAAACTAGCTGAAATCTACATGTGTTAGAGTGAATGTGAGGTGAAGGGGCAGGACAAAGAGTTGAGAGGGATATGCTATTTTGTGTATATTATTTTGCACTGACTGAGAAACGTTCTTCATAAAATTTTCCGATCACTTTCTTTTGATTAAAAATGTTTTATATGCCTGGCAGTATTTTTGAAATCAACTTGGATATAAATTCTTTGGAAATAAAGTTGCGCTTCAAGTGTACCTGAGGAACTTTAAAAATGTAATTTGCTGAGAAATGGAGAATCCTTTTGTTAAGCAATTTTTTTTTTTCCTTGTGTACTGGGGATTGAACCCTGGTGGTGTTTTACAACTGAACCACACTCCAGAACTTTTTATTTTATTTTATTTTATTTTATTTTATTTTACTTATTTTATTTATTTTGAGACAGGGTCTTGCTAAGTTGCTTAGGGCCTTGCTTAGTTGCTGAGACTGACCTCAAACTTGAGATCCCCCTTCTTTAACCTCTTGAGTTGCTGGAATTATAGGCATGTGCTACCACACCTGACTAATTATTTTATCAGTTCACATTTAAAAAAACCCAAAACTTGCTTTGTTTACAGTAGGGCCCATTTATGTTCAGTAAACTGATTTACCTGGCTCTTGAACAGTTAATGGGTATTTATAGAGGAACTGCTCTATGCAGAATGTTTAAAAGTGCATTGTGGGGATTGATCAGGACTATACAAATAATAGGAGATAGAGGATTCAGTCTTAAAAACAGAGTCCAATTTGGGAATAATTATATGCCAAGGATTATAAACTAATAAGGTAAGAAAGAATCTACTGTGAAAATATTGTGCAGAATGAAGAAGGGACCAGAGCAGGCTGGGGCAGCACAGGCGAGCCCAGCTGCTGCTGACCTCATTATGGTTGCTGGGGTGATTGTCCCATCTTGCCCAGCTCATCATCCATCTCACAAGAACAAAGACTCTATTACTTTGTTTTCTTTCTCCAACTAAATTTCACTCCAAACAAATAGGAGGTGATTGCAGTAATGTTTGCTGGTGGCAATGGTGGGGTTAATCTTGGAAGACTTCACACAGTGGTATCTTTATAAAGTGCTAAAATTTTTCTTAGTCCAGCTGTGAACTTCATAGGAGAAACCAGGAGACCTTGGGAAATTATAGCCTAGGATTGGCTCATGTTGTTTAAGCTTTCACATTTCAGGAGGTTTTGATAGCTTTGTTACTTCAAATCGCTCAGTCTTCTCTGACTTTAATCCCTGATCTCACTGCCTTCCTTTCCCCCTCATCTCTAATGTTAACTTCTTGACAAGGGGCTTATGGAGGAATCGCACTTTTGTTTTTTTCCCCAAACAGGAAAAAAAAAAAAAAAAAAGGACGAGATGAGCCCATGTTCTTTTATTTCTCATGTAACTGCTTAAAATGCATAGACATCATGAGGACATATTTAGCTCTGTACTCACACCACAGAAAAACTCTTCCTCCACGCTTTGGTGGTAATTTAATTTTTTGAGTTGCAAGACTTTGATTTAAAATTGTAATGCATTGATGTAGTCACTTGTGTAGGCAGACAGCAATATAGATTTTGTACAAACATGTTTACAAAATCATGGTAATGCTTACCCCACCATGCATGTTTTTCTCCAACAAAATTTATTTTTTTCCTAATAAACTACACATTGAAGATAAGGTTTTCTCATTTTAAATGATCTTTTGAAAATATTTGAGAAAAACAGAGTGATCTAATTCTAGAAACTTCGAGACTACTCTTTCTGCTTTGGAAAAATGGCCTGATTGCTGTGTGCAAGACTCCAAGAGAACATCTAGTTTAGATGGATGGCATATGTATTTGTCAGCACCGGCTGTCAAAACAAGATACCACAAACTGGGGGTTTAGATAACATTTATTTCCTTAGAGTTCTGGAGGCTAGAAGTCCAAGGTCAGGTGCCAGCTCGTTGCTTTCTGGTAAGGGCTCTTCCCTGGCTTGTAGATGGCTGCCTTCTTATCCTGTCCTCACATGGCCTTTCTGCTGGGCACAATGAAGGAGGTAGAGAGAGGGATGGAGAGCGTGAGGGAGTAAGGGGGGTGGGGCAGGTAGATCAAATGTTTCTTTCCCTTTTTATAAAACACCAGTGCTATTGGGCTCTTAAGTAACCTTATTTAACCTTAATAACCTCCTTAAGGGTTCCATCTACAAATAGTCACATTGGGGATTAAGGTTTTGACATAGGAACTTTGAGGGACTCTATTTGGTCCATAACAGCACAACTGTTGGGATAGTATAATTAAAAACTAAGAGGCACTGGGGTTGCAGCTCAGTGGTAGAGCACTTTCCTAGCATGCTGAGGCCCTGGGTTCAATCCTCAACACCACATAAAAATAAAAAAAGGTATTGTGCCCACCTATGACCAAAAATAAATAAATAAATAAAATAAAAAAATAAATAAAATAAAATAAAATAAAATAAAATAAAATAAAATAA
>JAJEJO010001895.1:77357-263346 GCA_020662805.1 Glaucomys volans | reverse complement strand
GTAGATCAATGGTACAGAATAGAGGACACAGAGACAAACCCAAATAAGTACAGGTATCTCATACTTGACAAAGGAGGCAAAAACATGCAATGGAGAAAAGACAGCCTCTTCAACAAATGGTGCTGGGAAAACTGGAAATCCATATGCAGCAAAATGAAACTAAACCCATATCTCTCACCCTGTACAAAACTCAACTCAAAGTGGATCAAGGACCTAGAAATTAGACCAGAGACTCTGCACCTAATAGAAGAGAAAATAGGTCCAAATCTTCATCATGTTGGCCTAGGACCAGATTTCCTTAACATGACTCCCAAAGCGCAAGAAATAAAAGCACGAATCAATGATTGGGATAGAGTGAAACTAAAAAGCTTCTTCTCAGCAAAGGAAACAATCAGCAATGTGAAGAGAGAGCCTTCAGAGTGGGAGAAAATCTTTGCCACACACACTTCGGACAGAGCACTAATCTCCAGAATCTACCAAGTACTCAAAAATCTTTACACCACGAACACCAATAACCCAATCAATTAATGGGCCAAGGAAATGAACAGACACTTTACAGAGGAAGATCTACAAGCAATCAACAGATTTATGAAAAAATGTTCAACATCCCTCGTTATAAGAGAAATGCAAATCAAAACCACCTTAAGATTTCATCTTACCCCAATTAGAATGTCTTTTATTAAGAACACAGGCAGCAACAGGTGTTGGCGAGGATGTGGGGAAAAGGGTACATGCATACATTGCTGCTGGGAGTGCAAGTTGGTGCAGCCACTCTGGAAAGCAGTGTGGAGATTCCTTAGAAAACTTGGAATGGATCCAGCATTTGACCCAGCTATCCCACTCCTTGGCCTTTACCCAAAGGACTTAAAATCAGATTACTACAGTGATGCAGCCACATCAATGTTCATAGCTGCTCAATTTACAATAGCTAGATTGTGGAACCAACCTAGATGCCCTTCAGTAGATGAATGGATCAAGAAACTGTGGTATATATACACAATGGAATATTACTCAGCCATAAAGAAGAATAAAATTTTGGCATTTGTAGGTTAATGGATGATGTTGGAGACTATTATGCTAAGTGAGATTAGGCAATCCCAAAAATCCAAAGGCCGAATGGTCTCTCTAATAAGTGAATGATGATGCATAATGTGGGGTGGAATGATGGCAAGAATGGAGAAAGGATAGAGAGCATAGAGGGAAGGGAGGGGTGGGGTTGAGGTTGGCGGGTAAGAATAATAACGGTATGTGTGACAGACATCATTGCCCTGTGTACATGTATGAATGCACAGATGGTGTGACTCTACTTTGTGTTCAACCAGAAAAACAATTGCTGTACTCCATTTGTGTTCAATGAATCAAAAAATTAAAAAAAAAAGAACAGAAAGGAGATGCAAAAAAATCAGCTTCCCTACTCTGTCCTTTAGTCACTCAAAGCGAAAAAGTTATCCTTCTAGAGATACTTTATGTGTAGGTCAGTAAATATGTTAATTTCCTATATTTTACATATATTGTGGTATAATATGCACACTGTTTGGCTTTTGCTCTTTTCACCTAATGATATATATCATGGAGACACCATTCTAACACTAAGTGTGTGCATGTGTGTGCGTGCAGGTACACAATGGATCCCTTTATTCACTGATCATGTACTTGCAAATTCACCCACTTACTTAAAGTTGTTTGTAACCCCCAAGCGATACTTGCATATTTGTGTGGTCATTCACAGACATGTGCCTCCAGAGCAGTGAAGAATTCAAGTCATCCTACTGCGTGTTCCCAGACGAAGTCAAACAAGGTGATACTCTGCCTTCTTGTATCAGTTCATACTGTAAAAACGTGTCCTTCTTTGAAGTCTATTTAGTGCCATGTTTTTCACATTTCTGAGCTTTTTGATTATTTCTCTATTTAAAATTATTCCCAAAAACAGGGCTGAAATGCCATCTGATGTCGCTACGAACCAGAAGGCAATCATGTATATTAGAGAGAAAATACGTGTGTTAAATAAGCATGAGTAATAGTTCCATTGGCTGTCAGTTCAATGCTAAAGAATCAACGATATGTAAACAATGTCTTTAAGCAAAAACATCCATTAAATGTAAATGTGATTAGAGGCTTGCAGAAAACTAATCTTGTATTTCTCTTGGAACAATGGTCTAGGGTTTGCTAATTCAGTGTTCATAGTGCATAACTTCCTCAAATAATGAGGAATCTTCTGAGTATCTTTACACATTTACATATATACATTTGTGTATATGTACAGTTGCATAATATTCCATTATATGAATATCCCATAATTTATATAGTCTGTTCCTGATAGATATTTGGGTTTTTGTTATCACTTGCTAAAAAAAAGAACGCCATGATGAATAAATATGCATGCCCTTTTCCCAAGGTATGCAAATAAATATAGTACATAATAAATAGATGTATTCTTACATTTTCATATACGTATCTGTAAATATATATGCACACACTCTATCCTCTAGTTGTGGGTCTCCTAGAAATGTAGTTGCTGGGTCAAGACGTATGTGTCTTTGTAATTTTGACGGCTGTTACTCAGCTGTCTTCATGGAGACTCTACTCAGAGACTGCCTGGAACTGCCAGTACCTACCATCTCTTGGAACACCTTTGTCCATGAGCCAGGCAGCAGAATGGTTCCCAGGACTCTGACTTTTCTTCATGTTTTCTAAGACAAACTCACAGAATCGTATTTCTGAGAGGTTGTGCTGTATGCCAGGGACATGAGAGTAACTTTAAGTATACAGATATTTTCAGTTTCTTCTCCTCAATGAACCGCTACGTAGAGAAAAGTGAAGTGGTACTGTGCAAAGGTCCCAATGAGAGAAGCGGTGGTAAAGGATGCATGCATATGGGTCCTTCTCTTCAGGTCTCTTCAGTGCAATACAGAGCTTCTACAATCTGATTAGGGACAGGCCTGCTCTTCCCATCCAGAAGACCTAAAGAACAATCGGAAAATCAATAGATTGAATTAGCATTCATTTGTATACCCTGCAGTCTTTAGTAAGGATTCAGAAATCAACCACTGGCCATTCAGTCACTTCCTGTTTTTGCAAAGTCCACAAGCTAAGGTTTCTATGCTTAAATGTCTGAAAAAAATAATCTAAAAGGAGGATAACATATATTATGACACATACAAATTATGTGAATTTCAAATTTTAATGTCCATAAATAAAGTGTTATTGGAACACAGCCATACTCATTCCTTTAAGTTATATCTATAGCTGCTTTCTTGCCACAGAGGCACATTTGAACAGTTGTGACAGAGACCGTATGTCCCCAAAGCCTGAAATATTTACTCTTTGGCCTTTTACAGAAACTGATTGCTCATTTCTATCTGAAGTGGATCAATCATGGGGAGAAAAATGGGGTTGCCATTCCTCCAGGTGTGGGTCTCCTCACTCCTGGGGCATGGCAGACTTCAAAATGGCTTCGTCAGCTCTCCCTTTGCAGAGTGGTAATTTTTTATTGGTCAGGAAGTTGAAGATGGCCCAATGCAAAGCATCATTTCAACCCCTGATCTAGCATCTGCACTGTTGCTGCTTTGCTTTTGCTTCTGTCAGTACAGATAGTTTGAAATTTAAGATCAGGTTGTGTGTAGGAATTTGAAGCTTGAAACAGTGTAGAAACAATAAGGATAATTTGTGTCTTACATCAGGGACACACCAAAGTTAACTTATTACAATCAAGATTCTATAGTCACTTTTCCAAGATAGTCCAATTTGAATATTCTTCCTTTTCATTAAAAGTCACCTTTCCCAACTACGCCTGAAAACAGAATAAAAAACTTTTGTCATATGGATACAAATTTATAGCTAATACAGTCATGCATAATTGACATTTTGATCAATGGTGCACTGCACATACAATGGCAGTCCCATAAGATTATAAGACTTAGTGATGTAGCCATTTTAGTTTGTGTAAGTACATGCTATGTATGATGTTTGCACAGAGACCAAATAGTATTCCCAGTTTAAGTGATGCATGAATTTAAATGGGAAAAATATATATAGCAGCACTTTTCACTGATGCAAGAGTTCAGTCTCTCCTTCAGCTAAACATGATTTTCTAGGTCTGAGACTAATTCTCTAGCTTGGGACTCTGATTTGAAACTCCTTTATACTAATATATATAATGTATTTTTGATTTCTGTTTAGAATCTGACACAGAGGAGAGGAAAGAAGGATCCCCTAAAAAGACAGCTGTGAAAGTTATTTTTTTAACCAGTAGAGATAGTTTAATGGGCCTTTGATATCTAGGAAGCCTTGTGCCTGAATGGAATCCCTTCCCCCCATGTTCGTAGCTCTATTATTATTTTCTTGATACATCATTCTATACATTCTCTTTTAGCATGCTACTTATTAAATCTTCTTTATATGTCAGGCCCTATAGAAAACACTGAAATATTTCATTTCAAGTTCACACATATTGTATGAGTAAAGATCTTTATTGCCTTTGTTTAAAAAGTTATGAAAACTCAAGCTTAAGACTTTTGTTCGAAGTCACACTCCATAAGCAATACCACCTAGATTCAAGCTCAATTGTTTAGCAATAGAACTTGACATCACTATTGCTGTGTATTCTTCACACATCTATTCTTTCATTTAAGAGATATTAATCAATTATGTACCAAGAGTTAGGTGCTATGTTAATTCCTGAGAAGTTAATGGTGGATGAAATAGATATAGTTACAGTTTATAGTATTTACAAGGATAATGGGGAAAATAGACATTAATTTTAAAAAATCATACAAGTGTATGAAAGGAAAGTAGGAATGTAGGTAAGTAATGGAGAGCCTTGGGACAGGAAATCCACAAGGTCTTTAGAATCAGGGAAGACTTTCCTGTACAGGTGATATTTAAACTGAATTTGGAAGATAATTAGGTCATAAATAAGGAAATGGTTGAAGGAGGGGTGTGTGGAGAATTCCGGGCAGAGGGAGCAGTCTAAGCCAATCCCTGCAGTCAGAGAAGGCATGTTATACTTAATAGGAAAAAGCAAGCCACTGTGGCTTGTGTTTGAGGTAGCAGTAGGCAGTGATATGAGAACAGATTGATGGAAAGAAGAGTCAGGTGAGCTGTCAAGTGTCAGGCTCACAATAGTCCACTGAGACAGTGTGTCCTTGGAGAAGAGTAATGGCAGCAGTGAAAAATGAGAAAGAAAGGTTATAATTAGGTAGGTAAAACTTGATGAATTGGATAATACATGTGAAAGAGAAGGAAGTTTCTCAGTGACTTTCAGGTTTAGAACTTGTGCAACTAAAAGGATGCTGCCCTGTCCTGCAGCCACAGTAGCTTTGATCCTCAAGGTCATGACTGCAGACATCAGAAAGACCTGAGAAGCAGGGAGAGGCAAGGAAAATCCTTTCTCCAGGTTGTTCCAGGCTGATCCAGGTCCAGTGAGACTGAACTTTCATAGAGCTGCAGTGTCTCTCCAGCCCAGTGGGAGAGGGACTGAGAGAAGGGACTAGGTCAACTTTTGTCCTCAGAGCTTTTTATCAGTTGAGGTTTTCTACTTCTCTGATGGAGGGGGAGCCAAGGCAGGGCAAACCCCCCCCCGGAGGGGGTTCCACAGTGGCACACTGTGGAGGCACATGCTAGAGGTGTTCTTGTACCCAAAGCTGGGAGTGCCAGCTGAGTGAGTTCCAGCCAGGTATGTGGTGGGCATGGAGCAGGATAGTACTGACAATCTGGGATCACAAATAAGAGCAAGAGGAAGTTGTCTGGAGGCTTCCTGAAAGGGACACAGAAGTCAGTCAGTTGTTTGCTAAGTGCTTCCAGCAGAAGACTGGAAATAATCTCAGACACTTGGCACAGTTCAGGTGTGATATTAGAACCTCAGCCTCAGCGAAGGTCCATTCTGTTCTTTTGTTTAAAAGGTGGAGATGCTAGGAAGGCTTAGTGTTAAACCTTATGAAAGAGGGGCTTTACCTTATTCATCCTTGAATCCTTGGAAGTTCCTGCAGAAGGGATCCCTACATGATTGCATATTGCCATAAAATATTGTCCTATTTTTAAAACAATTGTGATTTAAGAAGTAATTTTAAATAAAAATATCATTTGTACAGAAAGTCTTACAGAGTAATAGCTTTGAGTCACATTTAAGTTATGCACCTTCGTTAAAAAGAGTATTTTGTGAAATTATGTTTGTTCACGAAAACCCAAGGGTTAGGCACACTGTTTCCATAAGAATCAACTTCACCATGATCTTAGTGCCATGAGGATCACCTTATATGGGGAAGCTGGAGGAAAGGGAGGGGCAAGTGTTTGAAGGATGTGCTCTTGGAACACAAGCTGTCCCTACAGCGGTTGTTTCTGACCTGGGACCTCTGTGCTCTGGCCCTATCTGGTTCTCTCTATCAGTCAATGCTTCCCTCTCCTGCCCCAGGTTTGATCTTCTTCTACCACAAATCAGCACAGGGGTTGATCTGTAGCTCACAGAATACATGTCCTTCCCAAATCCACACCAGGTTTCAGTAATGAGGGAAAAGGAACATGTTCCAGAAGCACCTCTCTGGAGGAAATCACAGCTCATGTTGGGGGAAAGAGATGGATCTACCGATAGAGTAATGGTCACATATCTTAGCATGTGTCTTCGCCTTTGTATGTGAAGAGCACCCTTGAAAAGTGAATCAAAATCTTTTTTTATTTAGGGCAGTTTGAATAAAAGAATTCTCATGACAGCACACTGGAAAATTGCTGTTTGTCATGCGGCAATTGCTCTCTCACTGTTATTCTGGCTTTTATTTTGGGAGTGGTCAGGCTGGGGCATGCAGGAATCTCTAGACCCAGTTTGATGACTCACTTGTGTAATGCAGCTAGTTGGGTTCTTCAGCCTTCTCCTTTCTGCACTGCTTCCTTTTCTTTTCTTTTCTTTTCTTTTTTCTAGGTGTCTAAATTTTGAACCTATCTTTCCTGTCTCAATTTTCGCCCTGACAGAGAGATTTCTTTGGTTATTATGCCAGAATCCCACAAAAATGTTGTTTATTTTTCTCTTAAATCTCAAGTCTTTTCCAAAACTGTTTATCATTTACTTTTAAACACATTTCTTTCCTTCTGTGTCTGGATCCATTCATCTTTATCTTTTGCCTAGCTACAGGGAGGGATCTGAGGGTATTTTACCTGTTCGTCTTTCTTTGTCCTACATAAAACAGTGAGTCTTTTTCTTTCACAAAGCTGTGTCATAAATCATGCTTGCTGTCTTCCCATTAGGTGACCCCATGTGACTATTCTGTTTCTCCTTGGTAACCTCTGGGCATTTCTCATGCTTAGAATGTTATTCTTGCAAAATGAGTTCATTTTCTTCACTACATTCTGGCTGTGACTGTTTGACTTTGTTTAGGTTAATGCATCATACATACCTGTGGGGTGTGTGTGTGTGTGTGTGTTTATAACATATATATAATATACATACATTTATATACATACACACACACACACACACACACACACGCCCCTTTGCTTTCCTTAGACTCAGTCAAGGGTGTGTAGAATACAAGATATATTTATAACTTCATGTGACTTGATTTGGTGCAGGTAATGCCAAGACAATGTCTCCTGATAAATATCCAAAATCTTTACAGAAAATACATTTAATAAATAGGAGTCCTGTGCTGAGTTAATTTGCCATTAAACATCCTTATGGACTTGGATCCAGCAAACCTTTCTTGCGCACCCGCCCTGTGTCACAGACTGCACTGGGAGCTCTGCATGTGTCATCTTACATAATTTTTAGAAAATTGTATCATGTGACCATTTCTGTGCTGGTTTCACACATAAGATAAAGAAGGTTCAAAGGGCAGTGGAAGCAGAGAGAGCATCAAAACTGAAGTCATCTAATTCTAGTACCCTTTCAACTTGCCACCTCCTGTAGTCACCTTTAATGTGTTGTGTTTCTTTATTTTGAAGAACAAAGACATCCACTCACTCCTGGCTCAGCTGTTTCACATTTGATGACAGGAGGAGTTGCAGGGTGCTGTTGAATGTTTTTCAGGGGAGTGGCTTATGAACTTTTCCCACTCCAAGTCTGTGGTGTGCTCGAGCAGTTGGCAGGGGATCATCCAAATCACGTTCTTCTTTTCCCCAGGTCCTTGCTGGGAGATGATGGTCTCACACACCTGTTTAAAATCTAGTGACTAGTGTAAGGGCATCCAGCTCAGTGTTGTGTAAGGGAAAGGTCATTAGCCCTGGGGGTGTAATCTGGCTTCCAACTCCTGCTAGCAGAGTGGCCTCTGTCAAGTTCCTCAGTGTTTCCTAGGCTTAGTTTCCTCATCTGAAAATTATGAAGGATAGATATGAATGAAAACATCAAGAATGGAATCCAGGTCTGGTGAGACAGCCGAGCTCGGCAGTTGCTAGTTCCCCTCCTCTCTGATAGACGGATGATGGGGAATCTCTTTCCTATTATGTTCTTGATAGGAGAACAACAACAGCACCAATAACAACAACAACAACAGACTGATTAGAATGAGCTAGTGGGGAGATTCAGGGGTCTGGATTCCAGGACTAAATGCTGTTCAGAGATACATTATTTTTTTTAAGTCATAAGTAATTGCCAAGGAACTAGAGAAACCGAGAGAAAATGTTACAGTGTTCAATACCATACTTGTTTTAAAGAACTTCGACTAATACAAAGAGTGAAAAATACGGTGTTGGCATTTATCCATCGGAGCTTTGCTTGGAGGAACATGTACATCTTGTCATTACTTGGCTGTTACCCAGCCCCAATATTTAAGTCTAGCCAGAAGAGAGCTGAGATATTCAGAGCAGCTCTGGATGGGTGTGCTCAACCCTCAGCCATGTGCGCGAGCAGTTGGTTGTATTCCCCTCCCTTCTGCTCACGGGTAGCATTATTCAGTCTTGGCACAGTGACTTTAATAGATATTAAAAATGCGACTGTTTAAGCGTGCCATTCTTGAAGCCCCATTGCAACTCTCTCTGGAAGCATATGTGAACGAACATGGTACAGGACCATTACCTGCTCTCAACAGGAATCATTCCTCTTGATCTGTGACACTGTATAGCAAAATGCTCTTGTAATCATGTATAATTCGTCTATTAGCTTTGTCTTGATGCCAAGCATAGTTAAAGGAAAAATTGCATGGAAAAGGAGATTATTTTTATTGTGAGCTCATGATGGAAAAATGCATTTCCCTTCGAAGTTATTAACTTGGTTTTACAGCTGACCTTTAAAGGAATGTCTATAACTTCAGCTACGCAAGAGCTCAGCAAATATTATCCTCCATATCATTTAAATAGTCATTATAGCTTTGGCTATAAGCACAGCATATGTATCATAAGACACAATGTTGATTTTTAAAATTTTTTCGATGCTTTATTGTAAGGGAAAAAAATCTTGTTTCATTGGTGCATTGAGTGATGGCTGACCTTTTCTTATTAAATTTCCTCTTCACATTTCAGCTGTACCTAATCCTAGAAGGTCACTGGCTGGCATTAGCAACCCCAGAAATGAATGGCCATGATGTCATATCCTAGAACCAACAAATTAGTTTGTTTGATCTCTCATTATATGTTATGTCCATTGTGGTAATGGACAATGGATAAATTCAAGAATGAATTATGGGCTGAAATGTCTCAAACACCAAGAAATAAGGATCTGTAGTGTGTCCCTCCTTGCACCCTCTTGTCATGTTGACATTGTACATTTTATGGTTTTGGGTCTGTGTTGAGACATTTTCTCCTGGGTATCAATACATTGCTTTCCTGATTAATGATGCAAAAAGAAGGGAAAGAGAAGGAAGGGAAAAAGAAAGGGGGAAAACAGTGCTATCAAGGGAAAAGTACATTTAAATCATAATCAAAGAATATCAGGATGTGGAGGGGGTTTTAAGTCTTCTTAATGGAGTTTTGTTAATGACAAATAAAACAGAAACCCATAGACTAGTCTTCATTTCATCTGGACTTTCAGAAGGGCCGAGAAATCATGAATGAGTCACTTAACCTTCCTGGATAAATTCTTTCCTCTGGTCTAAATGATCACTTGTTCCATTCCAATTTTAAGTACACATGATTTAAATAGTCTCTGGAAACCAATACTGTGATTCACAAATAAAAGGAATTGGTAGATTGCTTATAATTTCAAGTATTTCTTTTTTTCCTAATGTGATAATTATTCATCCATATAATCTGTTAACAAGAGCGTAGTGGCTATTTGTCGAAATAGAGGAAAAGGTGGGAAAAACCAGACAGGGAACCAGCCTTTCATTGAAATTGTCAGCTCCAGTAAGTGCTGTGGGTGAGTAGGCCTGGCACCTGGGGAGAGGAGCCTTGTCTGGGCACTGAGGGAAGTTTTCTCTAAGAGTAGTTCCTACTGGACTTTGAAGGATACATAGGCATGAGCAGGGCAAAGAAGTCAGGGAAAAACATTATTCCAGGCAGAGGCAACAGCATGTGGAAGTTCTGGGAGGGATAGAACGGCAGAGCAAAGTCAGGTGTAGTGGTAGAAGAGGCTAGGAAGAGCCATAAGTAAGGGGCAGACAATTGGAGGATTTTAGGGGAAAAGTGATAATATAATTTAGTATCCAAACCTGGCTGGACATCTCTGAAAGTGAAAGGGCATTAAGAATAATGAAACTGGAAGAACCCAGATAACCTGATATGTATGATTTAGGACCCTATTTAAAAGCTATTTTAAGAAGTTTTTCGTCTCAAACTTAAGTGCAATGAGAAGACATGGACAAATTTAAAGCCAGTGGACTGAAATGAACAAATTTGGCCTTTTAGAAGTGCTCTGTTGCAGGGTAGAGACAAGACTAGGGAAGGTCCTCAGAGGAGAGCGAGTGATCCTGTTCAGAGTATATTCTAGAAGTCTAGGGCAGACACAATTGGAGTGTCAACTAGGGTAGAAGAGGTGGTATTAACAGAGGAAACAGATGGAGAGAATTTGAGGTTGACACCTCTAGTGATGGAGAACTGATTACACGAAAGGCCCTGATCTGTTTATTTTCTTAAATCCAGGCCCTTTGATATTATTCTCTAAAGTGACTCAGGGCTGGAGTAGGTGGTTTGCTTTGTGCAGTGAAATAGTGGCCAGTGCACCACAAGCATGGATATGAAGAACATGTGTATTACTCTGAACTTTTCTTGCTTTTGGACTCTGACAACCAATCTGGGCCAGCCTATTGGAAGATGAGACACCATGTGGAAAGAAGCCTGGGATTGCAGGTGGAGGTGACCGTAAAGCTCAGAACCACCACTGCCAGCCAACCAGATAGCTGACTGTAAACCCAGAGAGCAGCTGAGCCTGGCTCAGACCAGGAGAGCCCCTCAGGAGAGCCGCACCCACATGCCCACCTGTTGTTTTAAAATCCTTAAGTGTTGGTGCGTTTGTTATATGGAGGTAGATACAGCAGCTGTTTGTTGGAAGCAAGTCGGAGAAGAGGACCTGGGTTGGTCTAAACTAGTGAGTCTAGACATGTTGACTTTGAGGAGAGATGAAGACATTAAAAAATTTAAACAGGTGATATCAAACAGGAATCGGCATTCCTGTCTGGGTTGGGGCTCGGGAAAGTGATTTGGGTGGAAGATGTACACTTGTGTGATCTCTGTGGGTGGGAACCTCTAGGAAGACAGTGTGAGGAAAGCAGAAAAAAGAGACCAGACACTCACTCAAGGCTGCAGAGGAGACATGGAGGAAACAGGCAGAGAGTAGGAGGACGGTAGGGGTGTGCTGTACAGGAGAGTGAGGGAGGCTTAGCTGATTCCTAATTAATGATAGAGGATAAAATCAGCTATCAAACACAATTTTTGTGCATTTTACTACTATAAGTTCAATAAAATATACACCGAGTGGCCCATTTGAGTTTACCCAAAAGGGGAGTGAGTGACAAGCTGCATAAAATACCAAATGTCCCTTATTTCTTAACTTCTGGCATTGGTTTTAATGACCATAGAGACTGGGATAGTATAAACACATTCTCTGGCTGGAAATGAGCACTGTCCTGTGGGGAGGGACATGCTGTTGGCTGTCCTCCTTCTGCACTGCCATTCCCTCTCAGGGCCACTGTGCTTGTCTCTCAGACCCTCTCTTCACCTCCCTTCTAGAATCTTGGTTTGGGAACGAGCCTCCCTAGCTCATATATACTAAGAAGCAAATGACTGATGAACCTCTCCTGTTTTCATCAGAGCACTGAGAAATACCAAGAAATTGCTCTGTTCTGGGAAAGGCTGTTCTATGCATGTGGGAATAATGTTTTCAACATGCCTCTTACTTGGATTATCTCCTTGCAGGTTCTTTTATTTATTTGTTTTTTTCCTACCCCAGAGGGAATAGAACCCCTTATTCACAGAATCATAGTCTGTTGGATGTTTTCATTCTAGAAAAACCACATCTCACTGGACTTACTTTTTGTTTCATCCCCAAACCTGCTTTCTCTTCTATGCTTTCTGTAGGGATTTGATTAATACACCAAACTTCTTCCACTGTCCAGGCTAAAAACAAATGAACCTGCCACATCGGCATCCTGTGATTCTGCCCCATCTGACACTGTCCACCTCATCTCTGTTCCTTCCCGCTGTTTCAGAATGAGATCAAGCCTTTATCAACTCCCACTTGTTGTGGTGCCTCTGCCTTTTGATTCTTGCTCCAAGTCTGCTTTTTCTTCTATCCAGCCTAGAAATCTTGCTGTCAGAATCGCTTTTCTTGTGTAAGGATCTGGTCTTGCACATATCCCTATTAGACACTGCTGGAGTTTACATCTTGACTCTCTGATGGCCCGTGTTAAAGCCTTGATCCCCTGTTTGGCTTTACTGGGAAGTGGGGGACTTGTAGGAGATGGGGACTTATGGGAGATTCTTAGGTCCTTGAGGCATGCCCTCTAAAGGGATTATGGGAACTCAGATCATCCTCTGTTTGTCTTTGCTTCCTAGCTGACAAGGTATGTTTGCTCTGCCTTGCCCTCTCTGCCAATGTCATTTGGCAATCATATAAGAGGCCCAAAACAATGAATATGCCAAATCTTGGACTGGAACCAACAAAACTATGAATCAAAATGAACCTTTTCTCTTTTTAAAATTAATTAGCTTAGGTATTTTGTTATAGTAACACAAAGCTGACTAACATATGCACATTTGGTGGTATATTTTATCATAAAACTTAAAAAGTCTTGAAAGAACAGCCATGTTCTCTAAGGGCTGACATTCTAGGTTTTGCCTCTTTATTATTTTTGTTTGAAATTAGATGGAAATTGCAAGTTAATAAGGGTAGAGACCTGCTGAAGGATTTTACCCTCCCTTCATTCTCAGTCAAATGTGGTATCTGTAGTTTCATGTCTCTGTGTGAAGATGCAGACAAAAATCCAGGGAGGGGGTTGCTGAATCATTCAGTGGGCAGGGGGAATACTTGTGAGTAACAGCTGAATAGAATCAGGTTACTCTACCAAGGAAGTAGTGTTGTTTTAAATAGGAGAGAAATAGTGAGACCTGGGGTATTTTATATTTCTCTTTCCTATTTGAAACACTGAAGACCAGGGTGTTTCTAATATTTATATGGAAATGTAAAGGGAGAGTGAGCATGATGTCCAAACCAGCTGGGAACCTACAGACGGGGCATGCTCCTTGGCCAGTCCTCCATCTCCCCACCCCCTTCCACCCCAGCCTTGGACAGGATGGTTCTCCTATTTCTGCTGACTAGGGTCAGACTCCTTGGATTAACCTCATTTAAGAACCCAAGATGGTGGTTGCAATCTGTGAAACAGGCCCTTATGCTCCCCAGAAGAAAGAAGCATTTTAACTTGTAGTATTAGAAAATCTTAAGTCCCACACAGGGGTTTTCTCCAAAGACTCCCTTACCAGAACTTCATTATCACATCCCTGTCTATCTTGTTGGACTCAGTTCACCCAAGTGAACCCCAATCATTCTAGACTAGATACTTCTCATTACTGGAAGCATGTCCCACCAGTTTTCTTTTTTCTCCTTCCTCCTTTCCTTGTCCCTTTTCCTTTTCCTTTCCCTTTCCTTTGGGAAATGAATTCCCATTCTCACCTTCTTTGGAGAATTCCATTCTCATTCATGGACCAGCTCAAATAATACCTTCACCACAAAGACTACCATAATCTGAGACCTCCCAGTGAACATTGATCACTCTGTCTCTGTGCCCCCTCTCAAGGTTCTCTTCTGTGGCTTGTATATGTGTGTTTCCTGAAAATGGAGGGATCTCTTGCTCTATGATGACCTCCAGGAGGTAGGAATTATATTAGCCAGCATGGTCTTTCTACAGTACTCACTCTTTAAGTTCTTTATATAGTAGGTACTCAGTACCGTAGGATGAAACAATAAATGAAAGAGAGAAAGACCCTGCACTTTAGCTGGACCTGCCAATCTCAAGCATCACTTGTAGAGCTGCCCTTGTGACTTTGGGAAATGCTCAGTGCACAACCTTAATCAGGACAACCTCAAATCAGCTATCTGGGGCCTTTCCTGACATTTGGGACCATTAGGCAGTGATCAGGAAGGGAGCTCCCTGTTCAGCTGACATCCCAGGCTATACTTTCAGGTGTGACCTGAAAGAACCCAATTAAACGCATGTTTTAAAGCTTTGAGTTCTTTTTGGGCAAAGACAAAGCTCACTTACTCAAGCTTCCTTCAAAGAAGTTGACCTTTAGCTGACACAGAAATCACATTGCTTTTCTTCAACAGAATTATCATTATTTTCTAATTATAAAATGGTATATAATGATCATTATTTTCTATATTCTCTTATTTGTGTGAAAATTAAAATCCCATCCTTAGGAGATATTATGCTAACAGTATGGTATAGTTTGATCCTTTCGGGCTTCTTTATGTTTATGTCTCTGAAAATCTATCTGCATATTTCTTACACTAGCCTGATTGTCAAAATTAGTTTTCTTATTAATCAAAGAAAAATTTGTGCTACTTGAGGCATAGTCTATGTGTTGTATCAAAATATATTTTTCTTTTCATTTTTCTTTTACTTTTAGTGGTACTTAGGATTGAATCTAGGACCTCTAAGTGTTTCTTTTAATTATAAATACGTCCTCAGCAACTTAGCAAGACCCTGTCTCAAAATAAAATATAAAAAGGACTGGGGATATGGCTTAGTGGTCAAGCACCCCTGGGTTTTATCACAGGTACAATCAACCAATCAATCAATAAAATAAATATAAGCAACAAAGCACAGGAATATTAATAGTTTCTGACATGAAGAAGAACCAATATTTTATAATCACATTATGGTTGTTAAAGATGTCTTGAAGTATCAGTACCTATGACATCCAACAAGATTTTCATTGTATGGAGATGTATGTATGTTCTCCTACCTTTTTATCACAAAGCATTAAATATTTTGATAGCTGCATTTTAATATAATTGGTTTCTTTTGTGATCCTGTGCATTTTGCTTTATGCATTTAAAAGCATTATTTTGAAAAGGCATCTTGGGGCTTCATCAGACTGTTAAAAGCATCTGAGGCACTCACAGGTGAAGGATTCCTAGAAAAGAGGAAGTGCTAAAGTCTCCAGATAGTTCTAACTTGCTCCTTCCTGAAATGCCAGGGTTTCTTTCTTGCCTTGCTCCCTTCATTGTGTTCTTTCTTCTCTCTCCAGTCCTCTCTGCTTCCTGAGACCTCTGTTTCTTGTAATTGCTTTAAGACCTTTGCACAGGTTCCCAGAAGCTTTTCAAATGCTATACCGAAGATACTAGCATCCACTCACATTCCCCATTAAAAATATTTTACTATAACAATTTAAAAGAATGATCATAATTTTATTTTTTAAATCCTTGGTTATGAGAATCTAGTGTAATTTACAACTGACTCTGATTTCTTGACAACCATTGTGCTTACTCAGGGATTCTTGCAGAGTGGAAAAATCTAACATACAAATTGTTTTCTAAATGTAATGAAATTTTTATGAACACTAAATTTAACAATTAATGAAGTTGTCATAATGATACGTTTTGTGTACATTTAATTAAACATTTAGAAATGGCAATTTTTGCAGGTTGCCTTTCATATTTTGGAGCCATTTTTTTAAAGAGTCTGTTTTGTAGGTTCTAGAAAGCACCTAGCTCTTAGGCACTGTGCCTGTATGACCTAATGCAATAAGTGCCCTCAAAGGCAAATAACAGCCTTTATTTGTCTTTATTTATTTGATTGAGATAATATTTGTACTGATTTATGAAGTATGGTATAATAATTTCATATATGTATGCAATGTATAATGATCAAATCAGAGTAATAAGCTCTTCTACCTCCTCAAGCATTAATCATCCCTATGTGTAGGAAACTTGTGTACTCTTTTCTAGTTATTTTTTGAAATATAGCATAGATTACTGTAGACAGTTGTTATTCTGGGTCATGGAAAGCCAGAAAGAATTCCTCTTTGCTGTGTTCAGTGCCCCTTATCTAACTGCTCCTGCATTCCTTCCTCTCTTCCTTCCCAGTCTCTAGTGACCACCTTTCCGTGCCATTCTTCTAGGAGGGCGAATTTTTAGTTTCTACAAATAAGTGTGAATATATGGTGTTTGTGTTTCTGTACCTGGCTTATTTCACTTAACATAATGTCCTCCAGTTCCATCTATGTTGCTCCTAATGACAAGACTTCATTCTTTTTATGACTAATAGTCTATTGTGTATGTATAACACATTTACCTAAAGTAGAGAACATGCTTGATTCCATAGCTTAGCACATAAACATGGAAGTATAGGTATGTCTTTAATATAATGATTTCATTCTCTTTGTGTATATACCCAGTAGTGAGATAGTTGGATTTTGTGATAGTTCTGTTTTTAGCTTTTAAAGGAATCTTCAGTTTTTATATTGGTTTTACTAACTTACATTCCGGCCAACAGTGTCTAAGAATTCTCCTTTCAATACCTTTTTTTTGCCAGCATTTATCATATGTATATGTATTTAAATTATTCTAACAGTGAGATGACATCTCTTTGTGGTTTTGATTTACATTTCCCTGATGATTAGTGATAACAAACATTTTTTCATATGCTTGCTGGCCATTTGAATGGCTTCTTTTGAGAAATGTCTGTTCAGGTCTTTAGACTGTTTTTTAAATTGACTCTTTTGGGGTTTGTTGTTGTGGTTGCTCTGTTTTGAACAGACTTTTATGTCTAATTTTTTCACAAAACACATCCTCTACCTGCTCCTGATAACTGAAATGGTGGTTACCTCTTCCTGTGGCCATGGGGCCCCCAGGAAGTGGAGCACCACCTTCTTTCCTTCTCCCTGCATCTAATTTTCAACCCTCGTGCAAAACCCTCCTGCCTCAAATTTCTGTACATCCACAGCTACCATCTTCTAGATCTCCATTTGCTATAACTCATGGTCTTACCCTTCATGCCCTTGGATCTCAGAGTCAATAGTCTCCTTGCTACCATCTGGCCACCACCTTGAACAAATTTCACATCTATGGGGACAGGCACTCCATAGTCTAACCTCAAAGCTTTGTAGCAGGGTCAGAACTTTGTTCAAGGCATATCTTCAGCTTCCCAAAAAAGCCATTTCTGAAGAAATATTTGCCACTCGAGAATGAACAAATGTTCTTTATTTTTGTTCCAATTCAGCTCCCATTTCCACAGTAATACTCCTCTTTTATTTCCTGGCACTAACCCCCTTCTGCAGTATTAAACTTCTACTCATGAATTTCTACTCATTTGGATCTCCAACTTGTAACTCCAGGGATGCTTTTACTTTACCTCATTCATATCTCTAATCCTTTAAATGCTTTTCTTTTCAACCCACCCCTCAATAACCTCTTTGCTTCATTTTTCTCAGTCCTCTCCTGGACCAGTCTTTTGCCAGAAACTTCAATGTCTTAGCTGAAGTGGCAACAATGGTTGTCATATTAATAACTAACATTACTGAGTACACCTAGTGTGCCTGACTCTATGCTAAATGCTTTACATGCACTGTTAAATTTAATTCTTTGATGTGGGTATTATTATTCTCTCCATTAAAAAAATTAAACAGAGGGCAAGACAAATTAATTAACTTGCTTAATATAGTTTGAAAATTGTTGAGTGGATATTTTATGTCATCTTCCACAATCTATATATGCAAGAGGTGCCCAATCTATAGTAATTTGACCTAGGGTTTTTTGACTCTGGCATGGTACAAAACTAACAACATTTAGTAGAAACTGTACTTAAAATTTTGATCTGGGCTAACAGTTTGCAGTATGGTGCTATCTTGTAATATGGGCCAGTAGCAATGGTAGGCAACCACTAGGTCAAAAGGGGAAATGGCCAATATACTGTGTTCTTAAGCTGTGATGCTCAGTCAATGTATTAAATGCATTTTCAATTTAAAATATTTTTCACTTATAATGTGTTTATCAGGACACAACTTCATTGTAAATCCAGGAATATCTCTCTATATAACCAGTCCTCCTCTCAAATTTACTTCCTTGAGCAAGTTTATGTTGGATTTTCATCTCATTCATCTCCCACCCATATGGCCATCTGGCTTTCCTGAAATATTAGTCAAGGTTACTAATGACCACTGCTAATTCTTTTCTCACATGATATAAAAACATGACACCAATAAATATGCCTATGTTATTAATAAATAAACCTTTTTCCCCTCTTGGATACCATGACTTGTGTTTCTCTTCCTTCTTATATTTCTGACTACTTCTTTTCATTCTTCATGCCTTTTGTTGTGCATTTCTTAAATTCTCACTCGGAGCTGTATCCTTGCCTCCCAACCCTTCTGTCTAAATGTTTGCTCTGCATTCTTTCATTTAGTGAAAAGACTTCACTTATCACCCTTCGTATTCACATTCAGATCTCCCTTCTACTTTGATACAAATGCATTAAGGATCTTTCCATGTGGAAGACCCCCAGGCCCTATTTATGTCCAATCAAAACTAAATCCATTCTCTTCATTTCCATCCAGTCTCAGTAAATAAACATCCTAGTGGACACCCAGGGGTTATTCTTGCTTTCATTCACTATTTTCATTTCACAGGCAAAACCCATCTATTGTGCCTTCTTAGCTTCTCTGCCCAGGTTTCCTCCACTCACCTCTCTCTTGTGTTCAGATCCTGTCCACTGCGCTCATCTTTCACAGAGATTTTGCTAATTTGCAACACTCATGGCTTCAAGATCTTTCCTTTGTGCATTTCATTATCTCTTATCACTCCCTGTTCTTGAGGAATGACTCCTTTTACTTCTTCGTAACTTGCCATGTACTCGTACAAGGCTTCAGTCAATATTTTGTGACTCCTTGTTTTTCCTGGTTTTCTTTAACTTGCCTTCACAGTCCTCTTAGGCAACCATTATGCCTTTTCACTTTGTATTTCCTGTGGTTCTACTGTACCTTTATCATAGTAGTTTTTCAATCAATATCCACAGAGTGAGGATCATAGAATGCTACTCGGGATTGTGAGCTAAAACTACTGTTGAAAGATACAAACATGGCAATTCCAGGAAAGTAAAGGTTCTAAGTCACATCCATTTGGAGGGAATGTGTTTTTCATTTAATAGAAGCCAGTTCCATCATCACTGATGTTGATCCTTGGTGGTCGTCTAACATGGTCAACAGGGTCCCTCCCTCTTTTTCCTGTGCATTTACATTGTGGGTCATTTGCAGTAGATTAGCAAAAATTAAAGGAATCGGGACCATTTTTATCAACCTTATATATATTCTTGGACGTTCAGCCAGCACAATGGATTGCCTTGTGGCTTTCATTTTTTATGCTCCTGGGTCATGGTGGGAGCTCAAGGGAGCCTAGTCAGACTTCCTGATTTCCACCTGGTGGGCTATTAGTCTCATCAGTTGTGAGGTGGACTTTTTATAGGGTTTTGTGCTATGCAAGCTTGCTTCGCTATATCTGCTGATATATTTGCTTATCTATTCATGTTCCTAAATAATTCATCTTGGATTCTTAGCATTTAAGGAGACTGAATTTAAGAGATCTAATTTTCAGTCTCATCTTGGCTATGAACTTGCAGTATGCCCTGGGACATATAACTCAGACTCACCATGCCTGTTTCTTTTTCTGTAAAAAGAATCTGCTTTCCCAGCTCCCTTCCAGGCATGCTATTCTGGGACTCTTGAGCATTGTGGCGGTTCCTATAGTTAAACATCCATATGCTTTTGTTCATTGTATCTTGATAGAGGGACATCGAGCTCACTGCTTTACAGAGGACCGTTGCATGCACTGAGAAGCATGCTCAGCAACGATGGGCTGCATAAAGGTCTGTTCTTTGTGAGGAGAGTTGGAAGAGTGGCTGCAACATAAAACGTTTCCTCAGGCTTTCCAGTGGTTGAATACCTGAAACTATCTCTCAAGAGGTTTTTTTCCCTCCCTCCCTCCCTCCCTCCCTCCCTTTCTTTCTTTCTTTCTTTCTTTCTTTCTTTCTTTCTTTCTTTCTTTCTTTCTTTCTTTCTTTCTTTCTTTCTTTCTTTTAAATCAAGGTTGTAACTCATATATTGTTTTTTTAGTACTTCTTTTTTTTTTTTTTTATCTGACACTATCTGAAAATGGCCTATTCTAGATAAGGATGTTTTTCAGATAACTGGCTATTACTCTTGTGAGGACCAAAAATGAATATTGAACCATTTTGATAGAAATCCTTGTAAAATGTATGGGACATTATTTTGTCCTCTGTAAACCTAAAACATCCAGAATAACTTAAGTTTCCTTTGTGAGTAAGATCATCTCTTTTATCCCTTTATTCAACAAATACTCATTAAATGGCAAATATTTGCCAGATTCTATGTTAAACATTGGGTATTTAGTATCTTCATTTGCAGATTTATTAGCACCAACGATTTCTTATGATAGCTCCAGGTACACAACTTGACATTTTTGCTGTTATGTATTAGATTTGGAGTTTTGAACAATGTTAAGGTAGAGTTTCTGCCTACGGCATCAAATTTGGTAAGCAATTCAGATTGTCAAATGCTCAGTCAGATAAAAGCTGAGTCAGCCATGTCTCAGACTGGCCTTTTTAGTCATCTAGACATGGGCATTATCCCAAGAAAGAGAAATGGTTTATGTTCTTCAAACATCAAACTCAACAGACGCTGTAATCTTTAGGTCACAACAGTTACTGATTTTATTGTACAATCTGCAATAAAAATTGATCTAGAGCCCATATGGTATGTTTAGGATACTTTTGAAATTCTGACATTCATTTCATTAAAAAGCAATCGATATTCATTGCAAAATTCAAACAGGAGCATTATTGCAAATAATATGATTTCTCTGTTAATGTCAATTAACAGATTAGTTTGGACAATTCATGTTTCTCTTGGTGGGAGATTATCAGTGCTTGCCACTGTTACAGTTTAATGCAGCCTTACAGACTAGCTGTGCTCTGGAAAATTTGCTGTATAGTATAAAGTGATTCCTACTTTCCTTTTCACTTTCATTATAAACTTGGAGATGGTCTTCATAGAGCACTGATAAATTAAACTTGCTTTTCTCATAAGATACATGTGACTACCATTATCTTCCTGAATACTAGGGGATGCCTTCTCCTACTCTTTTTGCCTCCACTTTCCTCTAGGACACAGGTCACTTTCTTAGAAATGAACATTTTTTCCTTCATATGCAAATTCATCTAAGTCAGCATTCAAATCTTCCAGACTTTTTTGCCTTGATTTTGCTGAGTCTCATGAAGTTGGTTGTGGATCATTTGGACATACCAATAATATATTATGTATTTCATATACTGGGTCTTAAAACTAGTGCCAGCCAGTTGTGGTGGTGCATGCCTATAATCCCAGTGCACCAGAGGCTGAGGGAGGAGGATTGCAAGTTCAAAGCCAGTCTCAGCAATTTAGCAAGGCCCTAAGCAATTTAGCAAGACCTTGTCTCAAAACAAAAAATGAAAAGGTCCAGGGATGTGGCTTAGTGGTTAAGCACCCCTGGGCCCAATTCCTTGTACTGGAAAACAAAAACCAAACCAAACTGGTACCTATAATTCCTCATAGGGACCATTGAAAATAAGGATGCTTTTTGTTGTTAAAATTGGGTGCTACTGGCCTTCAGCTGAGATCCTAGATGTCCTGAATGTGCAGGATACTACTTTGTAAGAACACTTCTGTCTAAAATGCCAAAATATGTCTGTTCAGAAATAACAATTTCACTTTGATGTTTATTGATCAACTGACTCAGAAAATGTATACTGAATACCTACTGAGTACCAGACACCATTCTACGCATTGAGGATTCAGTGACAGGCAAAATTCTCTGCTCTTGTGAGGCATATATTTGAGTGATTTGTGGACTAATATTACTTCTTGTTTGCTTTAGAGTTGGTTTACTTTTTGGTTTTCTGTTTTGAGTGTGCAGTTGGAAAACACTTGCACAAATGGTCTCATATACAAGGGAACTGGGGTCTGTCTTGATGTATGAACCTGCCTTATTTATTTTGTGTTTGAGAGTTACTTAAACTTATGCAGTACAATTGCTGCACATCTGAGGGATGACAAGGAAGAAAAATCCAGCATAAGGGGATATGAGACATGTGTTGACTTCTCAATTTGATTTAATGGTGGATTCCCAAAACAAGATAAAACACCAGTAATGCTTTATAAAATTGACTCTTAATTTCTAATCAAAAACACATCTGAAGCTCAGAATGTTTTAAATCTGAACATCCAGCATCCAGTAATTTTATTAAAGATCAAATTACTAGCAGTTATTATATCATCAATTTTTGATGACAATATTAATTCAGTAAGTGAGTTAACTGAACTAAGAATGAGGGACATAGCAAAACTTCACAGTTCCTTAATTAGAGTTAAATCCATTCACTGTATAACAGTTCACCTTTTCACTTGACCTGCCAACAAACACATTCTCTGGACACAAGAATCTTAACTTGAAATTTCTAAAGGGTGCTCTTAATCCAGTAATTAACAATATATTCTTATCCTAAAGTAGTTCCTCTTGGCACTTGATAGAATTAATAAGAGGATACCTTGTGAATGATCACACTACACTCTAATAGAAGCAATATTTGATTTCCTAAACAACCTGAGGTGCAGCTACACACATGAATAGATGGTGGGTTTCCACAGAAGTCTGCCGTCCCTCCCTCCTAAAGTGTTGATAGAAACTTACCAGCAGCATCACAGGGGATTGATTCTGAGCTGATCTTGTCTTGAACTTCCTGTCTGAGATTTCCATTGCTCTTACCCAAGAGAGTCTGGTCAATTCTGGAATGTCCATTACTTGTTCTAGACCCTATCAGTGGTAGGGTTTGGTTCTATCCTGTATAGAAGATGTCTTTGACAACTGCATTTACTTAGCCCTGGCACTGGATTCACAGTGCCACCATTCTGTACCTCTGAGTTTGTCATACGCCTTCATCTTCCCTGATATCAGTGATGGTGGGGCCATTGGAAAGCTTTTCTGGCAGGAAGAGCTCCTCCCTGGGGACCAAATTTAAAATCTATTGTGTGGTTAGGCTGCACCATGGCGGTCCTTGTGTGATATGATTAACCTTCCCTCATACACACACGTGGGACCAGGTCACCATAACTTCTCTACCAAAGGGTGGTTACATATTTTTATCTGATATTGCTGCTCATCATCTTTTTTTCTCCCTAGAAGATCCTCAGCATTTCAAAAGGAATTGCTGTCCTCGTTCAATAAACATCAATCCTGTTCTTTCTCTTTGCAGAAAGCTTAGCGCCTCCTCATTGCCTAACAAATCCATCAGGCATTTCTTCTTCTGGCATTTGTGACACCCCTTGATTTGGCTCCAACTTATTGCGACTTATTCTTTTCCAAAAATCTCACTCTTACTCAAAGTCTACACCTGGACAAGATGGTCCCTTTGCCATGTCCCACATGTGCCTTATAATTTTCTGTCCTCATTTGTTCACTCTTCTATACATGTCTGGCTAACTCATTTTTTCTGCTTTTAGTCCTTATCTGTTCAAATCCTATTCTTTTTGAGTCTCGGCTAGGCTACCCATTTCTTTGCAAAGCTTTCCTTGAATTTTCTGCTCAAAATGGTGACTCCATCATTTTTCATGTTCATTGTATCCTATCTCCACCTGTTACCTCCTGGATGTAACTAATTGCTAACCTGTACCTTCGTGGGTACCAGCTTCTTTAGGGGAATGGGCATACCTTAGTCAACCACAGACTCTTAGAATATTCCTGAAATTCCATGGAAATTTGTGAGAAGGCTCAGGAAGTATTTGTTGCATAAATGAATGACGATTGTTGAGTAAAACAAAATTCTTTATTAAAGCAAACAATTTCTTTGTCATTTAGATATGTCCTAAGATTACCTTTCACAACTATTATTTCTCAAACTGGAGCCCACCTATAAGAGTTGTCTGGAATTTATGAATATGTCATTCTTAATGAAATCTGAAAGTAATGCCTAAGGCTTCACCAAGAGCAGCGATTCTCTTTTGCCTGTCCCTGAAATTGCCTTGACACAACCTGTAATAGGCTGTGACTGCCCAACAAATCCAAAAGCTTCTGCATTTCAACAACTTGTTAACAGGCCCCTGAACAACTCTAGTTAATTCTGTAGAATACACAGGATTCGCTTTGAAGTGTATAATATTATTAACACAAGTCTTGTGAATTAACATTATGACTAGGCATGCGTTGCAAATTAGATGCAGTTACCCTTTCTCTGGCTATGACTTTGTAAAATGTAGAACATAATGAGTTTCAAGGCATTTTAAGTTCAAGATGGAATATACTAGAACTTTGTGTTTTCAAAGACAATGACAAACCTAATAAAGACTAAGAGTGAACTTATTCTGTCCTCTTGAACTCCCTGTGATAATTTTCCCCTTGAAAAAATGGATTCCTTGTGTATATATACCACAATAGAGTCTGGTTGAGGGGTGGGGGGTGAGAGAAGAATGGGGGAAGTTTAGATTATGTAGAGGGAAATGAGAGGGGGAGGGGAGGGGGTATGAAAAATGGTGGAATGAGACAGACATCACTACCCTACGTACATGTATGACTAACAAGAATGGTATGAATGTACATCATGCACAAACATAGAAATGAAAATTTGTACCCCATATGTGAATCAAAATGAAGTCTATAAAAATAAAAAAATTAAAAAAAAATGAATTCAGAACCCTTATAAAAGGATGCCAACTTACTTCATCTATGTGAAATTTTTTTATTTTTGGTGGTTTTTTTTTTTATGTTGTTTTGTTTTAGTTTGGTTAAGAGCACAGAAGCCATTTTTAGCCCATGCATGCCAGATATCCCTGGCTTGCAACATCTGCATTCTTTTTCTTCCTGTAGCTGAGGCCACTGGAGTATTAAGTCCTCAGGAATGTTTTTGGGAAGGGATAATGAAGGCCTGTCCAACAGTTTTGGAAACCAGTCTCGTAATGTTTACTTCAAGAGTTATGCTGTCCTTATGGACCTGTAGATACTTCAAATAGCTCTAAAATTGTCCTTTCCCTTCTCAGTCCTGTGTTGGTATGTAGCAGTCTCTCTGAGGCCTGTGACTGGCCTCACATGGTGTAAGAGTTCTGACATGAATCCTGCTTCCTGCTGCCTGTTTGTACCAAAGCCAAATGCCTCTTTTCTGCTTGGACCTCTGTAGGTTGCAGGCCCCTGTATTCTTCCTATCCACTCTCTAGATCTTTCCAATACCAAATGAGTGCCTGAGCTGGCTGTTTCTCATTTGTTGGACCTGTATCTGACCTTCCCATTGCAATCACTATAACCAGGACCTTTTGTCTTTTTCCCCCCATTAGTTTTATTGGTGAAAAATATGCATAATGCAGAGTTTACCATCTTAATCATTGTTTCAGTGGTATTAAGTATATTCACATTGTCCTACAAACATTGTCACCATCCATCTCTAGAACTCTTCATCTTATAAAACTGACACTCTGTTTTTTTTTTTAAAAAAGATTTTTAATTGTAGATGGACACAATATCATTATTTTATTCATTCACTTTTATGTGGTGCTGAAGATCGAACCCAGTTCCTCACATGTTCAAGGCCAGCACTCTACCACTGAGCCACAACTGCAGCTGCTAAAACTCTGTTCTTATTAACAGTAACTCTTTCTAGCTCCACTGAGCTTCTGGTAGCCACTATGTGTATACATTCTACTATGTGTCTCTAGGATTTTGTCTATGTTTTTCTATTTGTCCGTTGTGCCTCATACAAGTGCAACATCCTGTCTTTGTCTCTTTTTGTGACTGACTTGTATCACTTAATGTGCCTGTAACATCCTCAAGGTTTTCCCCTGTTGTAGCATGTGTTGCAGAATTTCCTTCCTTTTGAAGACTAAATAATATTCCATATTATGTATCCACTATATATTTTTATCCATTCATCTATCAAGAGACACTGAGGTTACTTTCACATTTCAGTTAGTATGAATGAGGCAGCTATGAACATGAGTGCACAAGTATCTCTTCACGACCCTGCTTTCAATTCTTTTGGATTTATACCTTGAAGTGGAATTTCTGGATCATGTGGTAATTCTGCTTTTAATTTTTTGAGGCACTGCCATACCGTGCAATTTTCTGCGGCAGTTGCACCCATTTTACATTCCCACCAGCGGTGCATAAGGGTTCCAATTTTTCTACAGCCCCACAAACACTTGTTATTTTCCATTTGTTTCATAGTAGCTACCCTAATGGGTTTGTGGTTTTGACTTCCACTTCTTTAATGATCAGCAATGTTAAACATTTAAAAATATGCTTAAAGGCTTATTGTATAACTTCTTCCCCTTATCAGATATATGATACGTAAATATTTTCTCCCATTCGATGGGTTGCCTTTTTACTCTTTTCAAAGTGTCTTTTGATACATATTTTTAAAATATATTTTCATGAAGTCCAATGTGTCTATTTTCACTTTGTGTGTGTGTGTGTGTGTTTGTGAGTATATATGTGCCTGTGCCTTTAGTGTCATATCAAGAAATCAATGTGAAATACAAAGTTGTGAGGATTTTGCCCTGCACTTTCTTCTAAAAATTTTATATTTAGGTCTTTGATCCATTTTAAGTTTTTTATATAGTATTAGATCAGAGTTCAACTTCATTCTCTTGCATGTGGACATCTAATTTCCCCAGCACCATTTATTGAAAGGCTCTTTCTCAACTGAATGATCTTGGTGCTCCCTATATGTTAGAGTTTATTTCTATTTCATTGGTCTTATGTATCTTTACACCAGTAATCACTGGTTTGATTACAGAAGCTTGTAATAAGTTTTGAAATCAATCATCATGAATCCTCCAGTTTGTTATTCTTTTTCAAGATTGCTTCAGTTATCTGAAGCAATCCCTTGACATTCTATGCAAATTTTAGGATTCTTTTCTATTTATATAGGAAATATCATTCAATTTTTGATAGGAATTACATTGAATTTGTAGATTGCTTCGGTAATATTGACAATGTGAAATCTTCAAATTTGTGAACATGCACGTGTTTCCATTTATTTATGCCTTTAATGTCTTTTAGCAAGATTTCATAGTTTTTATGGTTTAAGTGTTATTTATAACACTGGGTTAAATTTAGCTCCTTAGTGTTTTATTCATTCTGGTGCTATTGTAAGTAGAATTATTTCTGTGATTCCCTTTTCAGACTGTTTGTGGTTACTATACAGAAATACAGCTGACTTCAGTCTGTTGACTTTGTATCTTACTATATTGCTGAATTCAGCTATTAGTTCCAGGAGTTTTTATGTGAGTTGTGGTCATATAAAATCATATCTCCTTCAAACAGAAATAGTCTTACTACATCCTTTCCAATTTAGATGAATTTTATTTATTTTTCTTGTCTAATTGCCTGGACTCGAACTTCTAAAAGTATGTTAAATAGAAGTGGTGAGAGTGGGCATTCATGCCTTGTTCCCTGTTCACTATGAATTTTTCATATATGGCTTATTATATTGTGTTTCTTTCTTTCTATTCCTGATTTGTTAAATGCATTTTATTGTGATGTGTGTCAAATGTTGTCTCTGTCAATTAAAATGACTACATAATTTTTCCGCTTTCATTCTGTTCGTGTGGTATATCACACTGATTGATTTTCATGTGTTGAATCATTTTAATATTCCAAGAATAAATTCCACCTGACTATTGTATATGATCATTTCAATGTGCCACTGAAATCAGGTTTGCTAGTATTTTGTTGAGAAAAAATATTTTTACAGAAAAGAGTCATGTTTATCAGAATATAATTTATAAACAATAAAAGTTAACTCTTCATGTTTGCATTTTGATTATTTAGGACAAATATACCCATCAACATGATCAAAATATAGACCATTTCTGATGTTTTGAAATGTCGCCTTGGCTATTTTTCAATCAATTCCTTTTCCTCACTTCCAAATCCTAGTAACCACTGATGTTTTCTCTAGAGTCTTTAATTTCCAGAATCCTATTAACATATCACAAATATGATGTGTAGTACTTTTTGTCTGGCTTTGGTTCCTGAGCATACTGATTTCTAGATACATTTATGCTCTTACATACATCAATGGTTTGACCCATTCGTTAGAGAATAATGTGACTTTACAAACATATACATAATTTTTTTTAATCTTTTCACTAGTTGTTGGACATTTAGGTTGTTTCCAGGTTGGGCTACTGAACAGGATTCTTCTATAAACATTTGAGTGCCAGTCTTTCTGGGGTTATATGTCTTTATTTCTCCTAGTCGAATTCTCTAGGAGTAGCATTGCTGGGTCATGTGATAAATAATGTTCAACTTTATAAAAAGGTACCAAACTCTTTTCCAAAATCAGAGTATCATTTTTCATTCTCATCAAAAAGATGTGAAAGTTCCAGATATATAATTTGAAAATTCTATATGCATTGAATTTTTTTGCATCAGTGTTCACAAGGGATATTGGTTTGCAATTTTCTTTTCTTGCAGTGTCTGGTTTTGGTATCTAGATAATGCTGGCTGAAGGATTTTTCCAGTTGGAAGTACTCCCTCCACTTAATTATTAGTATTAATTTTAAAGTTTGAGAATGTTTGATGTTAATAGGTTTTAAGTGTTTAGTAGAATTCACCAGTGATTCCATCATGTCCAGGGCTTTTCTTCATTGGGAGATTTTTAATTACTGATTCAATCTCTCAAATATCTATAGTTCTTTTTAGATTTTCTATTTCTTCACAACTTGGTCATTCGTAGCGTTTGTGTTTCTATAAATTTGTCCTTTTTATCAATCCAATTTGTTGGTGTACCATTCTTTGTAGTACTCTTATAATTTTCTTTTCTGTAGAATCTGTATTAATGTCTTCACTTTTATTTCTGATTTTAGTAATTTGAGTCTTTTCTGTCTTTTTTCTCCCCTTAGTTCATGTAGTAAAATTTTGTCAAGGTTTTTACTCGTTTCCAAGAATCAATTTTTGGTGTCATTTATTTTTTCTCTTTTGTTTCTATTATCTATTTCATTTATCTCTGTTCTAATCTTTATTTTTCATTCTGCTCCTTCTGCTAGCTTTGAGTTTAGTTTGATTGTTTGTTTTATTTCCTTAAGATGAAAAGTTAGGTTATTGATTTGAAACCTTTCTTTTTTTGTTTTTTTTAATGTAAGCATTTATAGGTATAAGTTTACCCATATCAGTGCTGTGGGTGTATCTCATAAGTTTTGGTACATTGTGTTTACATTTTCATTTCCCTTTAAATATTTTCTAATTTTTATTATGATTTTTTTTTTGGTTCACTTGTTATTTTCCACAATTTTGAGAAACATCTAATTTTAATTTTGTTATTGATTTATAACTTCATTCTTTTCTGGTCAGAGAAGATACTTTGTATGCTATCTCTCTTTTTTTTTTTTTAAGTCTACTAAGAATTAAATTAGATCCAAACATATTGTCTATCCTGGAAAATGTCTCATGTGTATGCTGTCATTGTGGGGTAGAATATTCTGTATATAACTGATAAATCCATGTATTTGTTTTATTGTGTGTTTGCTATTACCTTACAAATTGATCCATTATTGGATACAATTATCCATTATTGATAGTGGAGTTTTGAAGTCTCCAATTTTTATTATAAATTTGACTATTTCTCCATTAACTTCTGTCAATTTTGCTTCATATATTTTGATAGTCTGTTATTATACACAGATGTTTATAAATTGCTATATTTTCTTATTTTTTTGATATTTTTCAATTAATTTATACTGTCCTTGTCTATTGTAACCATTTTTTATTTAAAGTCTATTTTGCCTGATATTTAGAATAGCCAAAACTTCTCTGTTTTGGTTATGATTTCCATGGAATATCTTTTCTTATCCTTTCAATTTCCATCTGTTTGTATCTTTGGGTCCACACTGAATCTCTTTGAGACAGCATGTAGCTGAATTGTGTATTTTTATCCATTGTACCAGTCTCTGTCTTTTAATTGGAGATTTTAATCCATTTACATTTAAAGTAATCACTGATAAGTGTGAGCTTATTTCTGTCATTTTGATATTTGTTTTCTAAATGTCTTAAACCTGTTTTGTCTGTCAGTTCCTGAATTATTTTCTTTTGTGTTTAGCTTTTTTGCATCTGTGCTGAAATATTTAAAATAATTTCTCATTTCCTGTTGTATATATTCTATAGCTATTTTCATTGTGGTTACCATGGTGATTATATTTAACATCCTACAATTATAACACTAATTTGAATTTGTAACAGTTTAACTTCAATAATATAAAACTCTGATCCTTTAACAGCTCTGTCCTCACCCCTTTCAGTTGTTATTGAATTTTATCTTTATATTTTGCCTGACTAGAAGCATCATATAATAATCTTTCGGAATGTATTAGTCTCCTAAATAAAGTAGAAAACAGACGTACAATACAAACAATCATTATAATAAGACTGGCTTTTATTGTTACCCATGTAATCATTGAGATTGAACCCAGGGATGCATAATCACCAAGCCACATCCCCAGCCCATTTTTATATTTTATTAGTCAGGGTCTCACTGAGTTGCTCAGGGCCTTGCTATGTTGCTGAGGCTGAGTTTGAATTTGTGATCCTCCTGCCTCAGCCTCCTGAGTTGCTGGGATTATAAGCATGCACCACTGCACCCATCTTCCTGGATCATTTCTTGCAGAGAAGGTCTAATGCTAGCAAACTTGCTCAGCTTTTGTTTATTTGGGATGACTTAAATTTTCCCTCTTTTTAATTTTTTTTACAGGGTCAAGGACCAAATTTAGGGCCTTATGCATGCTAGGCAAGCACTCTGCCATTGAGCTAAATTCCCAACCCCAATTTTTCCCTCATTTTTGAAGGACAGTTTTGCTACATAAAGGACTCTTGGCTCATATATATATATACACACACATATATATATATATTTTTTTTTCCATATGTAGGACTTTGAGTTTATCAGCTAAAGTGTTCTGGTTTCTGAAGTTTCTATCAATAAATTTACACATAAATTTGTTGAGGATTTCTCATATGTGATGTGTTGTTATTCTCTTGCTGCCTCTAAAATTCTCTTTGTCCTTTGAAATTATGGTTATAATGTTTCTTGATGTGAATGTCTTTGAGTTCATTTTATTCAGAGTTCATCAAGCTTCTTGGATATTTGTATTCATGTTTTGTGTTAAATTTGGGAAGTTTTCAGTCAGTATTTCTTCAAATGTTCTGTCTCCTCCTTTGTCCCTCTTACTGATCTAGATTCTTACAATGCTTAGCTGTTCTGCTGGATGATGTTCCATATATACTTTAGGCTCTTTTCACTTTTCTTCCACCTTTTTTCTTTCCATTCTTCAGATGTAGTAATTTTCATTGTTGTATCTCAAGTCCACAGATTCTTTCTTTTGTGTGCTCAGATCCTCCTTGGATTACTCCTAGTGAAATTTTCATTTCAGTTATGGGACTTTTCATCTACTGGTTTTCTTTTTGTTTTGTTTTAAATTTATTTAGGTTTTCTATCTCTTTATTGAAAATTTCATTTTGTTTGTACATTGTGTTTTGACAGTTTTCACTTCAGTCATTCTTTATATATCCTGTGACTAGAAGTATCACCTAATAATCTTAGAAGAACTAGTTTCATAGACAAACACTAAAACAACAAGGTAACAGTAAACAACAAGGTTATTGTTTTAGTGTTTGCCTAGTAAATCTGTCAGCAGGTGTTTTTCAGGGACAGTTTCTGTTGATTTATGTTTTTCGTTTAAGTAGTCATTTTTCTGTTCCTTTCTATGCCTTTTGATTTTATTTTTGTTGTTCAAAATTGGGTATTTGAATCTAATAATATGGTGGTTCTTGAAATCAGGTTCTCCTCCTTCCCTAAGGTTGATGCTTTTTTTTATTTGTTTGTTTCTGAAATTGTTACAGGCTGTCTCTGTGCCAAGGATCAGCCTAAGTGTAAATTTAGTCTTCTAGTGTATCTTTTGAGCCTGCGATGTTCACTGGGCATGTGTAGTCAATTTCTTTCTTGTGTTTTTCAGGTATTCTGTTGCTTTTTAACGTCCCAGTCTTTGTCTGTATCCAAGAGAAAAGAAAAGAAAAACAAAAGGGATAGGGAAAGGGCACCAACACAAATGTTTCATAGAAGTCACTTCAGTCACACAAAGAGGGGCTTGCAACCATGGGGGAAAGAAGTTCAACAATAATAATTACCTTGATCAGATGCATCAAGAAGTGATTCGAGCATAGAACCCTTATATATGGAGAACCCTTATATATATATGACTCTTCTAGTCACCTGGCTTCCCCAAGTTATGTGCTTGTTTCTCCAGGAATATAGTTGCCTGCTGTGGGCTACAGGTAGGGGATTGGTTCTTGTTACTCTGCTAAGAGCAGAAATTGACTGAAATGAACCTCAATTTATAGTCCAAGTCTACCCCTGAAAGTTATAAGCTTAAGTGGGTTTCAGAGTTCCAAAATGGTTACATCAGACAGATTTTGCCACTGAAATATTATTCAGGTGGGAAGACAGATGTGTGATGCTTCCTACTTCACCGTCTTCCCAGACCCTTCTGTTTTTTAGCCAGATTTGTATTCTTTTCCTGCAGGGGAAGCTCTTTATCTAGGGTTGTAGTTTCCTTAGATTCTTCTGAGACCCTTACCATGCCTATGTCAATCAGACCTCCTGTATCCATACTGAGATCCAAATAATTTCAGGGAACACTGGTTGGAAACACTTTTTTTTTTTTTTGGAAGCACTTTTAAGAACACCCATAGACAGAAATGTTCAATGAGTACTAATAAAATATTTTAGGAAGAACAAATTAAAGAGTAAAGAATGGTGAATGAGTTAAGTTAGGGAACTCAAAAAAGATCAGCATATGACATATTCAAAATTTCTTTTTTTATGATGCAATTCTGATAGCTATGCTCATCTTTCTAAATAAGGGATTTATTTATATCAATTCATCTTCAATCACAACTTTGCTTTTCTGTATTTTTAATGAGTTTCTGTATATCTTAAGGCATTAGTAAAAATAAATCAGAGAATGTTGGTATATTTAATCTTTTAGCATTTTTCCCACAGAAAATACTATCGTATTTTTTTGAGGAGGGTGCTGAGACTCTTGTCAGGGTCTTGCATATACAAAGGACACACTCTACCATTGAGCTACTCCTAGTCCAAGACTATTGTATTTTTGCAGTATGTTTTTAAGGTGCCAGCTCTTCAGGTCTGGAAAATATTTTACTTTGAACATATTCATGAATTCAAGAATATGGGCTTCCATTCATGTGTAAGTGTGATAAATGTTCAATTTACATTTCTATTATTGTAGATTATCTTTTTTCTTTTTAGTTCATGTTAAAACATAATGTACTCACATCATGTGAAATTAAAGTTGAGCCTTCTGTGAATTGCAAGTCTGCAGATTTTAAACATAATTATGGTTATTCAAACATATTACTATTTATACATGGTCAATCATGTTCTAATGAATGCCAAATAATTTATTATAAAGTATTGAACTTTCCAGAAAGAAATGTACAAAGAAAATCCTAATATGCATTAGCTGAAAGTTCTTTACTTCTTTGAATATTTGTTGATTATTTAGTATTTAGTCAGTATATGTGAGTAATGAATTGAGATATGTTTGTTTTCTCATTTAGCATGGTTAACAGTAAATGTTTAAATGGATGATAATTTTCAGACTGTTTTTCAATACTGCTGTATGACACAAGTATTTCCAGCAGCTTCTACTTTTTCTAGTTTAAAGGTCTAATCAATGCAAAACTCTCCCATTTGGGTGCTAGAGGTGACAGAGATCATGTACTGCCTTCCACAGATTCATGCCCTACCTTCCAGAGTACACAGTTGTCACTGCAAGTGACTGCTCAGCTGAGGACATGATTTCTAAGTTCTCCTTAAATTTAGATGGATCATGAAACTAGTTCTTCTATTGATTAAAAAGAGAACAGAAAAACAAATGTGTGATATCTTCATTCAATGGAAGACTGTTCAGCAATAGTATGGAGGAATCCAAGGGTTTGTGCAACACATGAATGAACTTCACAACATTGTGTTGAGTAATAGAACTCAAACATAAGAAAGGCCATATTATACACAATTCCACTTATACCAAGTCCAAGAATGAACAGAACTAATCTATGATGATAGAAATCAGAAAATTGTTGCCTGGGAGAGAAAGATGGATGGACGAGACAAAAGCATTGAGGAATTGTCTGGACAATGGAAATGATTGGCATCTTGTTTCAAAGGTGATTAAACAGGTGTAACAATTGTCCAAACTCGTTGAATTCAGCACAGTAGATCTGGCTCTCTCCTCCTCCCTCCCTCTCTCTCTCTCTCCCTGCACCCTGTGTTTGAATCACAATTAGAAAAAATGGGGATGTGCCTTCTTGATTCTCTTTACTCCTTCCTTTAACTCATTGTTTCTTAACCAGAAGCAATTCTGTCCCCAGGAGACACTGGTAGTAGATGGAGACATTTTTGATAGTCACATTTCTGGCATTTGGTTGGTAGAGGCCAGTATTGTTTCTAAACATCCCACAATGCACAAGATGGTCCCTTTCACCCAAACATTGTTCTGAAATGCCAATGGTGCTCAGGTGGAGAAACCCTGCTTTAGCTGACTACAAAGGGCTCTGAGTCCCTAGAGAAGAATGGACTCACACAACAGAAAGATTGTAGCCACCAGCACTTCCTGTTAGGAGGAAGTAAATTTCTATCGTGTTGAGACACTGAGATATTAGGGTTTGCTTGTTTCAGTGGTTAGTATCACTTTAACTAATATGCCAGACTTTAAAGTGTTGAAACTGAGAATGATATTTATTGCATTGTCCTCCTCCTTAGGAGACCTGAGTAAAATTTATTTTAACCATTAATATCAAGCAAAGCTTTGCTTTCTCTAAACCATTATTGTGATTTTATCTCATGGACATTGTCAGTTTTATAACTTAATATTTTCCCTTTTTCTTTTAAATCATAGAGTGCTTGGAATTCAATTTTTAGGTGACTCTTACAAGCAGCTCTTCAGGAACATATGACTTTCATTTCTGCACATTTCCTTTACCCCTGTCTTCATGTTTTCCTATCCTTATTTTTCCCTTAGCACCAGTGCATGGCTACTTATTGTCTCTTTGGGTATTTAGTTTAGCTTTTTTTCAAAGCCTCGGCTGAATTTTTTGTGTAAAAATGCTGCTTATAAATAAAAACGCATAAATAAAATATTTATTCAAATACCCAGTGTTACTTTATTCAAGTTTTGAATTAATAATGATTTTTGCATCTCAGACATTGAAGGGATTTTCATCTTATCTTAACCTCTTAAGGTTGAGAGAGATAAAATGATGTACCCAAGTTCATAATGATAATTCATAGAAGCATTTTACTTTGAAAACAAAGTGTTCATTTTGCATGTGTGCACACAAATGTCTATCATTCTGTACTTTATATAAATAGTACAACTTGCTCACAAATTGGACATACTTTGTGCTTTATTGTGAATTGTTCTTCCAGTAGTGAAACAGGATTCGTGCCAATCTATACAGACCTTATTGGTGGTCTCCTGGCAATCATCCTCTTTCTCCTTTTTTCTTCTGTCATAGTCCAACTTTTGTTCAAGTAGTTACCCTTTTTGTCTAAGGTGTAAGCATCAGGGGAGAAAGACACTGGCCCAAGTACCAAGAGCTGCATCAGGCTTGGAGCAAGCAGTGACCCTTGTCTTCTTTCCAGGTCTATGCTCTTCTGGTTAGTGAGATACAGTAACCTGCCAAAGGTGGGTTTGAAGAATGGTTTTCCTCAATCTCAAAAAGAGACAAAGAGGAGATGATTGTTCTCCTACTGCACAAATCATATGTGCATAAGATGACTAGAATAGCCATCACAGGGTCATACAGAAAGGTAGTCTGAAGCCCAAATCTAATAGGCTGAGGCTGGTAGGCTAGAGTGATAAAAAGAACCAGGGCACTTGTTAAACTGCCAAGCCACTAACGACAAAAGCCCTTTTATCTAGGTTACCTTTCCACTTACTATATGAGAAAATAAATTCCTAAAGTCAGTTGATGTGGTGTTTTTACTCACAGTTGTGTTTCCTTTCAAACCTCTCTGATGACCTGGGGTGGCTTTAAATCTACACTGTTCCCTATTTGTGGCCAGTATGCAACTGAAGCTCACGAACTAGAGAATGCAGCCCTTCCCCTTAGCCATAGTATGCTCTAAGAATCCAAGGCCAGGAATCCAAGCACTGAGGCCGGGGTAGGTGCACCTTTTCCTGTAAGGCACTTGAAAGTAAGTATTTTAGACTTTACCACCAGGGGGTTTCAATTGCCACTGCAAGCAGGTACAGACAATGTCTAAGTGAATGAGCATTGCTGTGCTCCAATAAAACTTTGGTCACAAAGAGCAGACAGTCGACCATGTTTGGATTGTGAGCTATAGTTTGCTGACCTCTCACCTAGAACATATTCTAGGCAACTCTAAATAATCATGGACACCAAGCAGCTATGAGACCACTTGCCTTTCTCCCTTCTCTTCTACTTACATTGTCTGCCCTGTGAAAAGAGCTATTTTTTGCAATAAGATAGTAGAAAGGCCAGAAGCCAGGAGAGAGAAAATTGAGAAATAAGAGTTTTATATAATTGGCATTTTACTTAATCAGTTACTGAAGAACTGATGACTGGGTACATTTTTGGAAGCCATTTGTCTACAAATGATGTCATTGAATGAATGAAAAAAATATGTCTGGACCAGGTTTACTCTGGTCCATCTGTTTTAATGTAAATGTCTTTGACCAAATAAAAGGCAACATGATTAGCCTTCATAATTTGCATAAAGGCAGGTACATCTGGGCAGTCTGTTCAAGAATGTTGTTCTAATTAGGGAAATAGGAAAGACTGTATTCTGAAAGTGTTCTTCTGTTGCATTTAACCAGTATACTACTTGAGATAATAATGAATTCCATCAAAAGCAACATGGGGTGAGGGAAATCAGACAAAAGTGATCCAGTAAAATACCAATGATGAGGATCTGTTGAGAAAAATGAACAGCAGAATGGGAATTGGAGTATCCTGGCTTAGATGGTACGGTAACAACAATTTGTATAAGTATGTTCAATACATTTTTAGCACATTGTTTATTAATTTTACTCAGTCTTTTATATCTTATTTGCTGTGCTTAAGTGCAACATTTTCTCTGAAAGTAGGCTGCAATGAAATCGTGGTTTTAAAGTAGTTCCCTAGTGAGCATAGGCTCCAGAGTGAGAATATCCCAGTGGATCACTTGGTTTCTCTGTGACAGCTGCTCAGGATCAGCCAGGTATGTGCATCATTGACTAAGCATTTTCCTTTCCAGTTACTGCTCTTTGAAGCCCATTTAGAGTAGAAGTATGCATTGCATTGTGCTAATACATGCGACCCTGGTATACTTCTGCCCAGCACCTAAGTGGATTCTAATTAATACACACAAAAACTGAAATAGAACAAAAGAAACCACCCTTTAAGAAGATACCTCAAGAAAAACATCACATTAATTTTATTTCTAATTACTTCCTCTCTTCCCTTTTGGGGAATGAGTGAACACAGCATCTACAGAGATGTGAATCGCTCTTGCTCTTCCATATCACTGCTTCCCACAGCCTGATTGCCACTTTACAATTAATTGAAAAACCTATCCTTTGAAGTCGATGCCAGGTGACTTAGCAGGAATAAACACACTTACAGGTGTCTCAGGAAGCATAGCTATAATGCCTGGTAATTCTTAAATGACTTTGCTACTGATTGTGCCCCCCATGGTTTGGCTCCTAACTCGGTAGGCATCCTATAGCAAAGTGGTTCACTTGCAAGTCATTTAGTGACGAAAGGAACTCATTATTTCAGAGTGATTAGTGAAAAATATAGACAGGTTAAACAAGAAGCATAATCTTGACTTCTGCTTCTTTGGTTAATAATAACAAAAAATTTTAGCATTGGGTACTTCAAGACTCATCCCAGGTCATTAGTATCTTTTAAGTCTGGTTCCTGCCTTCCTGTCAATTTCACCCATCCCTCATGTACCTGCTCTGCACTTCTTCCCTTTCCAAATTGCAGTATATTCTTTTTCATCTCCATATTTTATATATGCTTGGTTATGTCCTACCCATCCCTCAAGACTTGATTTAAATATTTCTTGCTCTGTGATGATCCTCAAGTGTTTCAGGGGCAGTTATTCTCTCTTCTGAGCTTCTCTTGTTTATGCTAGGACATATCACAGTGTACTGAAATGGACAGATTCAACTGTTTGCCATTCTCTTCCTTTAAGTGCAAGATCATAATGATCAGAATCTTTAACTTACCCACCTTTGTCTCCCCTGTGTCTGAAATATATAGCTGATCAATAAATATCTTTGACTGTGAGTCAGACCATTAAAAAGCTTGATGTCATTGTCAAGCATTGTCCAATGGTGTACTTTTCCACAAAACAGGTCAGAACAAAATCAAACTCTTTTAGGAAGGCTGTCAGAAAGCATCACATACATGCAAGTCAAAAAGTATAGAGAATACTTTTCCATATGGACTTCTTATGAGCTTTGGGCCCACTGGAGGTAACACATCTTGCTTCATGAATTATTTTGTCATCCCTTCCTTCCCATTCTGCTTGAATTATATTCCCCAGTGAAGTGTAGAGAGGGACCAATCTGGCTTGTTTGCACATAGCTCTCTTCCCAAGGTGGCTCTGCTGGGCAGAGATTAGAGAACAATGAGTGCATTGGGGAATGGCTTTTGTATAGAGAAATTAAAGGGCAAAGGGATGATCAAGCTCAGAGAATAGGAAAAAAAGAAGCAAACTAAGAAGGATAGCTTACTTTGACTTCTGGGGAAGTCTTTCTTCAAGACAAGGGATAAAAATCTACCCCAGACCTTCTCGTTAGTCACCAAAGTTCAAATGTATTGTGTTCCAGTGATTCATGTATAAATCTGTTGCCTGAATTATGTGACCTTCCTACTCATTGCCCTGAGAATAATATAAAATCTGATTGGATTTCTATTTGGTCCACTAATCCTCATTAGCCCATAATGTACCTGAGGTAGAGAATAAACAAACTTTTCAGCTGTACTTTCCCAATCTTTGTAACATTATTTTTTATTTTGGGCCCCCAGTACAGATGCTAACTTTTCCTCTTTCTCTGTCCTGACTGAAGAAGTTTCTGTGTCCTTGGTATCCAAAATGCTCTGGGAATCAGTTTCTCACTTTTTAAATAGGTTACACCTCTGTTCTGCATCAAAAAAAGATATTTCTACATCTCCATCCTCTCCTGGGATGAAGATGTACTTCCAGGGGCAATCAGGTGGAGAAGAAATGGCATTGTCCCAGTGGGTAGGGGCTTCAGGCTCTTTGAAAAACCTTATCTCATATGTGAGCTATTTATCCTTTGAGAGTTTTATGTTGGGGACTGTGAGAACTAAAGTATGACTGTGTGTTTTTGTGGGTTTGTGAAGGTGTGTGGATGTTCATGGGAAGTGATGCATATATGTATCTCTCGGCATCTGATTCCACTTGCCAATCTCCTGCATGTAGACCTCATCTTTCTTAGTGTTTTCAGTCTTCTGCAGGTGCCCTTAGTTTTCTCCTCCTGCTTATATTCATGACTTTTCCCCTTGGGATTACATCAGATAGTTTTGTTTTGTGCCTCACAGAAAAAAAGAGAGAGGTTATTAAATTTTTAAAGAATAATTTCAATGTCAATTTATCATATTTGATGGCAATTTAATTAAAGAGACATTTAGGGCTCCTTATTAAGAGATGCAGAGTCTACAAAATGTCTTTCCAAGCATGACAAAGCAAGAGGTGGGAAAATGGCTTTAAGATATTTGTGACCTGATTGTGTACTTATCTGGTTATAAATACAAATTCCCTGCCCTTGAAGATGCTCCTGGGTAATAGAGTTAATATACAGTCACATGATTTGGCTCTAAGACAAAGCAGGAAACCTCTGCCCTCAGTGTCACCTTAAGGCTTAAAAATAGCTTTCTTAAGACATTTGCTACTCTGCTTCTGAGCCTGCCTTTCCAGTCCCCTTTCCCCTCACTCAGATTGTGCTATCAGGAGATGGGCACTTTTCAGTCTGCTCAGTGATTCTGAAATTTTATCTGGTTTGTGACCTAGCTGGCCTTCCCTGTCTTCTTTGTCCTGTAACTCAAGTGGACAATTAGAGCAGGAAGGAGGAGGAGGAGGAGGAGGACACGAGTCCTTCTGACCTCAGACTAATACTTGCCTTTACTCAAACCATAGTCAAGGTTTCTAGAAAATTAAAAGCAGATTTTATTAAGAAAAGTTGGAGACATGTACCCTGAATGGTTTTTAATCCCCGTTCCATTCATATTCAATAACGGTGCTGGTTAATATGATCAATAGTGACAACAATCACCTGAATGAGATTGCTTTGGGTTGGGGAGGATGATTAAATAATCTATATAGGCTGATGTTTCCAAACAAATTGCTGAGAATAAATAACATGCCCAAGAAGTGGATAACTGTGTTCAAATTCCTACATTCATTATTGCTTTGAAATTAGGGAGATGCGAGTCCTGTGCTGACCTGGACTGTGGGAGCCAAAAGACTGTACAAAGAGTGGGTTGGTCCTGCTGTGGAGGTCACACCAGAATCAGCTGGAGTTCTTAACATCTATATGGATTAGCCTTGGGGAAGGACAGGGCTGCAGGTGTCCATGTCCTTTGCTTCATGGGAGAGCAGACATAGAAAGTTTTTGAGGACCTTCTCTGTGCAACTTGGTTTTAGCCACTGTTATACCACTTCAAAGCTTTCATGGTTTTTCTCTATTGTGTCTTCATTAAAGTTCTAACAACTCTCCTAACAATTTCTTAGTTTAAACATTTTAAAAATGGAAAATATCACTTTGGTGGAGTGGACTTAAGGGGAGCCACCAGGTTTATTCCTGAATCTGACCCATTTCTCATCCCAGTGATCAACAATGTTGAAGAGCCTCTAACAATCAGACTGAAGTACTTGTTTCTCCCATTTTAAGGATTCCTGGGATTCCAAGTTCATGAAAAGGTGTTACTTAGGGAGTGTATGTCAGAGATTTAGAGAAAGAATATTATCAGAAATGGGAATGTTAATTCACATGAGTGTGAGGTATGATTGTTTTCGCTCAGAAAACCATTTTCTTGTCTTCCCAGAAAACTTATGTATACAGCAAGCCTAAGAATGATGGTGCAGATGGGCTGTTCACAAACTCCACATTTTTCTAAAGTTTTTTTTTTTTTTTTTGGGGGGGGGGAAGGTTTTTGTTTGTTTTTCTCTGTGCCTCTCTCTCTTTTTTTCTCATTGGTGTGGAGATAAATTAGGTGAGGAAATTGGGTGGAAATCTGAGTGAGCAGGTGATTTACACTAGGGTTGTTATCAAGAGGATCTTGTCCAAGGAATCATGGGTCATTTATCCTTTTCTTCCGCCATTGTCCAGACCTCCCTTTCCCCCATTATTGTTTTCTGTTTTTGGTTTTGTGGCCCTGGGGATTGAACCCAGTGTCTGGTGCATGTGAGGCAAGCACTCTACCAACTGAGCTATATCCCCAGCCCTATTGCTTTTTAATAAACTAAAATTTTTTAATTGAAAAATTTCAAAATTTATTTTCACAGTTTGTTGTTTTGATTCATATAAATATTTGGTAGTAATAAGCCCAGGTTAATTAGCATATCCATCAATACAGCCCTTTTCATCTCTTTTTGGTATATATGGGTCTCTTTTCTGACACTGGCACTTCCATGTTTATTGCAACGGTATTAACAGTAGCCAGTGGATAGGGAATAAACATAGATGTCCATCAATGGACAAATGGACAAGGGAAATGTGGTCTATGAAAATAAATAACTGAATTTTCATAAATATTTGTCATTTCAGTCATTTTGAGAGTGTTGTTACAAAGTTTCCCCCAGAACAAACCCTTACATTTATCTTCAGGACTAGGGATCAGTAGGACTTGGTTAAGTTGTTGATTTCATTTGGGGACAAAATATTTTGCTTTCTTCTTCACCTATTTAGGAGGGTATCAAAGTCTGGAGAAGGCCATCCTAACCTTTAGGGTGGGGTGACCACACTGCTGACTTAGACGGACCTCTGCACAATGGATTGCTGTATGTTTGGACAGAATTCCTTCCAGCTAGGAGATGTAGGATGCTGTGTTAGTTAATTAGCAGTTATTTATAAGTGACTATTCTATATGAAGTTTTAATCCAGAAGTTAGCAGGAAAGACCAAAAGGATAAAATGTTAAATGCAGTGTGGTATCTGGTATAGATCCTGGAACAGAAAAAGAACATTAGTGGAAAAACCAGTGAAGTCTGAACAAAGTCTGGAGTCGTAATAGTCATGTACACAGTTTTGATGAATGCATCGTGTTCACATAATATGTGAACAATAGAGGAAGCCGAGGGCTGTATGGAAGCTTTTCCACTATCTTTGAAACTTTCCTACAAATTTAGAATTTTTCTAACACCAAAGTATATTTAAAGAAATAAGAAAAAGAAACATACCATCCAGGTCCACACTTACCTCACTTTGGTAGAGTTAGTTCCTGTTGAGAGATTCTCTGAAGTTTGAATTCTATGGAATTTTTTCAAGGAATATACATTTTCCCAAATATCTTATTTTACATATTTAAAAATTATTAGAATATATTTCTTAGTTGAACTGATGTAGAAAACTAATCAATAGATGATTTGTTTTGACCTTTTGTACCATCTATATCAGAGATCAGTTCAAATTAAATGGTAAATGGGAATCTTCAGAATACTTTTCATCTGGGCCCTTCAAATTGGGACTTCCGTGTGTGCAAAGTTTAATAGCAAAAGGATGAGTCCACCCTACTGGGAAAAGATGGTATAACTGAGAAGCGAAAGAAAAATCACAGGATTATAAGAGTGATACAACATGTTTCAGTTATTCTCCTTGTTGAAAGGGAGTGCTCAGAACTCTTCATAGGAGGACAGTGTTTAATATCCAGAGAGATTAGCTTACCTGTGAAGCAGTTTCACAATGACAGGTTGCTGCTGAGGGAACAAGAGGGAAAAAGAGAGCTGCAGGTGGTCTTCAGAGGCTGCACTGGATGCTGGCAATGACCTAATCAAACTGTCACTGCCTTAAGTAAAGGGAGAAAGAGCCTGGGAAATGACCTTGGCAGGGGGGTTATGGCATTCTTTACAATGAGGCAGAATGACCCAGGGGACTTGGTCCCCCACTCAGCATTCCTGATGCAGCTGATCTGGCACAAGGCTCTAGGCGATTGCATTTCCAGCAAGTTCTCAGGTGCCTCTGATCTTGAGGAGCTAGCCTTTCTTCTGAGTAAGCACAGTGAATCTAGTTGAGATTTGAAATTTTTGGCTTTAAAACCCTCCATGAAGGTTTTATTTTTTTGTGAGGTCTGATTTTTCTATTTTCCCACCCCCATGCTGTAGAGATAAAGATAGAAGTGGAAATCGAATTAGGCAATGTCCGAATTCTGATTGGCGGCTCTATAAACAACAGAAGACTGAAAGAGGCCATTGGGGTGGTAAAAACAGAAAACCACAAGTATTTGTAGTCTTGGACAGAAAGCATCCATCTTGATGCCTTGGCAGTTTTTCTTCATGACTTTAGGATCTGTGTGTTTCCAAGTTATGTCTTGTTGGGAAGTCTGCAGGGCACATAAATGGAGTCACACGGAAAACTGCAGGACAAGTGGACCCAGATCATTGAGGGCAGGGAGGTTGGGGGAGAACTCTGGAAATCTCAGGCATTGCCAGGTTTCTTCCCACAAGACTTATCCCGAATCCCTGCCCGCAGTGAGATGCGACATGTAGGCTGGTTAAATGCTTTATTCACACGATGATCATCTGCTTCTAGTTTCTTTGTTCTCCCCCTCAGGGGAGATAACTACAGGTTATATAGGGGAAAGCAACCAGAGAACTGTCCATGCAGCCAGTGCATGGACATACAGTGCTATAGATAGAGAGCATACGTTGACCTCGCGCAGGACATGCATCTTCAACAGCCAGTAATGGCTGCCTTCTCAGAGATAAGCGGCTAAAGGAATGTAACATGGCCGTGTAGCAGAGATAAGCAACTTAAGGAATGCAACGTGGCCGTGCTGGCACATTGCCAATCGTCATCTTGCAGGCTAAATAGAGGATGGGGTCCCGGGCACCCCAACAAGGACTGAGAGGAAACCTCTTATTAAAAGACATGATCTCTCTCCTTTTACCTGTCTACTTTACCAGATGGTAGGAAGAGGGATTTTTCAAAATTTGGCATCTGTTTTGAAATTAAAAGTAACACAGAATATGGAATGTTTAGCAATTCATAAAAGAGAGAAAAATAATTTTACGGAATAATATGTGCCTCACCTTTTAATATTTAGAGATATGTCATTCAGTTTTTGTTTAGTCTGTTTTCTTTACTCTCTATTGTACATATAAATAAATAAAATGCATGCATATCAATGCCAAAAATTTGTAGGTGGTATTTTGTGGATCTGTTTGTTGTTTCCTGTATTTGACTTTGCATCTCACTCAGAGTAAGAACTGATATCCTTGCTGTGACCTACAAGGTCCTGCTTGATCTGTATCATTCCCCTGTCATCTTCATAAACTCAATATATCTTTCACTCTGGTCCAGCTTCATCTGTTTTCCTGATAATCTGTAAACATATTGGATACCATTATGTTCCAGGCCTCTCTACTTGCTCTTCCCTCTACTTAGAATGCTGTTCTCTTGGTTTTTTCATTTCTATCAGGTCTTTTTAAAACTTTGTATTTGTTCTTTTTAGTTATACATGACAGTAGAATGTTTATTGACATAACATATGTACACAGAGTATAACTTCCCATTTTTATGGTTATACATGATCTATCAGCTCTTTATTCAAAAGTTCCTTTCACAGTGAAGCCTCTTAGACGCCTTTAAAATTTCACATACTTCTCATAAAGTTCATATTCCCCTTTCATTTTTCTTTTCTCTGTAGCAATCATGACTAACATATGTATTTTTCTTATTTATCTTAATCCTTATCAGCTTCTCCTACTAGACAATGAACTTCACAGTAGGGGTTGTCATTTGACTTGTTCTCTACCCTGTCCCTAAGACAGAAACTGGAGCAAAGGTGATACTTCATAAATATCCATTTTAAAATTTGAATGGTTGGTGTTAGCACTACAGCATGCACCATATTCCATATTCCAGGTCTCTTAGTTTTTTTTCTTTATCATGATTTTTAATAGCTGCATTGTTTTCCTGTATATCAATATATAACTAAACCATAGTTTATAAAACATTGTATTTTGTTTATATGTCCTCTGTTAACTTCATTATATAAATTTTTGCCTATTTTCAGTTTGATCAAAACTGTCTCGAATGACCTTGTATGTATTTGCTCAAATCTTTAAAAAATCTCTTCAGAATAAATTTCCACAGGTAAAATATCTGGATCAACAAGAGTTTGTTTTTACGGTTTTGATATAGTCTCAAGTTCCTCTCCCAAAATGCTATTTGTTTTTCAAAACAGTAGTTTAGAATGTTCATTTCTCTTCAAATTTGACAATACTAGATATTTTCAAAAATATTACCAGTTTCATGAGTGAAAAATGGTAACAAAAAAGTTATGCTTCTTACATTACTAGTAAGAGTGATAATTTTTCATATTTGTGTTGGATGTTGACACTTATACAGTTTTAGTTTATGTTCTTTGCTTAATTTGGGGAGAAAGTTGACTAGCTTTCTTTTAGCACTTTGCAAGAGTTCTTTATACAGGCATGCATTTTTAAAATATGTGCTGTTAATATTGTTTGTCATTTCTTTTAATTGTTTGTCTTCATGGTATTTCTTGATAAATAGCACTTCATTATTTACAGGGCAGCATATTCATTTCTTTCTTATTTCATGTTGTTTTGGTGTCATGTTTTAAAAGCTTAATTCATCCTAAGATTGCATTTGTCTGTTTATTTCTTCTACTCATTTATGGTTTTATTATTTTCCTAAAATTACCATTGGATCTTCCAATTCCATTTATTGAATAATGTCGTTATCCTCACTGACTTGACATTTTCTTTTATCACATATTAATTATTATATGTTCTCTCGTTGTTTCTGTTTTGTTTTGTTAACCTGTGACTTTCTGCAGCAGAAGCCCACTTTAAAAATTACTAGCTTTTTGTTTTTCATATTTGAGCTTATTTTTGAAATTTTTCAAAGTTATCTTAAATATTGAGTGTCTGTTGTTTTCTTGAAAAGGAAATTCAGAATCATTTTCTTTCAACCTCCAGTGATTTAACTTGCAACAACTCTGTAAATACATTTGAAAAGAAATTACTTCTGTTGATGTTCAATTGGCTAGTTCACTAATCCCTTTCTTAGAACCATTATTAGATGTGGCTTGATGTGCAACAGCTCCTGGGCCAATTTCCATTTTTGGAAATTCTTCAACTCATAAAGCTCTGTTCCTCTGGGTGGCATCTTTTCCTACCCTTGCTGCCCAGCTTTCCAAAATTAGGAAAAAGTGGCTAGCATGAAAATTATGATTCCCAGGATGCTGAGACAGTGGAATTTTTCCCATCTCTGCCCCAGCAGCATCTTTTTTATTAGTGATGTGGGAAGCTACATCTACCAATATACAATGTATGAACTGTTTTCTTTACCTGGCTGATAACTAAGAATGGATGTCCAGAATGGATGCAAGAAGATGACAAGCAATATGTGTTTTATCAGTGCAAGATGGCACACAGTAGAGCATATCTGTTCATTTATTTTGTGGTGTAAATCTTAGTGTGGAGGAAGGATAGTGGGGGATGCGTTCAGTGTCTCAGAGGTCTCTCTTTTATGAGACAACCCGGAGAGGTTTATAACAAAAACAACAGCTAATTGTACACAATGGTGGGATTCATTATTACATATTTATATAGGAATACAATATAACAATATAATTTGGTCAATTTCATTCCCTAGCACCTCCCTTTTCCCTCCCGTCCAACAATAGTTTATTCTTAACTATCGTTCTTGCTCTAGGTTAGGAATAATTCTAAGTACTTTCTACATATAAACTCATATAATTCTTACTTCTACCCATAAGGAAATCCTATTCTACTTTTATAGCTTATCTCAATTGAAATGCTCATGCCTTTCGGCAGGTAAAAATTCACTTTAACTTCTGGCATCAGGTGGTCTATCAAATTAATTTTTAGTGTGCATTTTATTCTTTTCTATCTTCATTAATATTTTAGAATTATATTTAGGGAGATGCTCAGGGCTGCTAGCTAGGTGCATTTTAAGCTGGAATTCATCTTTTTAAAAATAAATTTTTATTAGAAAATGAAACAGATACAATTTTTGAAAAAGATGCACCACTTAATGAGTTCTAAGGTAACCTCTTGTAACCACTATACAGTTGGAGAAATAGATGTTTTTTTTTTTTCAGTTAGAAATGTTTATCTTTATTTCAGAATGGACCTTATCTAGACAAAGGTCCTATCAGCACTTTTGGTGGGTCATCACTCAGTTTTGCTTCTAGGAACCCACCACTCAAAGCAGCAAAACTAAGTTTCTTTACACAAACAGAGATTCATCAGAAAAGGAGTTCTCTAGAGGGGTGATGAAACCTTACTAAATCACTTCCTATTTCCAAGATGACTTCTTTCTCATTCCTAAAACTTCTACTCTGGTCCCAACACAGCAATATTTTAAAAGATCATTATCTTCATACTATATAGAAACAGTACTTTAAATCAATTACACTTTTGTTGCAATAAGGTCCAGCAAAGCCTTAACATCTCAAGCAAACCCACTACACCTATTTATGCTCAAGTAGTTTGGTTATGGTAGATGTGCTGGTTTCTTCAAGGATTTTTCTCAGGATCCACACATGAGACACTCATCTCTCTTCTCCAAAGAGCACACCATGGCTGCTGTGTTCCTCTCCTTCTCTTCTTCCTCTTTTGATACCTTTTCCTTATCTTTCAGCTTTTCCTTATTTAGAGTAAACTGAATTGGATTAGCTGCAGGTCTTGTCCTTAAGTAATACATTCCAGTCTTCAAACCCTGCTTCCAGCCATAGAAGTGCATACTAGTGAGTTTGCCATAGTTAGGCTCAGCGATATGTATGTTCAAAGACTGGCTTTGATCGATGAAAGCACCTCTGTCTGCTGCCATTTTGAGAATAGTTTTCTGAGAGATTTCCCAGACAGTCTTATAAAGTTGCTTCAGGTCATCAGGAATTTCTGGTATGTTCTGAATAGAGCCATTGCATGCAATAATCTGGTTTTTCATTTCTTCATTCCACAAACCCCTCTCAGTGAGATCTTTCAATAAGTGAGGATTTACAATCTGAAATTCTCCTGACAAGACTCTGCGAGTATAGATGTTACTGGTGTAAGGCTCAATGGACTCATTATTCCCCAGGATCTGAGTAGTTGAAGCAGTAGGCATCGGGGCAAGAAGTAAACTGTTTCTTATACCATACTTTGCAATCTTCTCTTTGAGAAGTTCCCAGTCCCATAGGTCTGTGGGAGTAACATTCCACATATCATACTGAAGAATTCCTTTGCTTACTGGAGAACCCTCATAAGTTTCATATGGGCCATGCTCCTTTGCTAGGTCACAGCTGGCTTCCAGGGCTCCATAATAAATAGTTTCAAAGATCTGCTTGTTCAATAACTGGGCCTCTGGACTTTCAAAAGGGTATCTCATCAGGATAAAAGCATCTGCCAGACCCTGAACCCCAATTCCAATGGGGCGATGGCGTTTATTTGATAAGTATGCCTCTGGGACAGGGTAGTAGTTTATATCAATAATTTTATTCAAATTCCGCACAATGACTTTAGTGACTTCAGCCAATTCTTAAAGTCATATGTGTGTTCTGCTGTGACATACATATTCAGGGCCAGGGAAGCCAAGTTACAGACTGCAACCTCATCTTTGCTGGTATACTCCACTATTTCTGTGCACAGGTTGCTGCATTTGATGGTTCCCAGGTTCTGCTGGTTGCTCTTCCGATTACAAGAATCTTTGTAGAGCATATAAGGGGTACCTGTCTCTGTCTGAGATTCAATGATGGCATACCAAAGCTGCTGAGCTTTTACAACTTTGCGAACACGACCCTGTTTCTCATAACTTTCATATAACTTCTCAAATTCCTCTCCCCAAACCTCATCCAGACCAGGACATTCATTTGGACACATCAAAGACCAATCCTGATTAGTCTCCACCCGTTTCATGAAGAGATCTGGAATCCAAAGAGCAAAGAAGAGATCCCTGGCACGCTGCTCCTCCTTTCCTGTGTTTTTCTTTAAATCAAGGAACTCAAAGATGTCTAAATGCCAAGGCTCTAGGTAAATAGCAAATGCTCCAGGACGCTTGTTTCCACCTTGATCCACATATCGAGCTGTATTGTTATATACTCTCAGCATTGGTACAAGGCCATTAGAATTACCGTTGGTCCCAGCAATGTAGCTGCCAGTAGCCCGAATACAACTCACAGCAACACCAATTCCTCCAGCAGATTTAGAAATCAATGCACACTGCTTTAGGGTGTCATAAATGCCTTCAATGCTGTCATCCTTCATACTCAGAAGAAAACAGCTAGAAAGTTGTGGGCGGTTGGTACCAGCGTTGAAGAGAGTGGGAGAAGCATGTGTAAACCATCTCTCAGAAAGAAGGTTATACGTTTCAATTGTAGCATCAATGTCTTCTTTATGAATCCCCACAGATACCCTCATCAACATATGTTGTGGTCTTTCAGCCACTTTTCCATTGATCTTCAACAAATAGGACCGCTCCAGTGTCTTAAAACCAAAGTAATTGTAAGAGAAATCTCGGTCATAGATAATGGCAGAATTCAGGCGATCTTTATTAGCCAAAACAATATCCAGTGTTGACTTGGCCACCATAGGAGAATGTTTGCCATTGTGTGGATTGATGTAGTTATAGAGGTCCTCCATTACATCACTGAAGACTTTCTTTGTTTCTTTGTGTAAGTTAGAGACAGCAATTCTTGCTGCCAAGATGGCATAATCAGGGTGCTTAGTAGTCAAGGTTGCAGCTGTTTCAGCAGCCAAAGTATCTAGTTCCACTGTGGTGACCCCACTGTATAAGCCTTGGATTACTTTCATGGTGATCTGAGCAGGATCAACAAAGTCCATATTGAGTCCATAACAAAGCTTCTGGATTCGAGACGTAATTTTGTCGAACATGACTCGCTCTTGGCGGCCATCTCGCTTGATCACATGCATCGCAGCTAGTAGCTGAAGTGCTGAGGGATCTGAGAGGGGGATGCAGCTCCGAGACGCCGGCAGGATCGAGACGGTGGCAGAGTGTGAGGGTTGGCACCAAGAGGCTTCTCAGGCGCAGAGAGTGGAACTGGGGCTCGGACACCACTTTCCACACCAGTGCTAAGGCGCGACAATCCGAAATCCTTTGAAATAGATGTTTTCCACTCATTCCTGGAGCTCCAACTTGACCCTTTCTGTTCCACCAAAAGTAGCCAATATCCCTCTTCCTTTTTCTGTGTAGTTTTAACACCAGTACATTTCTCTAATCACTATTGTTTAGTGTTGTCCAATCTTTGAAACCTCAAGGTACTTTTAAAGTTTTTTTTATGATCCTGGGGATTGAACCCAGAATCTTGTGCATGCCAGGCAAGCACCCTACCAACTTAGCTATATCTCCAGCCCTCAATGTACTTTTATGCATATTTTAGTCTGGAGATTCCTTTTCCATTTCTCAGAATTTACCTACAAAAGATCCAGGGACTTTTTTTGAGTTTTCTCAAGTGTAGGTTTTGCTGAATGTGTTCTTGTGATCCCATTCATTACTCTCCTCTGTTCTTTCTGTTCCCTGAACACTGGCAGATGGATCCAGAAACTTGATCAGATTTGGGGTTGATTCATTTGGCAAGACTAAAAAAAGGTTGTTTAGTGCTTTCAATAAGAGGTGCGTGATATCTGATTGTCTCTCTTTTTGTGATGTTAGCAGCTGTTGATGCTCAATGCCTAGATCCATTAATTTGCTAGAGGTTGCAAAATTGTTTTATTCTATCATTTTTCATTGATTAATTGGAATAATTTTAGAACAAGCAATTTTCCTCATTTACTACTCAGTATTCTGAGCTATAGTTCTTTTAGGAAAGGCAGAGAAATGGCTTCATCTTTTCCTTTCATCAACTTTTTCAATTAAAGAACTGGTTCTCTATTATTCTACAGAGGTGACCAAATAGGTGTTCAGAAAAGATTTTTATGAACTCATAGATTTAAGCACATTTAATGAGTTTTGATCAATTGTAATTACTATCCTTTTGAAGATCAAATTGTCTAATTTTTGCCAGTGGAAGCCTCTTCAAGTATGCCCCTAAGTTCTTGTGTCATGACTATAGCTGTCATTTATAACTCTATTATTACCTAGTATGGTGAGACACTCTGCTTTCATCTTTACACATCCTAGAGTAAGTCATTCGCTCCTTCCAAAAGTATATTTATTTTCATTGGAATGGTATTTCAAGTTTGCTAGGATTTCTGAGTGCTAGGGATATTGTGTTGAGTTTGTAATGGGCTTAGGCCTCTTTAGTGGCTATAATTAAGAAATTAATAAATAAAATCTGTATATATATATATATATATATAAAATGAGTTCATACTGACATTTCTAATTCAAATAATAAAGTTTTATGCCTACCTTTCTATACTCCATTGGTTTATTCTTTTTCCATATCTAGTATTTTGGTTCACAGAAACATAGGAAATGCAATCAAAATATCCCATAATTATTCATTAATTCAATCCAATATCATGTGCACCTCCTGTAAATGACAATATTACTGTTACGCCACTAATAAATTGAGAAACTGAATTCTTTTTTGCTGCATTATTTTTCTCACTTCCTTCCATCCACACACACCTCTCTCTCTCTCTCTCTCTCTCTCTCTTATTTCTTTCTTTCATTTGCCTGTTGATTGATTTTTTTTTTTTTAAAGGAGCCAAGATTTTTTTGGCTCAAGATTTCAGAGTTTCAGTCCTTGGTCCATTGGCTCCATTGCTATGGACCTGTGGTGAGGCAGAACATCATGGCAGAAGGACATGGTGGATCAAAGCTGCTCACTTCCTCCCCATCTTTAAATAGCTATAACATATCCACATTGGTTTAGCATTGCTATTAAATAATATATTTCTCCCTACTAATTCTCACTTACTTAAGTTTATAAGTGCATGCATGTGCACACATACACTTTTGCTCCCACTAGTTTGTATATTGATTTCTCCCTCATCATTTTGATTGACACAGACTTATACTACAGTAGATGAATCAGGGATAGTTCATGAGGTGAAGATCCCTGAAATCTTGTCTGTTATCATTTCAGACACCTTATAATTCAATGTCAGTTTTTCTGGAAATAGACAAAAAAATTAGCCACACATTGTTTGGTTTGTGGTTTTGAGACTAAAATGTGTTATTCTGTTTTAAAACAATAAACTCTTGTATTTAAATGTCTGGTGATAAACTAATTCTGTTTTTCTTTTAAATCAGTTATTTTCTTAGAGACTCACTTAATTTTTAAAAAAATTGTTAATTTTAGTAATTTTACTATAATATTTCTTCATGTTGGTTGTTCTGGACTGACATTTAGAGGAATACAGTATATTTTTTCCACATATACATTCTTTTTAGTTTTAGAAGAATTTTCTCAATTTATAGATTTTAGTACTTGTTCCTTTTCTCTGATTTTGTTTTTCAAAATTGTTTAATATTTATAGATTATGTCATCTTTTTGTTTCACCAGTTTGTCACTAGCTATCAAATCTCTTTGTACATTTTTATTTCCTCAATATATTTTAGATGTTTCCCTTAATTTTACCTTCAGTTTCTCTTAGAAAATTATTCATGTGTATTCATGTTGGCTTTATTTTTGTTCTAATTTAGTTTTCATTTCCAAAGTGAATTGTTTACATGTTTATTTTTGTAGATCTTCCACCTAATAAAGTGAATTTTCTAGTTCTTCTTTATTTATATTGTTCTTTCATGTCCTGTATCGTTTTCTTTTTACAGTATCTTGGTTTGTTTGAAATAGAAGGTTAGTGTTTTGCTCTTTTTATGTAAGCATGTATTTTTTGGCATGCTTTTGGGTTTGTAAGCCTTTCTTTTACTCATTCTAAAAAGGAAGCTTTTTTAATTAAAAATTTGATTTTGGTATTTTTCTCTTGCTGTTGTTATGGGCTGATTCTTGAACTTTTAGAAGCAGGTAGGACTCTAGGTTGTTTCTCTAATTCAGTAGGACTTCCTTTCTTTTTAAGTTTGTGTGTGTGTGTGTGTGTGTGTGTGTGTGGTGATGGTTTGTTTACTGAAGTTCATTACCTCCTTCTCCCACTTCCAAGTTGTCTGAACCCTCCATTGTCTTGGTCCTCATCCCCTCTGTATCTACTTGAAGCAATTTCTCCCAGTATGAAGCTTTGACCTGGAAGGAAGTTCTGATGGGTTCTATCGAAAGCCCATGAAGGTTAGACTCAACCTGCTCCTTCAAACACTACCTAGATCTCTTCTCTCAATGTGTTATTGGGATGGAACAATTCCTTCCAGTGTCAGCTGCTGTTCTTGCCTAGGTCTGCCATGCTTTCTCATGAGCACTTGTAGGTTCTTGGTGGTTCTTCTGCTCTGAGGTCCCAATGGTGCCTCCTTGCTTCACTCTGTTTCCCTGCACAGATCCTGATACCACTTGGATTCTGTGGCTTTTATTGATTTACTTTCATTCACTTATTTTTTCAGATTCATGGGACTACCTTGACATGTTGTTTTGTCATAAATATTGTCTGTGAGGGTTTTTTAAATGACTTCATTTTTATTTGAGAACTCAGAAATTAATTATGTCACTCTGCCAACATGTTCCAGTATGTTCATTTTATTTTATATGTATAGTGTTTTTCATCAACCAACAGATGCTTATTGAATGCCTATGACAGGACCTATTACAGATAGTAGGGGTACAGGTATGAAGAAAATGGAGTTTTACCTCAAGCACTATACATTATAGTGCAATAAGACCAATATTGAACATGAAGACCAGTGAATATGTGAGAAAGTAGCAGTATAAGTAAATTCTATGAAGAAAATAAAATAATGTAATAGGCATCCATTGTTTAGAGCATTTGATTTGGTGTGTGTCTGTGTGTATGTGTGTGTGTTTATCCTGACTTATATTTCAGGAATTATCAGATAGGGTAGTACTTATTCCACATTTCACAGGAGAGAAAATTTAAGTTCAATAATTATAAATGTCATCCCAATCATTTAAAGCCAAAGCCGAAATGAGCATCTTTTGAATCCAAATCTGCTCTTCTAAAATTTAAAATTGCTTTTTCTCATACCACATTACACAAAAGACTTTTTTTTCCCTATTCTCCACCCTCCTCCCTTCCCTTCATTCCCCTTATCTAATCCAATGAACTTCTATTCTTCCTCACCTTAACTTCCCTTGTTTTAGATTAGCATCCACATATCAGAGAGAACATTTAGCTTTTGGTTTTGGGGGATTGTCTTATTTCATTTAGCTTGATATTCTCCAGTTCCATCCACTTACCAGCAAATGCCATAATTTCATTCTTTATGAATAATATTCCATTGTGGTATATATACCACATTTTATTTATTCTTTTATTGATTGAAGGGCACTAGCTTGGTTCTATAGCATGGCTATTGTGAATTAAGCCTCTATAAACATTGATGTGGTTGCATCACTGTAGTATGCTGATTTGAAGTCCTTTGGGTATAAACCAAGGTGTGAGATAACTGGGTTAAATGGTGCTTCCATTCCAAACTTTCTAAGGAATCTCCATACTGATTTCCATAGTAGAATGAATCAGACATAACTTTCCTTTGCTCATATGTGAATGCATGACTAGTGTAACTCCACATTATGTAAAACCACAAGAATGGGATCCTAATTGGAATGGGTTATGCTCCATGTATGTATAATACATCAAACTACCCTCTACTGTCAGGTATATCTAAAAACATAAATAAGAAAAGACTTTGGTGGAGGGGGTGATATATTTTCAAACCAAAGAATTAACCTTTAATTGCAGATGAGAAGATATGTGTTTAATGGTGTTATATGTGCAGGGCAGATCTCAATGAAGTTCTGTAGGAGTGTGGGAGGGATAAGATCTCTCCGTTGTAGGGAGTACATGAAAGCTCGGAAGAAGGAGATGACATTTGAGTGACCCTTGCATGTAGAGAGACTGGGGGATTCCTAGTTGGGATAAACCATGTGAACAAAGGTACATAGGGGATGTACTCACCTCCTTGGAGGATTGGGAGAGTCCAAGTATCTCAAGTTTTTCCTTCATACACTCATCATTCAACAACTATTAAGCTCCTGTGTTCCAGGTACTGTGCTGAGGCAGAGATAAAAACATAGATAAGGAAGGAGTAGAGTCTAGTGGAGGAGACTTCTGCTCTGCATCCTGATTTGAAAATGAGGTCTACAGGACTGTATCTTCACTAATCTCAACATTCAACAAAGACCAGCCGCCAGCAGATGAAGGATGGAGAAATTTGGAACTGAGATTTTGAACCACTTTCTTATACTCCTTGGTGTTCCTAACCTTGAAGAAATGAGTTTTCTTGGACCTTTTTATGCATGAAAAGCAGTGTTGGGGAAAAGACTAGGACAATATGTTGAGAGTTAAATTTCAGCAGACTTTAAACATGATGCTAAGGAATTTATTTGTAGGTAGTAGAGAGCCATTAAAGGCCTTTGATGAGAAGACTGACCTAAGAGCCCAGTGCAGTATAAGGGAAATAGAACCACCTTATATTAGGCCAAAGAAGGTTTTAAAATATTAGTTCTACCCTTTCTAAAAGTATGGCACATTAGAGAATTTATTTATTCTCTCTGAAGTTCATTCTTCTGATCTGTTATCCACTGACTGTTTCATCCATTTGTTTATTCATTTTTTAAATTTGCTGGCTTTTTTTTTTTTTGGTGTGGTATTGGAGATTGAATGCAGAGTCACACATATGGTGGGCAAGAGATTTATCACTGAGCTGTTCCCCCAGCTATTTATTAATTTTAAAATTCAATTGATATTTTATGGTTACTCACTATGTTCTAGACTACACTGTCCAGTACAGTAGTCATGAACCACCTGGAGCCAGAGCACACCTGAAACAGCTAGTCTGAACTGAGAGGTGCTGTATGAGGTATATGCCTGATTTAAAAGTCTATGTGTGAGGAAAAAAAACATAAATTGTCTCATTAGCATTTTTTATGTCGAATACATGTTGAAATGAAGGTAATTTGGATGTATTGGTTTAAATTAAATGTGTTTTAGAACTAAATTCACATTAGCTTTTTTGTTTTTAATAAAATGGCCGTTAAAAATTTGAATATGACCTCATTTGTGGTTTGCACTTTATTTCTATAGGACAGTTGTTCTAGATCCTGGAGATTGACAACAGTGTTTTGTTAGTAGGAGGCAGATAATGAAAAGTAAATTTAAATACATAAATCATTTAATTTAAATTAATTAATTTATGTATTGCTTTTGTAAGGCTGGGTATTGAACCCAGGACCTGGCACATGCTAGGCAAGTGCTTTACAACTGATCTACATCCCCAGCCACCACATAATTTTATAAAGTGAAATAAGAGCTATTAAGTAAGTAAAAGAGAGGCCTTCAGCAGCGAGGGACTTGCCCCAATGATGGAGTGAGGAATAGAAAAGTGAATTAGGAGAGAGGAAGAAGTGGCCAGTTTGAGGATATAATTTGGAGGTCAAGGTGAAAGAATTTGCTAATGGACTGCAGTTAGGGGATAGTGGTAAAGGAAATGGGGGAAAGTCCTGAGGATATCTGAAGTTATGATGAAGAGTAAATGTTACATAGTATAGAAGATGCCTAAAACGTGTTAGGCACCTGGATCTTGCAAAAGAAGGACGCATGCTGGTGCAAGATGACCATGATGGAGGGGATTCTCTTGGGGAATATTCCAGTTTTACTGCTGAATCATACCTGCCCAGTCTTGAAGTTGTGTCTCAAATATGTCAAACATGCACTACAACTTTTACCTTGGGTACTTTTGGAAACTTTCAGAGCTTTTCTACATTTCCCACCTGCCTTTTACAGTGTCTTTGTACTCTCTGGAACATCTACTCATTTGCTGCATTTTACTAGCTAATTCTCTTGGTTAGTGGGGCTTATCTAGCTTAAGTATTTGTCCTCTCTCAGGAACTCTGGCTGATTTCTCTCTTTTGGGGTCTTGTAACTACTGTGACCATCTGTGTAAGTATTTCTTCACTGACTGAAATAAACAAACAAATGTCTTCCAAACACCAAAGGTACACAAGAAACTCTACATATCTCCTAAACAGAAATCTTCACTTTCTTTTTCCTTTATTGTCTAAATGACCATTTTCACCAATACTATGGAAATTGAGGGTTTTCATCCACGGAATGGGTGGTTTCCATCCAAGTAACGGCATGTATCTCTCTGGTTAGCAGTGGAACACAAGGCTTCATGTCAACTTTAATGGGTACTCGGCAGAGGTAGGCACTGCACCTTCTCCATGGGATATCTGAACACCACCCACCCCCACCTTCCTAGCCAGCATGATACAGCCTTCTTAAATGGGCACAATAACATGCCATTGCCACTACATCCATCTTAGTATTGGGAATGAACTTTTTGCCAGTTTGCCTTTTCCTGAGACAAAGCAAAAATGTTGGTAAGAGAGAGAGAAATTATTTCATATGGAAAATAGACTGTTTTAGTCAGCTTTTGCAGAACTATGACAAAAATACCTGACAAGCACCACTTAAAGAAGGAAAAGTTTATCTGTGGCTCATGGTTTCAGAGGTCTCAGCCCATGGATGGCTGACTCCATTGTTCTCTGCAGAAGGTGAGGCAGCACATCATGGGGGAAAGAGCCCAGCAGAAGAAAATTGCTCATCTCATAGTGGGGTCAGGAAGCAGAGAGAGGAGCAGGGAAGGGGCTGCAGGAAAGAAGCATCCTTCCAGGGTTTGCCCACATTGACCCACCTCTTCTAGTTATTCCCCAGGTGGAGAATATCAACCTGCCCATTCAAACTAGGATGTACTGATTAGGGTACAGCTCTAATAATCTAACATTTTTACCTCCAAATATTCCTGAATTAATAGGAGCTTTTGAGGGACACCTTAGTTTTTAATTGTTAGTTTAATTGTTAGTTTTTAATTGCTGCCATTGGGATGTTCTTGGAATGACAATATTAAAAAGGAAAGAAAGGAGAGAAAGAAAAGAAGGAAATTAAAATCAGAATTTATGGCAAGGATGTGAAGAAGTGAGAGAGGTCGGCAAGGAAGAGGTAGATGGAGTTGTCAGGGAGAACAGTAAGACCTCAATAGAATGCAACAGTGTGGATGAAAGAGAACAATGGAAGATAATGGTTGTTGAGGGTCCTGTACAAAGCATGACTCCTAGGTGTTGTGGGAGAGCAGGAGGAGAGATATTCTTTCCTCATTTCTGTGTCTCTCCAAAGTTAAATACCAGATCATAAGCAACAACATGAGTAAACTGGAAATAGTTGCATTTGTTAGATATTTCATATTACTAGAGTGCAGGGGCTGAGAGTTACAATTATTTATGCATCTAGAAGAGGGTGTCAGATGACTGTTGCCTTTAGGCATAGTTTCGGAGTAGCTGCGTGTTTATCATAGCCACAGAATATCTGTAGCCACAGTGAAGACGGTGATCAAAATTCAAGAATGCCTAGCCAGTGCTCAGAGAAATTCCATATGCTACAAGGGAGCCTGCATGAACACAAGAATTCTCACTACACTTTCTGAATGGATTTGGTCTCCAAACAGAAGGTGCCCAGAAAAGAAAAGAAAAGAAAAGAAAACATAGGTATGCATCAAATTTCAATATTCTTTTAGGATTTCTGAAATCACTTAGATGGATCTCTTAGACTTTTTCTATGGAACAGATTTATCGAGATATAATTCATATGTCACAAAATCGACCTATTTAAAGTCTACAATTCCTGGGTTTCAAGTCTATTCATAGAGCTGTGCAACTGCAAGATTCAGGATAATTTTAATACTCTGTATCCATTAGCATGGGTGATTCTCTGTCATTCCCCTTACCTTCCCTGCTTGCTCCCCCTGCCTCATTTCCAGAAAATTACTAATTTATTCTCTGCCTTTATACTTTTTCCCATTCTGGAAATTTCAATTAAATGGAGTTTTACCATAACTGCCCTTTGGTGATAAAAGTTTTTTTATGGACATATACTTTATAGCTCTTGAAATATCATATATATATGTATATATAATGTTTTGTTCTATAGACTTGCCACCAACTATGGATCAGCAAATACTTAACTGATACCCCTACATAAACCACAGGTTAGGTAGGTTCCTTTGAGCCTCTAATCACAAAATTTTTGTCAACCGGTCAATGCAAAATTTTATGTATGTTTCTGTCTAGAGACACCTTGATTAATATATATTCCTTATCAATAATTGGTTATATGTAGTATTTCTTTATAATGAACTACTGAGAAGACATTTAACATTTAACATTTATCTGACCCTAAGAATTGTGACTATAAATTTCTCCAATTTTATCTTCTCAACAGTGCTTTCCACTATACTTCTGTCAGTCATTAACTCAGGAATTCACAACTGGAGAGACTTTTCCACATTTTCATTACACACTATAGAAATTATTTTAACATTTTCCAGGAGTGTTCTGACATCTAGATCAGTGAACTTCCTTTTTCTTATTTTGGATGCACAGTATTGCTGACAGATTTATGTTGAACTCATTGCCCTCATCATTGTTTCACAACTGAATGAAGTTTAACACATTTCTTTCCTTCATAAGGACTATCAAAAATTCTTGTGCTTGAGATCACTAGATAGCACTTTAGTGTTACACTTTGGGTCAATTTAAGCAGTGAAATCACCAACAAAAAGCAAGAAAAAAATTGCAAAAAAATCATAGCACTAAATAGACTACGAAGACAACACTTTTTTTTTGTTTTTTGATATTTTTGTGATACTTTAGAAAAACTAATCCATATATTTTTTTTATTGATCCATTGAACCCAAATGGAGTACAGCTCTTGTTTCACTGGTTGTACACAAAGTAGAGTCACACCATCTGTGCGTTCATGCATGTACACAGGGCAATGGTATCTGTCACACGTTCTGTTATTATTCTTACCCCCCCACCCCGACCCCACCCCTCCCTTCCCTCTATGCTATCTTTCCTCCATTCTTGCCTCCCTTCCACCCCGCATTATGCATCATCATTCATTTATCAGAGAGATCATTTGGCCCCTGGATTTTTGGGATTGGCTGATCTCACTTAGCATAACAGTCTCCAACATCATCCATTTACCTACAAATGCCATAATTTTATTCTTCTTTATGGCTGAGTAATATTCCATTGTGTATATATACCACAGTTTCTTTATCCATTCATCTACTGAAGGGCATCTAGGTTGATTCCATAATCTAGCTATTGTGAACTGAGCAGCTACGAACATTGATGTGGCTGCATCACTGTAGCAACACTTTACAGTATGAGAACTGAAGTCAGAACTTTAAGAGTGTCACCATTTTTGCCTCAAATGGGCTCCGCATCTTAAGTATCTTGCTGTTCTCTATGCTTCACAAATGTAAATCTGGAAATAAAGAGGATTGACTATACCTGGAAATGGGATTATTGGGTCCTGGGGTAACTCTGTGTTTAAACTTTTGAGGAAGTGTCAAATGGTTTTGCAAAATGTCTGCACCATTTTATATTCTCACCAGCAGCACATGTGGGTTCCTATTTCTCAACAACCTTACCAGCACTCCTAATTACGCATCTTTTTGATTCTAATATCCTACAGATTGTGAAGCATTATTTCTTTGTGGTTTGATGGTTAGTGATGTTGAATATCTTTACATGTGCTTGCTACAGTCTCCCTTTATCAGTGGGGGATATATTCTCAGACCTCCAATAGAAGTCTGAAACTGTGGATGGTATAGGCCCTATGTATACTGTTCTTTTTGATATACATGCGTAACTATAATAAACCTCAATTTATAAATTAGGGACAGTATGACACTAGCGATCACAAAATATAGAACAAATATACCAGTAAGAGTTAGTAGCATGTCAAGACATCAAATTATTGTGCTTTCATTTCACTTAAGTGCTTTATGGCTTCTCTTTGGCATATGTAAGTTGCTGACATTCCTATTATTGCACTTTGGGGCTCATTTTAGGTAAAATAAGGGTTGCTTGAACTCAGGCACTATGATTTCATGACCGGTGATCTGATAACTGAGAAGGGTACTAAGTGACTAATGAGTGCTTGACATCTACAGGGTGGACACACTTGAAAGAGGGATGATTCACATCCCTGGCAGAATGGAGCAGTCCAGTGGGAAGTTTCATCACGCTATGAAGACTAGTATGAAATTCAAACTTGGTGATTCATTTCTGTAGTTTTCACTTAATATTTTAAGACTACAATTGGCAGAGGGTAACTAAAACCGTGGAAAATGAAATAGCATCTAAGCTGGCGGAACTGTTAGAAGGGCCATTCTTACATCTTCTTTGTAGGAATTTCTATTCAGATCCTTTGCCCCTTTTTTAATTTGGTAATTCTCAACAATAATAGCTATGACTGTGTAGCTCTCTTTTCTCAAGTTCTGTGCTGCTATTGTTATACATATCACAGCTACATGTGTTGCGAATTAAACAATGTTATCATTTTGCTTTACAGAATCTTACTTTATAATTTCCTAAATACATTTATATATATTGTGGGCCCTGATGAAACAATTATATACATGCAGTTTTGCACATATACTTTTGAAAATAAAGGAAAGAATAAATATTCTATCCTCTATCATTAGATAATCACCTTTACTAGTGTTTTGGTTTATTTATCTACACAGTTATACTATCCTCTATCATTATATAATCACCTTTACTAGTGTTTTGGTTTATTTATCTACACTGGTATGTTAGAGGGTTGACACTGTTTCCTTGTAGCAGTTGCAAAGTTTCTGGTCTAATACCTAGGTCTTTGATTTACTTTGAGTTGATTTTTGTGCAGGGTGAGAGATAGGAATGTAGTTTTATTCTTTTCCCTATGAATATCCAGTTTCCAGCACCATTTTTTAAAAAGGTTATTTTTTCTCCAACTTGTTTTTGACACCTCTGTTGAGTGTCAAATGACTGTATTTGTATAGGTTTATCCCTGTGTCTTCTCTTTCATTCCAGTGCTCTTCAGGTCTATTTGGATGTCAATACCATGCTGCTTTGGTTATCACAGCTGTGTAGTACAATTTGAGATCACATACTCTAAGCCTTCGTCATTACTCTTCTTGCTCAGTATTTCTTTGGCTATTCTGTGTCTTTTATTTTTCAATATGAATTTTAGGACTGCTTTCTTGAATTCTGTTAAGAATGTCATTGGCGTATTGATGGGGATTGCATTGAATCTGTATATTGCTTTGGTAATTTGGCCATTTTGATTGATTCCATTTTGTTGGTTCTATGTACCCAAGGACAAGGGAAGTCTATCTATCATTTAAGATCTTCAATTTCTTTCTTCAAGGTTCTATAGGTTTCGTTGTAGAGATCTTTAATCTCCATGATTAGATTTACTCCAAAGTATTTTATTTCTTTAGGTAATTGTGAATGCAATGATTTTCCTTAATTCTTTCCCAGCAGATTTCTTTTGGAACTTAGGAAAACAATTGATTTTTTTATTGCTTTTGTAACCTGCTACTTTGCTAAATTTATCAGATCTGTAAGTCATCTGGTAAAGTCTTCTACAGATAGGTTCACGTCATTCAGCAAAAAGAGATAACTGGATTTCTTCTTTTCCTATTTGTATTGCTTTACTTTCCTTCTGTTGACTGATTTCTCTGGCTAGAGTTTTAAGAACTATATTGCATAGAACTGGTGAGTGTAGACAACCTTATCTAGTTCCCGATTTTAGAGAAAATGCTTTGAATTTTTCTCCATTGAACATGATGTTGATGTTGGTTTTGTCATATACAACCTTTATAATGCTGAGGTAAGTTTCTTCTATCCCTAGCTTCTCCAGCATTATTAATGGATTTTGTCAAAGAATTTTTCTGAATTTACTGAGATGATCATGTAATTCTGTTCTTATTTCTATTTATGTGATGAATTACATTATTGGTTACCATATGTTGAACCAATCTTGCATCCTTGTGTTGAAACTACCTAGATCATGGTGTTCAATCTTCTTAATGCTTTTTTAATTTTTATTTTTAGTTGTTGATAGATATTTATTTATCTGTTTATTTGCAGTGCTGAGAATCAAACCCAGTGCCTGTCACATACTTGCCTGTACACAAGCAGTTCACCACTGATCCACAACCCCGGCACCTTAATATGTTTTTGAATGTGCTCTGCTAATGTTTTATTAAGGATTTTTCCATCTGTGTTCATCAAGGATATTGGTCTGTAGTTTTCTATTCTTTTCTCCTTCTTCTCCTTCTTCTCCTTCTTCTCCTTCTTCTCCTTCTTCTCCTTCTCCTCCTCCTCCTCTTTCTTTTTTTTTTTTTCTTCCTTCTGGTACCAGGGATTGAACCCAGGGGTGCTTAACCAATGAGCCACATTCCTAGGCCTTTATTTATATATATATTGTATATGTATAAATAGTATTTATTTATATGTTCATGTATTTATTTAATTATTTACGTATTTATTTTTGAGACAGGGTCTCACTAAGTTGCTGAGGGACTCGATAAGTTGCTAAGGCTGGCTTTGAACTTACTATCCTCCTGCCTCAGCTTCTAGAGCCACTGGGATTACAGGAGTGCACCATCCCGCACAGTTGTAGTTTTCTTTTTTTGTAGTGTCTTCGCCTGGTTTTGGTGTCAGGCTGACACCTCTTGATAGGATAAGTTTGGGAGTATTCTCTCCGTTTCTTTTTCATGGAAAAATTAGAGGAAGATTGACTTTAATTTTTTAAAGGTCTGTTAGAACTCGGATGAGAATCCATCTCATCCTGGGTTTTTTGTTTGTTTTTTAGAAAGTTTTTAATTGCTGCCTTCAATTTAGTGACTCGAAATTGGTCTTTCTAAGTTTTCAATATCCTTTTGGTTCAATCTGGGCAACTCATATGTATCCAGAAATTTGTAAATGACTTCTAAATTATACAGTTTATTGGTTTATAAATTTTCAAAATAGTTTCTAATGATCCTCTGGATTTCAGAGGTGTCTGTGGTGATATCTTCTTTTTCATATCTAATTTAATTGACTTGGTCTTTTTTCTTTTGATTAGCTTGTCTAAGGTTCATTAATCTTGTTTGTCTTTTCAGTGAACCAATTTTTGTTGCTTTAATCCTTTATAATATTTTACTCTCAATTTCATTAATTTTGGCTCTGATCTTAATTATTTCCTGTCTTCTACAGATTTTGGAATTAGTCTGTTTTTTCTTTTCTAGGGTCTTGATAACATTAGGTTATTTATTTGAGATATTCTCAAATGTAGGTGCCCAGTGCTATTATCCTTTCTCTCAGAACTGCTTAGTATTTTCCTAGCAATTTTAATATGTTTTATGTTTTTATTTGTTTACAAGAATTCCTTATTTCTCCCTGATTTCTTCTATGACCCATTCCTCACTCAAAAGTGTATTATTAAATATCCCCTTGTTAAAATAGTTTGCTTTTTTCTTATTCTTGATTTCTAATTTCATTCCATATGATCTGATAAGATATAAAAATTAACTTTTTTTTTGTATTTACTGTGACTTGCATTCTGTCATAAAACATGGTCTATTTAAGAGGTTTCATGCACAGTCAAGAAGAAATCAAATTGGGTTGTTGGTGGATGAAGTATTCCATAGATGTACGTTACGTCCATTTGACTAATGGTATTTATTACTTCTCTTTTTTTGTGTGTGTGTGTGTTATTTTTTTATTTTTATTTTTAATTATTTTTTATTTTTACAAACTGCATTTTGATTCATTGTATACAAATGGGGTACATCTTTTCATTTCTATGGTTGTGCACAATGTAGATTCATACCATTCATGCAATCATACATGTACATGAGGTAATGATGTCTGTTTCATTCCACCATTTTTCATAGGTCTTTTCTTAGTTTACATCTGGATGGTCTATATATTGGTGAGAAAGTTATATTAAAATCATCAAGGATTATTGTACTGGAGTTTATCTGAGTCTTTAAATTGAAGAGGGTTTGCTTACATATGTACAGTAGTTTAGTCAGCTCTCTTGCTGCTGTGACTAAAAGATCAAGTAGAACAATTTTAGAGTAGGAGAAGTTTATTTGAGGCTCAGAGGTTCAGATGTCTCAGTCTATAAACAGCCAGTTCCATTTCTCAGGGGTTCTAACTTAATTCATCCATTTGTCAGCTCTGATTTATTTTTTAATTCTTCTGAATATAGTATTTCATTAAGTATGTTAAGTAGTACTAAGTGGATATGAATTATTGTAGTTTCTTCTTAAGTAAAGTTTTTATTTTATCTTCAATTCTGAAGGATAAACTTGCTGGATATAGCCATCTTGGTTGGCAACCATTATCTTCCAAGGCTTGGTATATATTATTCTATATTCTCCTGACTTTTAGAGTCTGGGCTAAAAGATTACAGAAAGTCTTATTGGCTTACCTGTAAATGTAACCTGCTGTTTTTCTCTATGACTTTTAAAATTATGTCCTTGTTCTGTACATTAGACATTTTAACTTTAATGTGTCTTACTGTGGATCTTTTAAAATATTATCTATTTGGGGTTCTAAATGAATTTTATATTTGGATTGTCATCTCATTCCTAAACTTTGGAATTTTTTCTGAAATTATTTTATTGAAGAGATTCTTCATTTAGTTTTTAGTCTCAGTGCCTTATTTTATGCCAATGATTCTTATATATGGTCTTTTAATATCCTAGATTTTTGGAACATTCAGGTTATGATCTTTTTTTATTGTTTACTTTTATTTTTGGCTTTGAGGCCTGAAGAATCTGTCTTTTATGTATCCTAAACTATTGGTGATACTTGCAACTGAATCTTTTATTTGATTTATTGAGTATTTTCTGGGTTATCTATCTCTTTGGTTCTTTTTTAGAATCTCTATTCCCTTGTTGAAATGTTCTTTTAGTTCATGTATTTTCTCTCTTAGTTCATTCAATAAATCTTTTAAATAACTGAACATTTCAACTAAGGATTTTCTATATTCTTTAACATTTCCTTCACTGTGGTGTCAATGGGATCAGTGTTGTGAGCTTGTTGAGGTGGTTTGTTTCCTTGCTTTCTCATAGTGTTTGCATTTTTGCCCATCTGCCCAAATGAGTATCTCTTTTATCTAAGGTACCATGTAGTTTTTTCTATATGCCCAGTATCTAACCCTATTTTGAGAGAAGATTCTAAATCCTTTTCACTGCAATCACTTCAGAGAAAAGTCATGTAATAATAAACCTTAGTGGGGGACTTATTGGAAATGTTTTCCACAACTACTCTGAGTATAAATTTGGAGTAATGTTAATAAGTTGATGAAATAATTATTAAAAATATGAAAAATATTATTAAACTACATAGAGTTAAAAGGGGAAAAGAGGAAAAAGGGGGTCAACAAATAAAAAGAAGAAAAAGAGAGGAAAATATATTACTAAGATAAAAAAAGGAAAAAATTGGGGAAATTTGAGACAGTTATAGAAGACTAAAAAGAGAAACTAAGAGGAACAAGTGTAAATTGGAGCTAGGACAGCAAAGATAGAGCGATTGTAGTTAATGCTTTAAATCATTAGAAGAAATACTATCAATTGAGTTGAAGATTTCAATGTTGAATAATGAGGGAATATCTTTCAATTCAATAAAAATAGTATCTGTAAGATCAAAACTTAAATTACAGCCATCTATGATATTCCATGATAAGCTATTTGAGGTAGAAAGACTTCTTATTGAGTCTTCCTTATTTGAATTTCATCAGGATTTGGGACCTTTAGAAGATTCCCAACAGTCCTTTTCTTTACTTTTAAGTTTCCCTGGGTATGGAGGCAGTGATCACACCAGTTTACCTCTTATACAATTCTAGGAGACCCATTCCCTACCTTCTAGCTTTCTGTTGGATTAGAGGAGAAGGTCTTTAACTGTCTGTGACTTGGAAGTCAGGTTACTCCCTATTAGGGGGTTTGTACTTGTGTGCCCTCCTGAAGAGTAAGTTTGTGTGTCCAGCATTGTCAAATCTACTGTGGCCTCTCCTTTGTATATTCAGAATGTGCACATGTGTGTATATATCCTGTGTGTACACTAGAAGGGTGTGCCAGTCTAGGGCAGAGGCACTGTGATGTGGTTGAAGTGGTGTCTGGTGGCCTATGGGAGGTGTGTCCCCTCTGGAGTTCACAGGTCCCAGGTTGGTGTGTTTGTATCTGTGCTCATTGTGGGGTGGTTGGTGTCTGTGGGATATTTCTCTATAAGCCCCTTTGTGGGGTGTACTGTGTTGCATATGTGCTCAGTTATCCTGTGGCTGTTTGGCAGTATCTTCAAGAAATCCCTTCTGTTGGTCTGTGTGCCTGAATGAGAATTGAGTTAGCTGACAACTCTGGGACGCACAGCTGTGGATCCTCCAAGAGGTGCTGGGGCACAGTGCTGTGGTTCTGACTGATGTGATTTTTTTCACCAGCCAGTGATAGTCAGCCCAGAGGCCAAAGTCTGTGTGTTTGGAGGGTCCTACACCAACTGGCTATTTCTGTTGGTTGCAGGAGCACAGGTCTCAGGTCTGTCACTGCCTGCTGTGGTAACTGAGCACCTGTTCCCCTCTGCTGGGGCTAGTGTGTAGTGAAGTACGAGCTTGGTATTGCCTACAACTGTGGGACCTGTGGATGCAGGTTATCTGTGGGGATTCCATGGCACATGAACCTTCACCATGACTGCTTCCGATTACCAGTGTACCCGTCCTCACAACTGAGGTAACAAGTCAGTTGGTCTGTCTTCACCTGAGCTCCTGCAAAGGCTGTGGGGAGCACTAGGTTGGGGCTAGCACTACTTGGGCATGATTTGCTCTCAGCTCACCCCACTCCCCTTGTTCAAGGTGATGTGAAGAGGATTACTGTAACCTTCAGTTAGCAGTCATTCTTCTGTAGTTCCTTCTAGATGGGTTATTAACACAACCCATTTCAGAGGCATTCCCTATGGTTTTATTTGTTACTATCTGCAGACTGGAAGAAGCTGTATTGATTTAATTTTTCTAAGGAGGCAGGCCAACTGTGAATCCTATAAAATGTCTTCCCTGTCTGGCGTGGCTTTCTGCCAACAAATTTGGGCTGAATTGTGTGATCTTCTTCACTGTCTCTGTTGTTCCTGTCAAGTTTTAATTTGGTTTGCCTTTCCAAATGTTGTTGAGGAAGTAAACTTGAGGAGTTTTCTCTTTCTCTCTCTTTATTATCCCTTACTCCAACCCTGCTTATGGTTTGGGGTCAAGGAAGTCTTTTATTATTTTCTGCTCTGGTAACCAAATTTCAACTCCCATCAAGTCTCGAGCTGTCCAATATTGACTTTTAAGCTGTTTATTCTGTCACCCACCTCTGGTCAGCTGTTCTTTCACTTTTCATTTCTTGACTATAGAGCAATGGATGGTTGGTGCCTAAATCCACTCTGCCATCTTCAATATCGCCCATCTGCAATCTTGAGTCATTTGATTTCTTATTCAACTCGGTTCCACAATTATTGAGTGACCACTATGCCTAGGTCAGTGTGATAGGTGCCTTCCCCTTGATAAGCATCACCGTGGGAAAGAACTTTGCAGATGTACTAATTTTCTTTGTTCTTGGAGACATGTAAAGAACTTTCAGATTATAGCTTTACAAAGTGTGATGCTCTCTAATGCATCACTTAACATCATAGTATGTTTCAATTATAAGTAATTAGGCTCCTTATAATTCATGCTGCCACAGAGAGGATCAGCAATGCCAAAGTTGGTCCTTTTAAAAGACTAATGACAACCAGGTATGGTGGCACATGCCTGTAATCCCAGCAACTCAGGAGGCTGAGGTAGGATGGTCACAAGTTCAATGCCAACCTCAGAGACTTAGCAAGACCCTGGAACTTCTGGCTTCTGTGGTGTCCCATGTCCTCCCTAAGAATTCTTCCAGGGAGGTCATAGAAGCAGAAGCTGTGGCAGAGTCACCTGGGAATATGGAGCAGAGAGGAATACCAGAGAGGGATTCCAAATATAGAAGGTCCAGAGACTCCTTCAGCACTTTTCAGTATGTCATCCTATTGGCTTTTTAAATGAGATGTTAAATATTTTGGTTCTCTTCTATGTGACATGTCACTAAGTGACTCTGTCACTTTCAAAAATTTCCTTTTGTTTTGTTTTTAACATTTTTACTATGGAATAATTGGTGTAAATTGTTTTGCTTTTATTTAAAATTTGTTGAACTTCTATGTGCAGAGGAGTGCATCTCTTGAAATATGGGAAGTGTTCAGACATTATTTCTTTGCATGTTATTTCTGCTCTCTCTCTCTTACTTCTGGTATTTTTGGCTAGTGTGCTTGATAGTATCCCACATTTCTATTTAATTTCCTCATTCTTTTCTCTCATCTCTCTTTTAGAAATGCATAATTTCTATTGATTTACCTTTAAGTTCACTTATTATTTCTTTAGCCAGTTCAAATCTACTTCTGAGCCCTTGTAGTGAAATTTTAATATCAGATTTTGTACTTTTTAATTCCATGATTTCCATTTGGCCCTTTTTATGATTTGTATTTCTTTATTGATATTTTTGACTTGATAAGACAATGTCACCATATATTCTGTATTTTTTTATGCATAGTTCAGTTGTTTGAATATTCATAATTTTTTGAAATTTTTACTTTATTTATTCTTCTTAGTAATATACAACACCAGGATACACCCTGATATTATCACAAAAGCATGGAATACATCCCACTCCAATTCAATCCCCAGTACTTCCATTCTGTCCCACCCTGTTCCCCCCTGCCCTCCTGCGATTCCAGGGATCATTCTTCAATCCACTTACAGTTTACTTTTTTTAAAAAAAATTAGTATCCTGTGGATCCATCCAGTGCCGGGACCCACTCTGCCACATTCATGCAGGCACATACAAATGTCCTGTCAGATTCAATCCACTGCCTTTCCCTTCCCTTCTTCCTTCTCAATCCCCTTCATCTAAACTACCAATCTTCTCTCTATTTTGATGAAATTTCCTCTCCCTTATTTTCCCTTTCTCTCTCTCCCTTCCTTTGTTATTTTTTAGCCACCCCCATTTTGGATTAGCTTCTATATTTCAGGGAAAACATTCAACACTTGACTTTTTGGGACTGGTTTATTTCACTTAACATGATAGTCTCAGTTCCATCTATTTAACGACAAATGCCATGATAGCATTTTTCTTTATGGTAGAGTAATAGTCCATTGCTTAATATGTATACATTTTCTTTATCCATTCATCTATTTAAGTGCACCAAGTTGGATCCATAGTTTGGCTATTGTGAATTGTGCTGCTGTAAATATTGATATGGCTGCATCACTGTTAGTACACTGATTTTAAATCTTTGGATATATACAGAGTAGTGGAATAACTGGGTCATATGTTGATCCCATTCCTAGTTTTTTAAGGAATCTTTATACTGCTTTCCAGAGTGGTTGTACTAATTTGCATACCCACCAATGATATTGAGTGGATATTTTTCCCCACATCCTCTCAGCATTTATTATTGTTTGAGTTCTTGCTAACTGCCATTCTAACTGGAGTAAGATGAAATCTCCATGCAGTTTTGATTTGCATTTCCCTAATTCTAGAAATGGACATTTTTGCATGTATTTGTTGACCATTTGTATTTCTCCTTTTGAAAAGTGTATGTTTAGTTCTTTAGTCCATGTGTTGATTGGGTTATTTGTTTTCGAGTGGTAAGTTTTTTTGAGTTCTTTATATGTTCTGGATATTAATGTCCTATCTGAGGAGCAGGTGGCAAAGCTCTTCCATTCTGTAGGCTCTCTCTTCACAGGCTTGATTGTTTCCTTGCTATATAGAAACTGTTTAGTTTGATGCCATCCCACTAGTTGATTTTTTATTCGATTTCTTGCACTTCAGTAGTCTTGTTAAGGAAGTCAATTCCTGTGCCAACATGTTGAAGAGTTGGGCCTACATTTTCTTCTAGCAGTTGCGGGGTTTCTGATGTAGTTCCTAGGTATTTGGTCCATTTTGAGTTGTGTTTTGTGCAGGGTGAGAGAAAGGGGTTAGATTTTATTCTTCTACTTATGGATTTCCAGTTTTCCAGCACCATTTGTTAAAAAAAGGTCTTTTTTCCAACATATGTTTTTGACACCTTTGTCAAGAATCAAACAACTGTATTTATGTGGGTTTGTCTACTTGTTTTCTATTCTATTCCACAGGTCCTCATGCCTGTTTTGGTGCCAGTACTATGCTGTTTCTATTATTATGGCTCTGTAGTATCATTTGAAGTCTGGTATTAAGATACCTCTTGCTTCACTTTTCTTATTAAGGATTGCTGTGGCTATACTAGGTCTCTTATTTTTCCAATAGAATTTCAGAGCTTTGTTTTTTAGTTCTGTGAAGAATGTCATTGAAATTTTGATGGGGATTGTTTTGAATCTGTATAGCACTTTTGGTATCCTGGCCATTTTGATATTAATTCTTCCTATCCAAGAACATGGGAGATCTTTTCATCTTCTAAGGTCTTCTTCAATTTCCTTCTTTAGAATTCTATAGTTCTCATTGCACTGGTCCTCCATCTTTTGTTAGATTGATTCCCAAGAGTTTTTCTTCCTTTTTTTAGGCTATTTTGGATGGGATAATTTTTCTACTTCCTCTAATTTCTTCATACGTAGTTTCCCTTAGTTATTTGTATACATTCATGATGATTTTTTTGAAGTTTCTGATGTGCAAAGGTTTTACTTTGAAGTCTTTTAAATTCTCTTTATTTTCCTCCTTGGTATGGAGTGAACTTCCCTGTTATTCGTATTTATTTATTTGTTTTTATTTTTGTTTCTTTCTGGTTTGTGTGTTTGTTTCTCGCATCTTGTGTGAATTTTGTTGTTGAAACCTGGATATTTTTGGTAATATATTGTAGCAATACTAGATGCTGATCCCCCCTCCTGGGATTTTTTTTCTGTTATTTCCTATTTGCTCAATGCATTGACTAGACTTTTTTAGTAACATCTGTTTGTGAATGTGCAGCCACTACTGTCACTGCTCAAAGGCACAGACTTAAAAATGTGCAGTCACTCTGGGATGACAGTGGTATTTTCAGGGCTCTTTGACTGGCTCTTTCTTTGATCTTCTTTTTTAAGTTGTCTGTTTCTCCTGGAATCACCCAGCTTTTAGGCACTTTTAAGTGTTTTTAGTTGTTTCTTTTCCCACCTCTCTCTGGTAGATCATTGCCACCTGGTTTGGTTAGTAGTTCTACTGGATTATCAGATTTCTTTTAATTGTTTATCCCTAAAATTTCCATTGGTTTTTAAAGTACCCTTAGACCTAAAGTTCTCTATACACTATTTCGAATAGGTCCTTTGAAAGAGTTTACTAATAATCTCTTTTTATGAACTATGTGCTTCCTTCTCTTTCTCATGGAAATAACTGTGAACCACTGCTCCAGAGAGAGGGACAGGAATAGTGGCCTGCTTCTCTGCCCTACAGTGCTGTTTATGAGCTGGACAAGGATTGTAGTCTTTGGTCTTCTCAGCTTGTTAATCCTACAAATGGGGTGGGGCAAGTGCTATCAGGACTTTTCATAGCATATCATGCCTGGCATAGAGCTTCAGTCCTATAAGTGCATTAAGGAAAAGGATGCCTTATGTCTCAGTTACATTGCTAGAAATTTAGTTTCTGCCCTGAGAAGCCATGAGGTATAAAGCTGGTAGCTTGCCTCTCCTTGTATCCCTTGATTGGGTACTGATGGGAGAGGTGAACCTAAGTGGGTTTTTTTCTTTTCTCCTTCGTTCCTTCTTTCCTTCGTTCCTTCCTTCCTTCGTTCCTTCCTTCCTTCCTCCCTCCCTCCCTCCCTCCCTCCCTCCTTCCTTCCTTTCGTGACATTCTATCAGAATGGAGCTTCCATCACACTGAACTGGAAGACTGATGCAGAAGAGAGAGGGTTGTGGCCAGAGTGCCTAACCCTCTTTAGATTTAGTAAATTTTCTTCAATGAATTTTTCTTAATGTGTTATTTGTTTTTAAGACAATGTCCAGAGGTATTAAAAGATTGTTTTTTAAAAATTTTTTTTAGCAGTTATGATTATTTTCCTAGGGAGCAGTTTGACAAAACCCTCACTTCACCATTCTGAAAGTAATTGTCACTCTCAGACTTTTTTTTTTACATTTCCCTAAATTTAAAACAAATAAAAGCAACTGCATGAATTAAGAAGAAAAAAATAACCTTTTTTTTTTTAAAAAAAAAAAAAAAAGGCTTTTTAAGGACTAGATTTCTAACTTGCCAGATTCAGCAAGGGTTTTCCACTCTAAATGAATTCTACTGAAAACTTACTAACTTTTCAAAAGTTAAGAGTAGCCTTAGGATACTTCACAAACTTTTTTCCCCCCTTTCCTTTAGCATTGTGGACACCACATTAAAATTTTTTGCCTCCAGTTCGAAACCCTTATTTTAAGATAATCTTAGGTCCCCTCTTCATTTACATGATAGCTTGGGGCCATTCTCAATTCTTGAACCAGAAATTTAAAATGTATTCATTGAGGTCAGTTCATCAAAATTTATGGGTTTCCACCCTGGGCCATGTATCAACCTTGTTCTGGGTGCAGTGGGAGACTAATAAAGATGATATGCTCTGTAGTCTTGAGGAGCCATTAAGTAGGGATTTAGATAGCTGAGAACACACAATTAAATTCTAGCACCTTGTAGGTGTGTGGTTAATATTGAGATTCTTTCTGCGTAGTTGTATCTGCACCAGAGTCATTAAAATAGTAGGAGTTGGTGGTATTTACAATTGTACCATGTGAGTTACATTGGCCCCCTCAGTAAATTCCCATAGCCTGTCATGGTTGTCTCAAATGCTGCCTGATTTCTCAGGACATCATAGTCCTTCTGTTTTCAGGTTATCTATACTTTCTTGGTCTCTCTTCTACAGTGATGGTATAACCATATTTCCTGATATTTCATTGAACTACAATTGGTTCTCCTAATAGTCTTTGATTTTTTCTATATATGAAGTGAATGACATTGTCTAGGAAAGCAGAAATTAAATCTTGAACTATATATTAAAAATACCATCCTGAAACTAACATAAACAGTAGGGACATGTACCCACACTTGAACCCTCAGGCTAGTTCATGAATTGTTGACACTTCTGATTCTTTTCCTGGCCATCTTCTTGACAGTCCTAAAATTTTTGGCTTGCAAGTAGACCTCCCTTGTAGGACCTCTCTTCTTTTAACTTTTATGTCATGCAGATTATTGACTCCACAATCCAATCCTCCCTTCCATTCATCCCATTGGAAGGTCCCTTGTGCGTGGTAGGTTCTGGATCTTCTCTATTACTGAAGTCATTTCCTTGGCCTTAAGGGAGTTTTGTGATCTCATGAAAGGGAAAAATATGAAAACAAACATGCAATAATTTAGTGTCATACTTAAAAACAAAGAATACATAGAATGCCCAGAGGACTTAAAAGACTAATTCTCACCTCTGCAAGGCAGAAGAAATTAGGAGAAACTTTATCATAAAAAGTAATAACTAAACTCAGCCATGCATATAAATTGTGGTGAGACTGTATTAGACAAGAATTGAGGAGGAAAGGCATGCCAGGATCAATGAAAACACACACAGACTCGGTTTCCATTGTTGGTCTTTTACCTTCCTTTGTGAAGAGTCCAAGAAGAAGCTGTATTTCCTTGATTATTATAATCTCCCATATTTTTTATCTGCCCTCTTCAGTTCTCTTGGTGCCAACTTCTTTGATAACAATGAGTAGAATAACATGCCTCTAGCATAGAATCTAACACGCTTATTAGGCCCTTAAAAATAAGTTGAATGCATGAATAACAAATCCATAAATCATTATCCAGTTTAAAAGCAGTTCTTTACCCTGGAAACTAGTGCTGAGTGTAGTTGGTATAATGACACCAGCCACTGTGTCTGGGCTTCCAGCTTTTCTTTGAAAAATTCTCATGTTTAAACTCCAGGGAGAAAGGCCAGGCTTGACTGAAACTTTCACTGGAAGCAGCAAAAGAGATGTGCAGATTCTAAGGAGATGGATTGTGAATTAAATTCTGGTCTATAATCTTATTTTGCTTAATTTTAAAAATTACATTCTTTGATCTATATCATCCATAATAGGTGAACATAGGATACTTCAAGTATCCACATTCACCTTGACAACCTCCCTATTTAAAAAAAAAAAATTAAGTAGGAGTAATCAATATCTATCCTCTAACATGCAGTGGAAAAGTACCAGATTTGGTCTTTCATTTCTTCTCAGCTATTCACTTCTTATTTAATGAGTTAGAATCCTCCAGTCCTTCTGTGCTGTGCCCTTCCCTGGTTTATCCCTTCAGTAGTGTTCTGTACCATCTCCTAAGTTGGTTGAAGAGGTGGGTGAGAGACCAGGAAGCCTGTAGCCAATTACCAACTCCCACCCTCTGCTTTACTCTGCCTGGTCCATTTGATCTCCATAGTGCACCACACAAAGGTGTACAAGTGTGTATGCCCCAGCTCAAAACTCAAAGCACCTTGGCTTTAAACCCTCAGCCAGGGTATCCCTAGTGGGCACAGCCTTAGTGCCCACCAGGAAAGGACCTTTTTGGAAAGCTCTTCCTCTCCCCATGGAATCTACTACTTCTAACTGACCACCTGCCCCTAATACAACATATTTAGTCCAGTGTCACTCTTTTATGCCCAATTCTCAATTGCTGGTCTCCTGGGACATACACAGGGCTGTCCTCCTGGAGGACAGGAGCTAATTATCAGAAACATTACAGACTAATGCCTTAAGGAGGAAGGAGTTAATTTTCTAACTACCACATAATTTGCAAGGCAAGGCTTTCTCCAGCAGTCTGGACATCCTATTATTATGCAAAAGAAATATAATTCTCTTCCTCTCTGCTGTCCCCACCTTCTTCCTTCTCTCCCTCCAATTTTAAATTGCATTCTATAGGCCTTCTGGGAATCAGAGAGGGGGCTACTGTGGGTCCATATGCTCATTCAGCAGGCTCTTTTACAATGAGACGCTTTGCTATTGCAGTTCCATTAAGAAATACATTAACTCCTTATCTAAGAGTCCACTTTACCCTCAATTTCCAACTAGGCGGGAGGGGAGGCAATGGATTAATCTTCCCCTCACATAAGTATAGGTAATTGATGACCTGTGTGCACAATGGCCAGGTCACATGGTCTGACAAATGATTTATTTTTTTTTCTGAGTCATGGTTCATTTTCATTAAGTATTACAAAAGAATGAAAATCAAACTGGATTTCAGCATTTTGTGCAGCATTTAAAGAATCACCTTTCTTGAAGAAAAGGGAAAAATTACACAAATTCTCTCCAGAAAATTCAGCCAGCATGATCATCATGGCTTTATGATATATACTCAAGTTAATTATGAAAAATGTTCAAGTACTTAAAGAAATCTTAAAAAGAAAATCTTGAACATCTCAGCCATGTGTCCTGGTGAGGCTAAAATTGGACAAAGGCAGAGCTGAATGCCAAATGATAATTTCTGCTAAATAATTCAGGCCATGTGAACTCTGATATTTTACTTACTTTAATGAGCATAATGGGTGCAATTACAGACTGCTTTTCCTCATGGTGCCAGACACAATGTGCTCTCACTAATTGTGGGCTCCATTTTCTTTTTTTATTTTCCAGGTTTAACTCACACCTGCAAAGTACTCCTATAATCCCAGTACCTGGCTTTAGTAGCCACTAAATAAATGTATTTTGAAATCAATCACTAAATTTTGGTGACAATTATCATTTAAAAAAGAGACTTTAGACTAAAAACTGGATTTATTCCAGAAGGTAGTCTGTGATTAATGTCATTTGCAGAACAGAATAGAAAAAAAGAAACCATAGGATGTGGGTTTCTTCTGACATTGTTCTTTTCCTTCTCCCCACACAGGGAAGTGATGCTGATATGGTGGATAAGAATAAGTGTTGCACACTCTGTAACATGTCTTTTACCTCAGCGGTGGTGGCTGACTCCCATTATCAAGGCAAAATCCACGCCAAAAGGTTAAAACTATTGCTAGGAGAGAAAACACCATTAAAGACCACAGGTATGTGTGTGAACAATTATTCTGGGGAGACACTGATGACCAAGCACTGCATCTATAAGATGAATCATGTTCCCTCTTCAGAGGCAGCTGCTAACTTCAGGGTCTAATGGTAGATGCCATTCAAAACCCAGAATGATGAATGGATTGCCCCAACAGACTTTGCTGTCATAAGACCGTTGTCATAAGACCATTTCAGGTGCTCATTCTATCAACCCAGCTCCTTCAGATTGGTAATTTAGCAGTTCACATGTACCAAAATGTTGTTTATATTCTGCAAGATGTTGTCTACCCTATCTATTATGTATTACATAAAACATTGTAGCTGTTTTCTTCAGTCTGCAATCAGCATGGATAATAGGTGGTGTATAGTGTATAATAATTAGATCCCCTACCACTGTTTGTATGAAGAATATAATGGTGTTTATACCTTAGGGGGGCAGTGGCAGAGAGAAAAACTGGTCTTTAAAACCACCTTAGTTTGCAGAGAACTGAATTTTTGTATGACATTCCAGTATCTTTGCAGGGGATGCTGTGACTCAAGCCTATTAACTTTTAAAAGTAAAAACTTAAATATTGGTAACAGATTACTTGATCTCATTGCTTCACTAAAGATTTCTTCAGAGGTCTATCAAATCATGGAAATAAAATATTGTTATAATTTATTAAAGGTAGACTCTTTGGACAAGATTTATATTGTGATGAAAATGTTACTAGACTGGGTTATAATCCCAAGGAGTTGGGAGTATTTTTCATGGTGTCTACTCTTTCAATGCAATTAAAATTTAGCAGTGCATTTTATCTTGCTGTCTAATGAATCGTGCATAAATCGTGGGTGTAATTATTTTTTAAATGGTATTTTGGAAATTGGAGAGTCTAAAACAATGCTGGACTTTTATCTTCACCAGTGTTTTTCTTAAGAAAATGTCTTCTTTTACCAAGAGAATAGCAAAGGATCTTTTCACTATATTTTTCTACTTAGTTTAACTAAAGAATATTGTTTTCGTAGAGGTGGTTGTGACATTCAGGCATAGGATGGGGTTGTAAAACACGTGAAATCTGGAGACAAGCTCAGCTTGTTTTGGAATATGCTCTGTGGTTTGGCATTTGATGAGCAGCCACTCAGTTGAAACTCCTGATTCTTGCTTTCTGAAAGGTTGGATATTCACCTTGTAACCTACTCTTCCTGAAATCTCTTAAAATAGATACCTCAAAGAAACACTTGCTGGAAAAATTTTACCTGTTTTCCATGAATGAGTATCTCATTTGTTCTCTCTGCCTAAGCAGAGTACTGCTGTTAAATTTAATTCTGGAGGTAGCCGTAGAAGAAGAGAGGCTGTATTTTTGTTTATCACATTGATTAGCAAATGGGAGAGTTATTATTTCTGTAAAAAATTATCTCAAGCAAAAATAGTTCATTGTGAATTTAAATACATCCTCAAGACAACCAAGGCCCAGATTGTTTTTCCTGAATTCAAATACTCTTAGAGCTGGTACATAGAAATCAGGGATAATTTATTAGTTTCCATTAGTGTATTTCAGAGAAAAAAGAAGAAATATTTCAACTATAGCCTTTTCTTAAGGGCTTAGTCCTAGGTATCCATGGTGCTGATCCAGCTCTCACTGTTGCAAAAATCAGGGTCTGATTAGGCAAGAAGGGAATGCGGGTTGAGACTGGGAAGGGAGCACCAACATCTTGTAACTTGGGTTGGGGGAAAAAAAAGACTAGTTGTCATGTTCCTGAATTCCTTTTTCTCAACTAGCTCACATCTCCCTTTTGCAACATGTCCTCTCATTTATTCCCCTCTGAAGCTGCTTTGAGCAGAAAGAATTTTGGAAAATGGCAACCTCAAATAGAATTGGACATCCTGGGAATCAATCCTGGTCCCTAGGCTTAGGTTGGTGTCAACCCAGCTGCAAGCAGGGAGTCAAGAAAGCCATTTGCTCTGCTAGAGGGCAGTGAATCATTAGGAACAAGGGTAAACTGAGATAGACATTGGGTGTGGCAGGTTAAAAATCTGAAGGCTGATAGGGAAGAACCTAAGCATGGAGTGTGTGGGTACAGAGAACATGCAGATAATCAAGCAGATTACTCATAGGAAGTCTGGGAGGTGATAGCAGGAACTTGGATGCTATCCTTGGGTCCTGGGAAAAGAAGAAGGTCAAGGCTATAAAGATTATAGGATATCATCACTTAAGAGAAAGGCATTGTTCTGAAAACCAGGTATAGGAAACAAATCAGAAACCTGGGTCCCAGACTAAGCCAGATTGAAGTGGGATATCAAGCACAAATTCAGTTATTATAAGTATAGAGCAAGAACCAAGAGACTCCAGAAAAGAGCACCCAAACCATGGGCTCCCTCAGCTGCCAAGTATAGCTCATTCAACTCCCTGGATGGAGTTAATATTACCTTCTATCCTATCTTGGTGCAGTCAAGCCCAGCAACAGCTACTGAAGGATGTCACCCTTCAGTCTTTGGCTGCCCTGTGCACATCCAGGAAATGCTCTGCCTAATCAAGTAGATTGGTTTGAAATTGCATCTGTAATGAAAACATAAGGAAAAAAATAATATACAAAACCCAACCCGATCAAGGTTACAGCAAGAAGTAAGTCCCTTGCTCAGGTATGCTGCGTAAGCTGCCTCTCTTTGGATGACAGGCTCTTGAACTGTAGTGATTTCTGGATAGGAATCATTGAAACACAACTCAGTGCTTCTCCTAACCACTCCATCTGATGAAGTGAGCAACTGGGACCTCCACCTCAAACTGTACTGTGACCATGTGTCAACTGAGTGTCCTGCAGGATCAATTGCAATTTGAGTTGCCTCTCTAGATGAGTGTATATTTACTAGCATTTCTGAAATGTTTGCCAGGGCCACTGAAACACAAACCTGTTCTTGTTCTTCTTGGCTAGTGTTTCAGAATATGCATCCTAGTTCAGATGCATATTTCCTGAATCCTGCAGTGAAGATGAAAGCAGAAGGAGGGCCTCTAGACCCAACATGAGCTCACAGGGGTAGATGGCCTCAGGGTGGAGATTCTTCCCAGACTAGTAGTGAAACTGAGGATGCTATAATCTTGTTATGTGCAGTGGAAATTAGAGAAGCCACACTGTAAGAAGGATCTAAGGGACACTCAGAAGATAGAGTCCAGAATAAGGATGTGTTCATTTTTCTGTCACTATAACAAATAACTGAGATAATCAACTTGCAAAGAGAAAACATTTATTTCAGCTCACAGTTTTGGAAGTTCCAGTCTTTGTCTATATAGACACAGTGTGTTTAGGCTTAGTGGTGGGGGTGGGGAGAGCAGAACATCATGGCAGGTATAAGGTAGAACTGCTCCTCTCATTCCTGGGAAGTGAAAGAGAGGAAGAGAAGGGAACTGGAGTCTCACTGTGTCCTTCAAGGATTCACATCCTATGATCCAAAGAAATTTCCCTAAACGCCACTTTAAAAAGGTCTCACCACCTTTTGGCATGGGTTTAGAATCAATGATTTAACACGTAGGTCTTTGGGGGGAAATTTAAGATCCAAACTGTAGCAAAAGAACAACTAGAAAATTCTCTCAATAGAGGAAGAATAAAGGAAATGGGTTGTTTAGCATGGAAGAGATCATGTGCAAGTGTTTGGAGAGTTGTCATAAAAGAGAGATAATGTGTGTGTGTGTGTGTGTGTGTGTGTGTATGTGAATGTACACACACATTTGCACTTATATGCCACAGATATAACTGAGTTGGTAATATGTATTTGAGTTGGTAAAATGAATTTAGGGAGTTAGATAAGAGATTAAGATAAAGTAGAGTTTACTAATATTGAGATGCTTAGAATCCAAATATGTGACTTGGGAGCTGTTGATGCAGAGGCTGGCTGGTCACTTAGCAGGGCATTTTCAGCTAGGACTCCAGCATCAGTCAGTGCCTAGCATAGATGACATTTAAAGACCTTCAAGCCTGAGATTCTCAGCCAGATACTGTCTGTAAGCCAGACCCACTGACACAATATAGCAGATGAGAATAATGATATGGGAGTCAGGAAATGTGAACTCAGACCCTGCTCTACCCTAATAAGTTGTGTCCAGGATCCTTGATAGGTCCAGTATCCTTTCCAATTTCAGTGTCCTTATGTGTCATTTCCTTTTAATGCTCTGTTTGTGTCTCAGAGACTCCCATACAGTTGACACAAGAGAGTGGCTTGGCACCCTTCATCTGTTGGAGTGTCTGATTTCCTGTTAACATGTTAACCTTAACTATAACACAAGGGGTGGGCATGAATCTAGTGCCATGGGGCAGAGATGGGAAATGGGTGGTGCACAAATAGGAATGGGCAGGAAACCAGATGTGAGTAGAGGTTAAGTTGGAGGGTAGGAGAAATGGGCCAGGCCTCCACGAGGCTGGACATGAGGCTTTGCATTGGGCCTGGGGCTTTAGACAAGGACTAAGGATGATGTCATTAAATACATTGGCCTGGCCCGGACATCCAGGGTGTGGACTAGCTGATGTTTGAGATCCAGAGAGGTGGAGCCTAGTGCAGAGTCTGTGAGGTTGGGGAACAGATGAGTCATATGGCTGGAAGAATAAAGTAGGATAAGGGTGAGAGGAAAGCTGATGTCTGGGGAGGCAAGCTGAGTTGGGAATACAGAGAGTATCAGGTATGTGAGATGGGAGCAGGATAGGGCAAACACAGAGCTGGGTGATTCTGCCAAACCTGATTTTGTTTTAGTGGTCTCAATTGCCCAAGTCTTACATGATGTTGAATAGCTTCTGACACCAAGCTCAATAAATGTTCATGGCTTCATGATTGATGCTTCTAGGAGTGGCTGCAAAGAGTGGTCACATGTGGCTCTGGATGGAGCTCCTCACTGAGTGCAGCATTATCCAGCTCTAGTCCCACAGGCTTTCTGGTCAAATATGGTTCATGCTGCCTTAAGCCTGGAGCCTTCTGTTGGCAACTGACCCATCTAGCAAAGCTGGCTTGCTAGAATAGAAAATGCCCACCCTAAGGGATAGATGTAACTTCTCTGTGAACGTTGAAATTTCCTTATCTGGTGCCTGCCTTCAGAGGTCATACTTTAGAAATTTGATTTCATGATTTTCTTAGTCTAGTTTCTCTCAGCAAACATCCTGTGTCCTATGATTATAAAGGTGAGTAAGATCCCTAGCCCTCTGTGTCCTGGGAATATAAAGTTGAATAAGATGTCCCTACCCTCCCCATATAATAGAAGGGAACTTATGCATCCAGCTATTATAAATACCACACCAGGAAGATCTATAAATACAATAGGATAGTGAGGAGGGCAGTATAATTGCGGTTGGAGAGTTTGGATCATAATTTGTGAAGGATGTAATTTAAATAAGATTTTAATTAAAGTGCAACCTATGGAGATTTGTTCAGGAGGTCTCCTTTCTTAGTAACCCTATATCTACGTATTGTAGGTATAGTAATCCTGTTTCTAGATCAGAGTTTCCAACCCTAGTTACACTGACTGGACACTTCTTTGTTGGGGCGGAGGGGAGGCTGCCCTGTGCATTGTAGGATGTTTAGCAGTATCCCTGGCCTCTACCCATTAGATGTCAGAAGCACCCCACCAGTTATAATAATAAAAATACCTCTAGACATTGACAAATGTTTCTTGGTAGCAAAATTGGCACCAGTTGAGAACAATTGAACTAGATCAAGGGTTAACAAACTATGGCCTGAGGACCACACTTGGTCTGCTGCCTGTTTTGTGTGGTCTGCAAGACAATAAAGGTTTTTATGTTTCTAAACAATTAAAACAAAATAAAAGGAGACTATTTGGGGACACAGGACTTGGAAATGAAACTCAAATTTCAGTGTGTATAAAGTTTTGTGTCTTTTTAAATATATTTCTAGATTTTTGATAGACCTTTATTTTATTCATTTATTTATTCGTGGTGCTGAGAATTGAACCCAGTGCCTCATGCTAGGCAAGTGCTCTACCACTGAGTCACAACTCCAGCCTCTGTATAAAGTTTTATTGAAACATTTTCACTCTCGTTCTTGAACACAGTATCTATGGCGGCTTTTCTTTGTGTGGCAAAGTTGAGTAGTTGTGACAGGTGGAATAAAGGCCACAAGATGTGAAACATTTGCTGCATGTCCTTTGCATAAAGGCTTTGCTGATGCCAGATCTAGGTAATGAAATGGTGTGGAGTGACATGGGTGAGGAGAAAGTGGTGGCAGAATAAGTCTGTGTGTAGAGTGGAAGCAGCCTCCAGGTCATGCTCCATCAAGGTGCTGGGGAGACACATGGGCTAGCAAGTGGTGAATAGGATTGAAAGTTAGAGGAATGTGTTCTGGGGAGAGAACAGGGAATGAGGGGATCCTGGCAGCTTTCCCTTGTTAGGAACGAGGAAGTTCTGCTGAGATGCTACAAAACCTCTCTGATAGCAAATCCACTAAGTCTAAAATTCAAATATTCCTGACAAATAAAAAGTTAAAATGATAACCAGATTTTGCCAAAACTTTAATATGCTTCTACCTTCTGATTTTTAAATCATATCTAAAATCTAAGATCCTATTAGTTTAGTATCCTAAGGCTGCTGTAAAAGATTACCCAGGGATTACAAATAAACTGATAAACTGGATGCTTAAAATAACATAACTTTACTGTGTCCTGGTTTTGAAGACTGGAAGTCTGAAATGAAGGTATGGACAGGGCTGTGCTCCATCTGTAGGCTTTAGGGAGAGATCCTTCCTTGACCCCTGTCTTCTGGTGTCTCCTGGCGTTCCTAGGAGTTTTAGCTGTGTTACTCCCATTTCTGCTGTCAGAGATTGTCATGCAGCCTTCTTCACTCTGTGCCTGTGTCCTCTCCTCTTAGAAAGACACCAGGAACTGGATTCAGAGTCCACTCCAATCCCATATGATCTCATCCTAGCTCAACCAATAACATCTGCAAAGACTCAATTCCCAAATAAGCTTATGTTCTTAGATTCTGAGAAGAGATGAAATTGGGGTGGGTGAGGGAGGCAATGTTCAACCCAGTACAGAAGTCGATCCCGCTTAATTGATGGCAGTTCACAAAGTCCATAGGTCTTTGATACTATGTTTGATGGCTAGTGATCCCCCTTTTTAATAGTAAACTCACAAGCAAGATAATTAGAATAAGAATGAAACTTAACATTTACTCAAAATCTGAAAGAAAACATCTTTGAACTATTTTCTTTAAAAATATTTTTAAAAAGAATACGATTGATAACAGAATGTGTGACAGACATCATGCCCTGTGTACATGTATGAATGCACGGAGGTGTGACTCTACTTTGTGTACAACCAGAGAAACAATAGCTATACTCCATTTGTGCTCAATGAATCAATAAGCAAATAAAAAAAATAAAAAAAAGAATACGATTGAGGAAATCTGATGCATGGAAAAATTTTCTCTATTAAGTATTCCCTGTGTTCTACCATTAATCACAGTGAAAATTTAAGGTTATACATAATCTGGATCGTTAGGTGCCCTATCCAGGATTAGTAAGAAAATTTACTTGTGTTTGTGGCAAGATATTACTTATCTGAACCCATTTGCTTCCTGCCCCATATATTCAATTGATTTTGAGTAGATGCAATGTGTGTTACTTTAAGAGCAGACTACAAGATGGAAGAGGAGTGTTCAATCTATATTAGACTTTGCAAGAACAAGAAATAAGCCTTTATGGTGATACTTTGTGGTTGTATGTAATTTCTACAGACGAGCCTAATCTATCCTGGTTGATGCATTGTCCCTTGAAGTTACTGTTTCACCTGTAAGCTGTTATTAAATACATCTATCATTCATAGCAAAAATGGATATTGAGCACAATCACTTATATAATCCCCAGACATCATTAGCTTGACAAGTAACGACATTAAAGTTAGCAATAACCTATCTTTTATTTGTGATCCAAGTTTGAAGTTGCTGTAGCTTTATTTCTGTCTTAACAAAGTTAGGAGATGGGTGGAGAGCCATCCTGAGGGGTGCCAGGACCCTCGTATTATCTCTTCCATTCATGGCTGCACTTCTTTGGCACCCAGTAGATATGTAATAAATATTCGTTAGATGAATAAAAATTAGAAGCATACATTAGACTATTGACAAGCATTTAACTGTCTATGGTTTATTTTCAAGTGAATAACATTAGTTATTTGAATTTCAGTTAGACATGATAGTCTAAGACAGTGATTTTCCAAGATGGCGCAAAGCAACATGCTTGTTCATTTGACCATTATCCTCTCCTGGTAAGATATGTGACATACAGAATAAGCCTCTGAAGTCACACCCAGTTTTAAATTCTGGTTATACCCGTGTGACCTTTCACAAGTTGTTTTAACTCTTCTTCCTTTAATTTCTTATTGGTAAGGTTATAGAAATATATTATAATAAATGCTTAATCTAGTGCCTATCCCACAACTAGTGTAGAATGAATATATTACCATATATAAATATGAGCGTATACACACACATACCAGAGATCTTCATTATTTGAGGATTTTGTGTTTGTCCATTTGCCTGTCCACTAAAATGGAAGCCTGTAACTTCCAAAGCAATACTTATAGCACTTTCGCAGTCTGACCCACACATGTACAAAATTGTGAAGAACTGGAGTCATGCCCTTGAGCACAGTCCCAGCTGAGTTTCTCTTTTTGTGCTGTAAACAAGTGTCCCTTTTTCAGTCTGTGTAGTGCTATGATTTTTGCAATGTCTATGATTTTTGTTGGTGACTTTGACATTTAAAATCACCCACGTTGTGCTGAAGTGCTATCTAGTGTTAAGCAAGAAGTCTCTGGCATGCCTTATGCAGAAAACACCTGTAAAAGTTGCATCTTTCAGGCATAAGCTATATAGTGCCACTACTAAGAGTTCAATGTTAAGGAATTGACCATTTATATTAAGTAAGGTATCTTTAAAGAGAAACACAACATGAAACAAGGTTCTATATTGATGAATTGATCAAAATGTTGTGACCACAGGCTCATAGGAACCTATCCATGTGTTTCCCCTAGTAACCATTATTCAGTATTCACTAATCCAACATTTCTGGCAAATTTACAAAATGTAACTACAATGAATAATGAGAATTGGCTGTGTATAGCAAAGATTATATTAATTATTTTTAAAATTAAGTTTCAAAAATTTCCTGTTCATCACTCAGTAATGAAATTAAAATATCTGGTATTTTAAATATCCTGGTGGTAAAACTACATATAGTTGAGTACACTGAATCTAGCTTAATATTAAAATCAATAACCCAAACCGATAAATTGTAAAGATACTGCATCAGAAACATCATGTTTTGGTTTCATTTAATCTTCATAAAAAGCATGAAGGATAAAGTAGTATTATATCCATTTTACTGATGAAGAAATGAGACCTGTGGAATAAATAAGTTGCCTGATGATGTATAGTAAAATACATAATTGGAAATCAAAGTCAGGACTTGTGATTGCTGATTCCAGTGCTTTTCTTTGATAAATTGTGATAAATGATGCTTCAGGTAGTCTTTGCTCACTTTCTGAACAGACTAGTTCAAACTCCAGTGCTCTCACCCAGATGATTGGGAGCCACAAAGCACCCAAAACAGGTATTTATAATCTTTAAATCAAATATTTTTCATTTGTAGGAACAGTGAACAATTTGGGAATAGGAACAAATAAGCAGTAATCTTCTCCACTCTGCTTATGTTGTGTGTGAGTGTGTTTACCATATATTCCTTTTCTGAAACTTTGTTGTTATCTTTTTCTCTCTTTATTTCCTGTTGGAAAGGAGAGAGACAGAGCTTGAGAACTTTTCCATAAATTTCCACGCCAGGCACAGAATTGCTTATTTGAGTTCTCTGTTGAATGAATAAAGATCAGAGTATTCTAGGTCTGTTTGAAAGTTACATAAATTCAAATTTTGAATAATGTATGCACTCCAGGTTCAATCAGCACCTATATTTGCATATAAGAACATAACCATAGCACTTCTATCATCAAAATCAGGTTATTTGGTTTGCCTGGCATAATCTGTCTAGATACTTGTTTTAATAGATGCAAACAATAGTTTGTCAAACAGGCAGTTCTTCATTGCAGTGCATTTTTTCTTAAATTAGGAAAGCTGGTATGTTCTGAGACATCATCTCTAGATCAATGCATTTCTTCCAATGATGGCAATGCCCTTTCTGTGCTTATAAATACAAGAAATAGATTTGTAGAATTGCAGAACTGGAAGCAGCTTACTGATCTTTATTTCAACCATCTCATTTTCCCTCAGAAGGAACTGATGTTCAGAGGAGTGAAATCATTTGCCCCAAGTGATGCAAGTGGATGATGGCAATGATACTTCTCTTCTCTTGCAGAAATTTTTCTGCTGTGTTACTTGGGCAGGAGAAACCCTGCCTGATGTGTGCATTGGCTACTCTACAGTGAATAGGGCTTGCAAGGATCAGCAGTGTGAGCTGGGCTGAATTCTTTTGGTCATGACTTGTGCACTGGGGCGTGGAGCAAAGATTAAATCAAGACTTCAGTGTTCTTGTTTTATACTTTGTGATTAATGAAATGAAATCAATGACTAGATAGGATTTATAATTTTAACAGTGCGTTTACTGCCTGGATAATCTTCACAAATCCTTTTAGATACTATTAAGTCACTTTACTTTCCAGAGTGATCTCACAGTGGTATATGACACTGATGGTTTCAGCAGTATGTAGGATGTGATTTTATTTATTTTTTTCTAAACATAGTTTTAAACAAAATTTAAAAATTTAATGAAGGAATATAATAAAGCAGCAATAAATTTCTTATGTTATTCTGACACTGTTACTAGGAGACGAGGTTAAGACTTGGAAGTCATGCACAATACACTCCTGTTCAGAGGAAGCAGGGAGTGAAAGAGTTTCTGAGAAGAAATCATAAATCACCTAGTAAGGATAAGAACCCTAAAAGTGTTGTGTCTATGAAATTGAGAAGACACTCATGAGGGAAACATTACACCTGAAATAATTGGTAGTGAATGTCCCAACTATATTCTCACCCTTTGAATATATGTATATATTTTATCTTTCAGCTTCAAAATTTAAAGTTTGGTTTCATAATCAGATAGTAATCAATGTAGATTACCATATGAGACGAGTGCAATAAATATCACAGTTTTTAAATATTTTAAAAATGATTTGAAATTGTCCTCTGACCACAAAAGGTAGTGAGATAGCCAACCACATTCATTCACTGGGGTTCTTTCTCCCTCGTTAGGGTCACATAGGGCTTAGAGGTACGTGGGTATCCTCAAGGAAGTCTCTCTGCCTTGGGGCTCTGGCTACATTGTGCTCACCCAGGACCCATTGTGTACTGGTCCTCCACAGGCTGATGGTCAGCCCTGGGTCTTCCTCTGACATGGGTCTCACTCACCTGACTTCCTATGCATACTGACATGGTTCAGTCCTTGCAGATCAGTGACTTCCATGGATGATGTCATGCCCTCTGCACCAAGCTAGTTTATGGGAAAAGAGACCAGCGCTTCATTATGGGCATTCCCAGGGAGGTGCCACCAACTGGGACAGACTGTCTTCAACATGCCTGAATCTCTATCTATACTTGCAATCCTATTTTTTCCTGGTCCTGAAGAAGCCAATTGCTTTCCTAACATCAGGCATCCTTCCCCCCACCGCCCTTCTGAACCCCACCTTTGACATTCAGATCACTTTGCCTCTCAAACAACCCAGGCCAAATGAATTTATTCATTCTCTCCTGGGGACTGGGAAGATCAGACCTCCTGACTTAGCTATCACTTAGCATTGCAATGGAAGATCTTTCATTTTTATGAAGTAAGTCTACAAAAAGAAATGACAATTCATTTCTCGACAGTTTACTCTGCTATGTAAATTGTCATGCAGCAGACACCTTGCAAGTTTGCTTAACTGAAACCGGGAAGATGAAATTTCATGCTCTTTCTTTACTCAAATGTCACCCTTCGAAGAAGTTGCTTCTCTGGTGGAGGATTTGCTTCCAAGTGATTTTCTATTGTCTGTTGAGCACACAGGGGTTGCTGGCTCTAATTGAACACTTACCTAGTTTTCAAGAGTGTTTTGGTCACCTTGAAGAACTATGAATTACAAAGGAGAAATTAAAGGGACCCAACAAAACTTCTGCAATCCCTTTTGGAGGCAACAATCCGTGTTGTTAGTGATAGGAGCTAAAGATGGAATCTGGAAATGCTAAGCACAGTTCTCAAACATGGGAAGATAGGAGGTCTTAGGAAGCCCAGTGCCCAGTCATTTGAAGGAGTGACTGCTAATCTATTGCCACCTGTTGAGATCACTTAACTGAGAAGCAGGAGCCTGGGGTTAACAGCCTACTTATGAAATCTCCCTGAGAGTGGATCTTGATTAGCACAAACCGTTAATCATTAGCATCTTCATTTTGCTTTTCAGCCACTAGGGCTGATGAAATCTGAATGCCTAGGCTTTTCATTTGCAGATAGTAAAATGGACATATCAAGAGAGCTGATGAGTGGGGAAGGCAAGAAGTAATTCTGGCATACAAAGGAATATTTTACTCATTGATTCTTCTTAAAACTAAGGAAGGTTTTTTATTTTTTCTTTTTCAAAGAGAAAGATGTTCATATATTTGATGAATCCTGATGCTTAATATTAGAGCATTTTGCTCTTTTTTTTAATATATACTGGGGAATAAACGGGAGTGGGGCTCTACCACTGAATTGTAACCCCTGCCCTTATTTTATTTGAGATGGGGTCTTGCTAAGTTTCTTAGGTTGGCCTCAAACTTGCCATCCTCCTGCCTCAGCCTCCTGAGTTGCTGATATTACAGGCATGCACCACTTCAGTCAGCTTCCAAATTTTTTTTTCTATGTGAATGTTTATATTTCACCCCAAGACTGTAGAATGATATCTATATAGAAATTCACAGAATCTTGAGTTCTCATCTTATCTCTCGGTTTCAGTAAGATTCCATTTCATTCTAAGTTTTACTGTCTAGTATTAGTAGCATTTAAATGCCCTTATCCTCCCTCCTTTGGGTATAAATAATGCTGACTTATACAAACCTCCCTCAGTTACCCATCTTGCAGGCAGTCAGCATGCCCAAACATCAGGGATCATTAAGCTACCTCTCTTCTGAAGGCCTACTGTTACAGGCTCACCCTAATTCCCCTTTTTCAGTAGTTTTGGAAAACAGCTGTACATCAAGCCAAATTCCATCATCTTCTGGGAGTCTCAAGTATTATTAAGTTATACTTTAGCTGCTCTCTTAGCTAAGTAATTGTGGTCTTTAACCTTTACTCACATGCCTTTCCTCCGTAAGCCATCCCTCTGGCTCTTCCGTATATTTCCTATTATTCTACAAGACATCCCGTACAACTTTGAAAGAGTCTTAGATTTCTGCAGTGGCAACAAACTCATGACCAGCTAAATGGACACCTCACTACCAATATACCAGTTTTTCTGACTCATTTTTACCAAACACTCCCCCAGCCTCACATTGCATTCCTAACTTTGCTAGTTTAGTCTCTGTTTCAGAATGGATGAATGACAGTGTGAGATTGTGGGAAGGATACAGAGAAGGAGTTAGGAGATGTGCATTCTGGTCTTAGTATTCACAGTGACCAGGATGCTTACAAACCAAATTTTATTAGTACTTTTAATACTCATAAAAAGGATATGAGATGAACCATTGGCCCTATTTTAAGAAAAAAGCTCAGTGTAAACTAATCTCATCAAGAGTTGTGATTTGAATCTAGTTTGATTTTGTTTCAAAATCCATATTGTTTTCTCTGTGTCTGTTGGTCTCGTGATTGTTTTGAAGAAAACACATAGACTTCTGTAGAATTTATGCATCTTAATAAAATAGTTTTGTGAAATTAGATGAATATGTCCATTTCAAGGTTTCAAGCTCTGTGAGGGCATATAATTGAATGAATGAAACATCACAATGTAGATGCTTTAATGTCAAGGTGGAAGTGAGTCCACGCCAGATGCTGGTCCTCTGATGTGATGGCTCCCAGCTGAGGCTACGCAGGAGAAGCAACTGCAAAGCTTTAAAACCTACCACTGCATGGCCCTATCACAAATGATTCATCGTTAATTAGCATGAGGTGAGGCAGGAGTCATCAATGTTTAAACCTCCCCAGCTGATTCTAATCCTGAACCAGGATTGAGAACCACTGAGTCCTAAAGTTTCCCAAATTTAGTTCACATGAGTCACTGAGACTCTTGTTAAATGAAAATCCTCATCCAGTGGTTGGGGAGGGGCTGAGATTGGCATCCTTGATAAACTGCCAGGTGATATGATGTTCTTAGGACACACAGCAGGTTTTAAGAAGCTTCGCTCTCACTGGCTGTTAATGGCACACTTATCTTAAAAATTCTTCAAAAGATATCATCCCTGTACTCGCTCATGAACTCACTTTTGGCTCTGTCTGCATGGCAACAGTGAAGTGTGTAATTTGTGACCAAGCCACAGTTAAATTAATGATTATGGGTGATACACCTGAATAATTTAGATGCCATGTAGGCTTCTGTTCCTCTAGGGACCGAATTAACCTAATGATTTTCCACCATTCATCTGCGGAGTCTGATCTAGCCTGAAACCTACTTCCTTATTTGCAATTATCCTTTGCTCGCCAACCTTATTGTTCAATTTGAGAAGCAGTGTTATAAGGCCCTGGGCTTCAAATTTGTAGGGACTTAGGAACTTTCTTGCTTTAGCATTTAATATTCTGAATTCCCTTGATCCAAGTGTTGGGAGGAACCTGACACAAAGGGGGAAAGAAAGCAGCTCAATTCACCTCACAATCTGACCTCAGGAATTTCTGGAGTTGTTTTGAGGTTTCATGGAGTTGACTCAGAATAGCCTCAAACCTTCACTTTTATCACTATCCAAGTGGCAGTTATGTATAGTCTTTAGATTAACTCCAAATAGATACTGGCAAAATATATGCATAGTTAATATTCACAGCTTTAAATACAATACAAAGCTGATTTTCATAACTTGCAAACCAGGGGTTATTAAGGCCAAGGCTACTTTTAGGGGTATATGTTTGATGAAATGCAATATTGAGGTTAAATAGAGAAACCACGAGATGCTTTATGTGGGGAGGGATGTTGGCAAGGGTGGTGAAAGAGTAGGTGTAGATGTGCATGTATTACTCAGAGAACAATGCCAGCAGGAACTGCCCTCAACTGATTCCAAGACTTCAGCTTCCTTCCCAGCTCAGGCCAAAAGGCTACCCTCTCACTCTTCATTTCTCCAAACTGAGCTCATACTTTATCTCTGCTACACTTCTGGCAGTGATCATCTTTGAGTCCTCTATAAATATTCATAGGCAATAAGAAATGATCCAGGAAGCTGACTCTCTAGCTGAATAGCTAATGCTGCTGGATAAGTACATCTTTCCCTATCCTGAACACAGGGTAAGGATTAGGTGAAGTGGGCATGCTGGCAGAATTAAAAGAATCAAAGCTGGTATGAGCACCAGGTGTCAGCTGTCTGCCCTGCTTCTCTCACCATAGTACCTGCAATCTGAGTGATGCTGCACTGCAGTTCCCAAAGGAAAGAGGGTGCTTTTAGAGAGTGGGTGTTGGGATGCGCCAACCAGTTCCTGATACTGTAACTCTGCCCACTTGGGATACTGCCTCTTACCCATGTTAAATATGGGGACTGAAGTTTAGGAGGAAAGGTTAGTAGCATTTCTAACTAATTAGAGGGTTGTTGATTCTTGCCCAAGCAATAAGAAAAATATATATTGTAGCACTCCCTTATTCACAATTTCACCTTTTTCAGTTATCTGCAGTCAAATGTGGTTTAAAAATACTAAATATTAAATGTAAAATTCCAGAATTAAACAACTCATAGTTTTAAATCTCCAAAGTTTACGACATCCTCTGAGGATCTTGGACCGCATTCCCCAGGAAGGATTGTGTCATAATTGTCAGTGTTTTCAAATTTTACTGACATCTGCTGTCTCCATATTTTTTCACTGTGCCCTTAGGTCAAAAGAAATACTTAAGTTTATAAAATAGGTTCTAACAAGTTAGTAAGTGTGTCGTAGTAACTCAGTAGTCATTAGAAAACATAGCATGTAAAAATTCAAAGAGAACTTGATATTTTATTTTTAAATGACCACACAGATTAATGAAGTCATCACATAACTTCTGAAACCTGGGAGTCGGATTGGATATCGATATCTTGATTTGCTGTTCCTCATTGATTAGTTGAATTGACTGGAAGTAGTGTCCAAAAATCCAGGTTCACAGAAATATGAAATGTTTGAAAGGGTTGTAGCATCTAATGTTGAAACTGTGTTAGTCATTCCTGTGGCATCCCACAGATACTTCTATGTCTTTAGAATTTTAAAATACATTGTAGAATTTTTTGGAGTTCATCCCATTATTCCAGACTACCTCTGACCAGAGTTTGGGAACTATGACCATAATCAGAGGTTTTTGCCATTGAATTTAGAGGGAGTGAAGCACCTTAACTGAATAGTATTTGAAGACAGAATGCCATGAATGCATCATATCCATAGAGACACAGCTGTTTTTTTTATTCATTCATTCATTCATTCATTCATTCATTTATGTATGGTGCCAAGAATCGAACCCAGTGCCTCATACATGCCAGGCAAGCACTCTACCACTGAGCCACGACCCCAGGCCAGACACAGTTGTTTTTAAGATCAGTCTGGACAGAGAGAGACAATGTGATCACTGATTCCAATATCAATCATTACATCAAACCAACAGAATGTCCTAAACTAAGGCCATGATTCCTTCTCTCAAAAAAGGTCACTTTATAAGAGTAAGTTGTACCCCTTATTCAACAAGAAGTGATTTTACATTTACTGTATTCGGGCCCAGTTCTGGGTACCTAAGATTCATCAGTGAACAAGAAAGGTAATACTCCTCAGAGCTAACATTTTTGCCTCCTGCTTTTCAATGCATGGAAGAATGCAGAGTCTCACAGTGTTTGGGTTCATTTGTCAAAAAAAAATGAGAAAATTATAAAAGGACTTTTATCTCCTCCGAAGTCCTATGTAATGGCTTATTTTCCAAAGATTATGAATCTGCAGAAAACAGGCATTCCTAAGATATTTAGAGGCTAATCAGTGACTGAAACTAGAGGGAATTATTCTATATTAATGAAAATCAATGATCTATGAATGCTATCTTAATGAAGACCGATGATATATGAATGTGGGGTGGGTGAGGAAGCAATTCCTGTTAATAGACTGATTATACTAAGAATGTTGATACACAATTGAATTAAAATGATGGTTCTGTTAAGCCATCCTCATCTTTGTTTATTCTCAGGAAATGTAAAATGGCATGTATTTTGAAACATTGAGTTTATTTTAATGCTCTTTAAATTTCTTCATGGTACAGAAGAAACAGTGTGTGGATCTTTCTGTCTTGGGTAGGAGAATTCACTTCCAAACCCCTCACATGGAAAGGAAAAGAGGTACTTCATTTAATCTAAGTAATGAGCTCCATGTGTTTGATCTGCAAAAATAGTGGGAAACCCATTTTCCTCTGGATCTTTTGGAGAAACCAAAAGATACATTTATATTATATTCTGGCTGAATAAACTTTCTCCCATCCCATTTCCCAGAAAAATCAACAATAAATTAATAAATAAATCGCTGCAAATATAATTTTCTGAGATTTAATTTAAGACCCAGTTCTGGCATCACAAGTCCCCTAAGCAGTGTTTTCAAACTTTGCAGTAAAGCAAATTAACATGAAATGTGGCTTATATAAAAATTGTAAAATAAAAATGTTTTGCTTCTGCATCAAGGAGTATATATCCCGGATTATAAAACAAATCACTCATAATCCACAACAGAAACAAACTTGGCTAAGATTTTGATTTATAGTTTAAGTTGTTATATATGGTTTGATATGGTATGTGCACCCACATTTAGTATAATAAGTAATTTGACTCACATCCTACATATAAACCACATCTGTAAGTTGGCATTCTATCCTGAATATTTCCCCATGTCACTAATATTTTTCTAAAACGTGTTTGTAATTTTTTCCTATTGTTGCATGGTATTTCAGAGCACAGATGCCCACAGTTTTTTTTTAATGCCACACTTATGATGAGTCTAACTTGTTTTTTAACCACATAAGATAAATTTATTAAAACTGTCAAAGATTTAGAATTTAGCTCTCATAAGATATTTATTAAAACATAACAATTCCCCAGGTTGATATTAATTAAGAGGTAGTAGTGCTTTCCTTCCTTTATTTATTATGTGTTCCTTGAGCATCTACTATCTACACAAGAGGAAATAGCTTTTTGTATCCGTAAGATGCAAAAGAAATCTGAGGATGAGCCCCAACTTTGTACAGTTGGCATTGAGTTGTGGCACCTATCTTCCAATGAGACTGGACTATCTGGGGACTGAGCTGCAGATCTGCCTGGTAACTGTCTCCTCAGCTAAGTGCTGAATGATCTAATGGAATTTAACTGTTGGCAATGTTTTCAAAAAACAGTGATATGTGCTGAACTACTTGTGTCATTTTAGGATACTGTCCTTTTAGGATAAGGAAAAAAAGAAAGGCAGTTTATTCTAGGAACTGGAAATCAGAATTCTTTTCTTTTTTTCTCATCATGTACTTCTAAATAACTGCCTCCCCGCAATCAAGAATGAGTGTTGAATTCTAGGAGATGTGTTTGGACTCTACCATTAATCTGTTTATTTGGCCTATTGCTCCCTAGGCATCACTGGAAACTAGTTGACATGAAATACTGTGTTTGTCTTGGAGTCAGGCGATCTGGTCTTTGCCATTTCCTCTGCTGCCTATTAATCAGGGGACCATGTACTCAATGATTGAAGCTCCCTTGAATTTCAAGCTGCCCTACTGGTCAAATGATTTTTGGGCAACTAAAATGAGCAAATACATAGAACAGACAAAATAAACTGCACAATGCCACACAAGTGGGAAGAATCGGTATTATGGATAAGAATACCTTAAGTGAAAAAAAACTACAGGCTTTGAATAAATTGCTGACTTTACATTTCTATGTTAAGAGCTCCTAGGTAGGTGTGGTGATGCACACCTGTAATCCCAGCTGCTCAGGAGGCTGAGGCAGGAGGATCGTTTATTTATCACATGAGTTCAAAGCCAGCTTTAACAACTTAGTGAGGCCCTAAGCAACTCAGTAAGACACTGTCTCTAAATAAAATATAAAAAAGGGCTGGGGATGTGGTTTAGTGGTTAAGTGCTTCTGGGTACTAAATCGTCATTACAAAAAAAAAAAAAAAAATCCCTTTTGTGAATGAATCCCAGAAAGAATTAGGAATGAGCCAAAGAGGTAGACAAGGAGAAAGTGAGGAAGGGAGAAAATAAAGAGCATCATGCAGGAGAGAGCGAAACAGAAAGAGAGGGAGGAAGAGAAAGACAAAGGGAGACAGAGAGAGAGATTAAAGTAAGGAGAGAAGGCAGACAGAGAGGAAAATTGGGAAAGAGAGGGATATCAAGAGAGGGGTGAGAGAAGAGAGCAGGACAAGTGTGAGGGAGCTCAGTGTAGGAGCTGTCCCTGGGGTGCTGCAGAGCACCCTGGGGCCATGGTCAGAAGGCAGACAGGAAAGACCCCCATGCTGGCTGTGCTCCCCATTTCCCACACTATGGACACCCAGTTGGTGATCTGAAAAAGATTTGAGATCTAGTAGTGGATCCTATTTACTTGATTGAAACATCTACTCTAGATTCCTGAACATTCCCAAAACATTCAAAATTTCTATGTCCCTTGCGTGATGTTAAATCAGGTTTGTCCTCAGAAGCTGGGGCAAGCACCTATTCCAGTTTGCCCAGGACATTTCCATGGTTCAGTCCTGAGAGCTCCATGTCTTAGGAACCTTCTCAATCCTGGGCAACCTATGATGGTTGGTACCATACCACAAGCCAGAGTGAGGTTTGGATGCCAGGATGAATGAACCCCAGTAAACAGCTTCCAGTCTGAAAGTGAAGTATCCAGAATGATGTGATAATTGGTATTCTCTAAAACTCATAGACATAGGCCACCCCAGAAAGTGGGAAGACGTTTGAGATAATAGTGACTTTCAATGTATCTAGCTGAGCTGGGCGTGGTGGCACATGTCTATAATCCCAGTTACTTGGAAGGCTGAGGTGGGAGGGTTGCTACAGCCCAGGAGTTCAAGGCTAGCGTGGGCAACATGGCAAGACCCAGTTTTAAACAAACAAACAACAACAACAACAACAACAACAACAACAACAACAAAGCATGAATAATTGAATCCAAAAGAAGGAGGGAGACTGGGGTAAGTGTCTACAAATTGACATGTTGCCCTTCTATGCTTCCATCCCGCCAGGATATTTTCTCTGTTTTTTTGAATTTATATTGACTGGCAAATCACCTAACTTTCCAAGCCGTAGATGGCACAATTTAGAAGAAAAAGGAAAACCTTCGTTCATCTCCCTTCCTCACGAATTATGAGCCAGGCATTCTTTCCTTCCTTCATTCATTCAGCAAAAGGCATGGAAGGAACTCCCTGTGCCCATCACCTTTTAGAGTGAGGCAGTATCTGGTAGCAGCATCCACAGGGTGCTCTGGAAACACTTTCATCCTTAAACCAGCTATGGTTATCCTGCCAGGAAAAACAAACATGGAGCAGGGATGCATATTATTTTAGACTATTATTCAATACGGTTTATCCAGCAGTCCGCAAATAGCTTTCAATAACGTTTGCAAGGCAGGGAAAAGGATATTGAAATGTCTTCCATGACCATGTGGTTCTTAGAAGTCAAGTTTTGAAGGCTGATTTGTTTCAACTGTATCAAAACTAAGAGCAACCTGAGTTTATTACAGGTACTCTGAATTGGCTCTAGATCCCTGATCTTTTTTCACAACTTTTGGGGCTGAAAGCATTCTTGAAAATGAGGAATTTTAGGATTTTGGATATGTAATATGATACATAACTCAAATACTCTGTTTAAGTGGATCTGGGACAGTACCTCATAGTCAAAGTTATTAATAATTCCATCATAATATGTTTGTATATATGCAGACTATGGAAAGTCTCATGTGACTTCAGGTCAAATTTTGCTAACAAATAAATCATGAAGATACTTGATTTCAGGGGGCTTAAAAAATTAAAATAAGTGATTATAGACATGTATAGAGAGCAGACACAAAAGTAGAAGTTTATAGCCTGGCAGGTACATGCCTATAATCCCAGCAGCTCAGGAGGCTGAGGCAGGAGGATCTCAAGTTGGAAGCCAGTCTCAGCATTTTAGCAAGGCTCTAAGCAACTTACCAAGACCCTCTCTCTCGATAAAATATAAAATGTGCTGGGGATGTGACTCAGGAGTTAATCACCTCTGGGTTTAATCCCTAGTACAAAAAAAAGTTTATAGTCAAATCTCCCTAACACACACACACATGCACCACACAACTGAACATTTACACAACTAAGATTACAAGGTAGTATGTAAGAAATGCCAAATGAATTGTGCAGTCAGCAAATTCTTTATAAGCTCAGAGGAGGGAGAATTAGTTCTTGCTTTGGTGTCAAGGTCCCTCTTAGCAGAAAGGATTGAAGAGCACCCTATAACAGAGGTGAGTTGCTGTGGGAAAAATGATGACCCAGTCCTCAGGCAATGCTATCATGGCGGCAGCTGATGATATGACTGCTCAATGTGTATTTGAGGTTTCTTCATAGCTATAAGAATCAGAATTGTTATTAATTTTGCCAATATTTGTTTTGATATTAGCTATTTTGGAAAACTTTTTAGATTTAGAAAAATGGAAAAATTGGAGTTTCAAATGAAGCAAGTAATTGTTATTTCCTTCTGTCTCATGGATAAAAATGTGACATTTTTCTCTATTGCCTATGGAAAATTAGCTCCATTGCAATTAGGTTTATTTTATGACTATCTTTTATATGGAGATCTAAGAAAATTTTATTTTATAATAATTTTCAAAGAAAATATGGCAATATTTAGATTGCTGGTTCTCAGTATCAGCAGTGGTTTGGGAAGAGGGAAACTTTAAAATCATCTTGGTCCTTGGCTCCCCCAGCCCCACACCCCCAACATTACAATCTGATTGGTTTGAGATACAGCTTGGTATAGAGATTTAAAAGCTGGGCAAGTCTAATGTTGAAAACCACTGGTTTTAGGGCTGGGTGTGGTGGCACATGCCTGTGATCCCCGTGACTCAGGAGGCTGAGGCAGGAGGATCAAGAGTTCAAAGTCAGCCTCAACAACTTAATGAGGCCCTAAGCAACTCAGTGAGATCCTCTATCTAAATAAAATTCACAAAAAAGGGTTGAGGATGTGACTCAGTGATTAAATGCCCCTGTTTCAATTCCTGATACAAAAAAAAGAAAAGAAAAAAGAAAACCACTGGTTTTGATTAATGACCTATTATTGGTTTAACATTTTATAAAATGTAGATGAAGTCAATTTTCATTTAAATTTTTTTATAATCAGAATGAAAATATAAAGTGTGAAATTAAAATAGAAATTAACCACATATTAACCAAATATGTATTTATTAATGGACATTTTTACCCCACTTTGTATTCATTTTATTAGAATAATACACTTTAGCCAAAGGTTATGAGAGTTATGAGCCATGTACACACACGGATTTATCATTAAAACATGGAAACCGCACTCCTCCCATTCAATTTCCATATTTGGCACTGAGTCAAAGTCACAAAAGGGAGAGAGCTTCTAAAATGTGTTCCCTTCCCATTCTGTGAGTTACAGCAAAGAATGTTAGCTTACAAAGGGGTGGTGATCCTAAAATTTAACCTTGTGGAAATCAGAGACATCTGAGGTTGGCCAAAGGTCATGCAGCTCAGTGATGCTGAAGTTCAAGTCAACCTTGATTTCTGACTTTGATAAAAGAATGTTTCTGTGCTTCTGCCTTTGCCTTTATAAGTATTGAGAATATGAACTGGGTTGATATCAGAGTATACATTTGGAACAAAGAGTACACATGAAACAAAAGAAATGTTAAAATTTCAGGCTTTATCTTATAAGATAATAGAATTATTCAGAATTAGAACCTATAATACAAAAAGTATTAACAAAAGTAGCATTACCCTACTTTCCTATGTGCTAGATCAGGTTATCTTATTTGATGACTATTCTATTGTGCATTACCCCTGCCAGGTATCAATTGATAAAACTGACTCTGAATGATTTTTAGGCTCAAGTTTAGACAAAATTAAGTTATGCTTCAAGAGTCAGCACTCATTCAGATTGCAAATGTTTGATTTGCTTTCTGTTATCAAAAATAATACGTGGCTATAAATGCTCAGAAATTGATAAGGATGCAGGAAATATTTGAGGTAAGACCCAATTTCCTTGAGAAGAATGGATAGTTCTTTCATATCCAGGTCAACTTGTAGCTTTTATTAGATTTCCCAAGTCATAGAAGAATGACCCTTGGTGGGAAGTATGGCATACATTTGAGTGTTATTTCTCTGTAGTTATATATAACCAAATCCAGCAAGGAGGCATTTAAGAGGCATGTTGTTTATCAGAGTCCTTTCAGAAACAACACTATTAAATTTAAGCTAACTAAACTTCCAGATCTGATGAATTCTCTGGATAGGAGGAAAAAGACTTCCTGAGATATTGTCATGATACCAGCATTCCTTGAATTAAAATGTCATTAGACAAGTATGTATTTCTGTATCAGTTATTTTATCTAAAATCTAAAGGTACACATAGAAGTTAATTTGAAAGCTCAGGGAGTTGATTAATTGGTTCCTCAACTCATTGCTGATGCCCCAGGCCTCTGTTTTGCCTTGAAACAATGACCCTATGTTCAAAGTTTTGTCAGCTACATTTCCCATCTTGGAGACAGGAAACACACAGAAGGTGCTGCTAAATTGCATATGACTAATGAGCCATGGGAGAATTTAAATATTGTTTTTGTTTAAAAAATATTTGGATCAGAATATTTTTTTCTAAGATGAATTGGAATCCTATGTTTTTTAAAAAAAGAGATGACAAGTCTAGGGAAAAAATATCTCTTATTTAATTTAAAGAGTCCTTGAGGGTGTTGGAAGGAACATTGGCCTTGGAAATTAGGCATTTGGTTTTGAGTCTTGCCTTTATTTTAACTAGATTTCTCATCGCTAGAAAGTCACTTGGCATCTCTGAAGTCAATCATTTGAGAAATAGGACAATAACCTGAGGCATAGTCATTGTAGGGATGGCAGAAACTTATATGTGGTAATGCACACTAAAGTTATTTTTACTTTCCATTAGTAAACTCCTTCAAGTTAAATTTTTTTTTCTAGTCCAGAAATAACTGTAAGTTCACAATGGAAATGTATTAATAGCTGGGAGTATGCAATCTCAAAATAGGGATATATGATATATGCCTTTTCAGTTTGGACAAGCAACATCTGCTCTATAGTGAGTTTTTTTTCTTTCTTTTTTGTCCTTTTGAAAAAAGAAGAAAAAAAAAAAAACCACTGTACTTTCAACATCAATTTTAGCAGGTATAGGTTGAGAACCTAGTCTAATAAACAGAAGTAACTGACAAAATTAACATGATTCTCTCAATCGGTACAATTCACATCACTGAAGGATCTGTCTGTATCACTTAGGAAAATCCATTATTTTTAGCACACAAATGTCCAATTCATCCTTTCAGAATCTTTCAAGTCATAATTGTGCAGTGTTTAGGCCTTGCCTTCATTTTGACTCAAAGATCACTTCCTTACCTTCGAAAGTTTATTTTTAAAAACCTATGTTCAGTAAGGGATGACCCCTTGAGCTATCATAGTTCAGCATAAAAATATACAAATTCTGATCTTAATTAAGTTTCATTTGTGTACCAGCTGAAAAGTGAAGGTTGGCAAAGAAAGTTTTCCTGCTGGCAGTAAACTCTCACAGATTTTTGAATTCTAGAGTAAACATGAGACTCTAATCTCTGGGCAATGAGTAAAGGTTTACTCAGAGATTAACCAACCTGGCCCATGCTTCTCTGTTTATTGTCTTTCCCAGCAACACCCCTGAGCTCACTCAAGCCCCCACGAGTGGAAGCTGCTCCAGTAGTTGCATCTCCCTATCAAAGAAGAGATTCAGACAGATACTGTGGGCTCTGTGCAGCCTGGTTTAATAACCCTCTGATGGCCCAGCAGCATTACGACGGCAAGAAACACAAAAAGAATGCGGCGAGGGTTGCTCTACTAGAGCAACTTGGGACCACCCTGGATATGGGGGAACTAAGAGGTAAGAGCAACTTCTCTAACTTCTGCCAGAAATCTGGGCTTTCCAAGAGAGGACTGTGATATCACAAATTGAGATGATGCTTCTTATTGCTTTGACTAGTAAGGAGAACATGAAGGTCACCTAAAAGAAATGGAAGAGAGTGAAAATGAGCAGCAAATTACCTTTTGCCTGGTCTTTGTAATCTCCTTTGTTTTAGTTTTTATTCCCATATTTTTATTGACCTTCAGATCAAAGGCAGATTTTTTTTCCTTCTACTTCATCCCTAACCCATTTTGTCCTTTTGTCCCAGATGTGGAACATTTTGTAAAAACTTAGAGTTCATACAATATAATTAATAATATGTACTATGTCATAAGATTTATAATACTATGAATTTAATTATAATATACAATGGTATTATAATGTAATAGTTATAACACTAACATAATAGTATATAAGAACTAGATTGTGATTTCCAACCTTTTTTAATGTACCTGTGTCAATTTGATTAAAATATTCACGGAATTGAAAACCTGGGACTTAATGGGTTAAATATGATCTCTAGTGAATGCTTTGGGAGATGAGCAGTGTGCAAGAAGATGCTAAAAAGGCCCAAAAGTATTGTCTTATTTTAAACTTGTATGCTTTTATAAACTTAGGCAAAACAAATGGTGCTGTGTGACACTATATAGCTATTATCTCCTTGCTTCACCCCAACCTCTGACAGGTGTTTTGGGGCTGCAGGAAACCACTCCTCACTTGTGAGGAGTTTCATAAGGTGCTCGGCAGACTTGGAAACTTCCCGTGGATGCCTTAGGAAGCCATAACCAATTTATGGGACTTCATGGAATATTTCCACATCAGCTATCATATAAGCTTTCTTTGATCACCTAAGCATTTTTGATCAGCTCGGCGTTAGCAGTGCAGAAGCCGAACAAAAACTGCACACTATATTTTAAATTGTATTTTTTTCAGAAAAGTAATTCTGCAAAGGCTCCTGTTGATCCCATACCTCAGCTTTGGTATTTAAAATATCAGATACCCATTTATTGTCTGGTCAGATAACCATCATTCATAACAGCTTTTATGATAACATTTACAAATTGATTTTGAGAATACAACGTGCATTTAAATTGGGCTCTGCATGTGAAACCTATGGTTCTTATTTAATCTGGCTAAGGAGCTCTAAGAGGAATAATTATTAGAGGAATTGAAATGTCTGATCCTTAACTAAATAAGTGGGATGCAAGATATTGCTACCTGAGCTGAGTAGAAGGACAGGTCACTTACAAATATGTTGCTTGAGAGAGACCACCAAGGAAAAGGACTTACTACAGCTGAAACTGAAAGAGTGGGTGGAGTTTTAACAGGCAAGAAGGCATGCCATGTGAGCAGAATCAAAAATGTATGGGCAATTAGGCAGGAAGCATAAGCCATAGATAGTTAACAAATACATTAGTCTTAAAGAATCCTTTAGTACCCTATAGATTTAAGATTAGGGGACTGTGAGTACATCTATAGAACTTAGTTGAAAACATTTTTTTCCCCAAGATATATGACTAAAACAATAATTAAGAGTAAACTTTAAAAGCAATTTTTGTGTCTGTGTTCTAGCTATGGAAAAAAGACATGGGGCTTAATATTTCACTGTGTCAGATAATCTATTGTAGGTGGTTTTGAGTTTTTGGCATTTGTGCTTTTTGTTGGGGATTTCTTATGTTCTCAGTCTATGTCTTGTTAAAAAATATAAAACAAGTCTCTATAGCTGAAGGCCTACCCCCATCTCAGCTGTTACTGGCAGATAACAAGTTGGCTCAGTGACTCCTTCACAGCAGGGCACTGAAGGAGAAAAATAAGGCTTTATTTATGTTTTGTGCCAGATATTATGACTTGAAGAAGAATTATTCCTAAAGCACATTCTTCCTGTCTATTTTGAATTATCCATGCTGCATCTTTTATGTACCACCACATCTTAATGACTTGGGCGTCTGAATTCTGTAACGTTTGAGCAGCTTGTCTTTTATACAGAAGACAAAAAGGCTGCTCTTTGACTTGATAACTCAATGTGACTATGACTCAGTAGCACATGGAATGTGATTAGCATTGAACACAATGTCCTTGAATCCAACCCTTTTACCCACCAAGAGTGACATTCTGATACATATTTATTCAAGTATTAAATATTGCAAAAGCTTGAGGAAGAAAGCAACTATGGTAACCCAGCACTTCTAAAAACACACACTTACCTGCACAGTTATTTCTAGAATGATTCTAAAGCATTAGAATCATTTTTCATTAATAAAGGCAAAAATGCTAACAACAAGCATATCCAGAACTTTCAAAAAAAAAAGATACCAGGCAGCTGGAGCATGATATGCCAGAATGGTGGCAGGCTAGACATTTTCTTTCTTTCTCTTATGGCACATCTCACATTTTTTAAATACTGTATTATTTACTTGTTTATTATGGTTTTCTGTCTTCTCCTCTCCCAGTAGATTGTCAGCAACTTGAAGAAGGCATCCATGTTTATTCTGCTCATTGATGTCAGCGTTCAAAACACCTCCAACAGTGGTAGACACAAAGTAGATGCACAATAATTGGTGACAAAATAGAGGAAACCAAGAATGAAAAGAAATAGTTAATAAAACTTACTTAAAATCTAATAGCCCTAACATGGCGATCACTTTTATTCCTAAAATGATCCTAATTGAATACTTTTTATAAGAAATTATTTATGAATCTTTTTAATGTATGTTTTACATATAATAGAAAATATCAAGTGCTCTATGGTTTTGTGAGTTTTGACAATGCAAACTTTGGTGTGACCCACACCCATCTTAAGATGTAACATTATACCATGGAAAAGATTCAATGTGACCTTTTCCAATCAATCTGATCCAGGGAATTCTTTCAGATTTTTGTTTTTAACCAACAATTAGTTTGTTCTGAAATTTCATATAAATGGGACGATGAAGAATATATTTTTGTGTGTGTTTCTAGGTTCCTTTGCATAGCATATTGTTTTTTAAATTAATCCATTTATAGCATATAAAGAAAGAATTTTTTTACTGAGTAGTATTCTACTAACAGAAATCCCACAATTTACCCACTCACCTCTTGATGACTTTTGGATTGTTTTGGTGCTATTTTGAATACAGCTTGCATGAATATTTATGTTCAAGTCTTTCATTTCTATTTTGGTCAACACATGTTTTACTTCTTGGTAAATATGCAGGAGTAGAATTTATGGATCTTGAGTTGTATATTTTTAACCACAAGAAACTACTCAAATCCAAAGTAGCTGTGTTTGTTTGCATTCCTCAAAATAATGTACAAGAATTCTTGATCCTCACTAACATTTTGTTCTGTTGTTGTTTTTGCATTTGATTTGATATTTTAGTCATTTTAGTTTGCTTAGAAAGGTATTTCATCATGGATTTAATTTGCCTTTCATGAGTGACTAATGATGTCAAGCATTTTGTCACATGTTTATGGGTCATTTCTGTGTCTTCATTTGTCAAGTTCTGTTCATGTCTTTTGTATATATTTTTAAAAATCTGGTTGTTTGTATTAATGAGTAGTAGGTAGAAGGTTTTCACATATTATGGAAACATGTCCTTAATCACATGTATGCTTTGTGAATATTTTCTCCTAATCTGACACTGATTTTCATAAATAAGTTCTTTGATGAATAAACAAATGGAAAGCAGGTAAGTCTCATTTGTTTCTTTATTTTATAATAATTGCTTTTTTGTGTCACACATGAAACAATCGTTGCCTGCATCTAGTATGCAAGATAATTTTGTGTGTTTTCTTCCACAAATGTTGCAGTTTTAGTTAAATCAATTTCATTTTTGTGTATGGTATGAATTAGGGTGTTGAAATTCATTTTGCTTCTATTCATTTGCACAGTTGTTACAGAAAATTTGTGGAAAATATTTACTTTTCCTCATTGGATTGCCTTGAATCGCTTCCTGAAAATCTAATGATTGTGTATGAGTCCTTTTCTGGAAACTTTATTCTGCTCCATGGCTTTTTGACTTGTATACCAGTGCCACACTGCATTGATCATTGTGGCATTACCACTGTCTTGAAATGGGGTAGTGCATGTTCATCTTATTGGAATTGTCTGTTTTAAATCCTTTGCATTTCTGTGTAAATTTTAGAATCAACTTGTTAAATCTCTCTACATAAAAGCTAGTTAGAATATTGAATGGGATTTAATTCAATTTACAGATCAATTTGGGGGAAAGTAAAATTTTTCAAAATACTGAGTTTTCTAATCCAGAGACATCCTATATTTATACACTTTTTATTCTATACATTCTATTAATAACATTTTATAGTTTTCAGTGTAAATGTGTTTCACATCATTTATTGTCCTTAAGTATTTCACATTGTTTAGTATAAATTCGAGTTTTTGAAATTTCATTGTTATGCATTTGTTACTGACACCAACTTGATTCCTGTGATTTATACCAGACTTTCTATGCATTATTTGTATGTAATTTAACAGTTCAAATAACTTGCACTTTTTTTGGGGGGTGTTCACATTAACTAGCCCTTGGAAACTACAGAACCATGCTATTATTTTTCTTTATTTTTGCTTGAAGTAGTAGATCACATTTTAAAAAGGAAATTATTCTTATAGATTAACAAAGAATTATAATTGATATTGTCCTAAATAGTTATTAACATGAATAACTTGATATTGAATCAATTTTATTATTTGTTCCAGAAAACAAATAGTATCTGTCTCTACTTCTAAATTTTAATTTAATGACAAAAATCTATCTTCTCTTCCTGAATAAGTAATGTCGTGTAGAAAACAAAGGGATTTATTGAATTATGAAATTATAAATTTCAATGGTCAGAAAATATTTTTAAGGTTTTCTTTGTAGTTCAAATTCTTCCTGCCAGCATAAAACAGTTAGAAGGCAGTTTCTTATTTAGAAAGAGTGGTTTCAAGTTAGAAAATTATGGCTAGTTGCAGATAGAATATTCATTTTACAGATCTTTATAATTTATTCTTTTAAGAGTTTCAGAATGGAAAATACACAGTTATTTCATTGTTTCAGAGGAAACGAGACTCTTCTGTTGTAATTCTCATTTGAAGACACAGAGAAAAAGAACTCATTTGAAAATTTAATAATGCTTCCAAGAATCACAAGATGAATAGTGCTGGAAAAAACATTAAATATCATTGAATTCTACCCTTCTTTTACAAAGCAGATTCTGAGGCTCAGAGATAGGAAGTAACAACTTCCAAGTCAGGAGTAGACTCAGACTCCTGGTTGCAATATGCCAATTGACAGTGACTCATCATTGGTTAACTAGAACTCTGAACAATTAACTCTTGCTTAGAAACAGTTTGGGGTACTTATTACTTTTAAATATGTTTTTAAAACTTGTTCTGAACTCACAGTCAACCTTCAGTTTTCTGGAAATGGGTTTACCCCACATTCATGGGTCCAGATCTGTTGGAGTGAATATGGAAGTGCAGAGCAATCATGTTTGCTCTTTGTGGTGGCCTGAAATTGAGAGGCCTGAGTTTGCTCTGTGGAGAGCAATCATACTCCTGGAAAGGCCACTGGGATTCACAGCTCCCCCTGCAAGGCATTTGCTGCCCGTATTAGGAATAGGGATTAATTTCAAGGGGATACAAGCAGCTTATCTAAGACTTCAAATCATAAAAGTAATGGATGAGTCAGAAGGAGCAGATTTACCTCGAAATTAGCAGAACATAAGAGTGAGAGATTTTCACTTTGGAATTATTTCTGCTGCAAGCTTTGGGTGAGATAGTGAGTTGGCTGCCTCTATCTTGTCCCACTTAATCTTGGCTTGGCCTTGGCCCACATGGTGGGCAGTGGACAACTTGATCTTTAATGTTGTGACACTCCTCTGCTTTTAGTTGCCCATACATCTACTCCAAGACAAATGAAAAAGGACATGTTAGATGAAAATATTAAAGATTTTCAAAGGCAACTAGAACAACCATTACCTCAAAACTTAGTGACTTACTACAACAAAAAATAGATATGTGTTCTGTCTTTCAGTTTCCATGGAGAGAGTCGGGAGTGACTGGCTGAGTGTTTCTGGCTTGAGGTTTCTCATAATATTGCAGCCGAGGTTATTAATTAGGGCTCCTGTTGTCTGTAGGCTTGGATTGACCTGTAAGATATGCTTTTAAAGATGGTTTATTCCATTCTGGAAAATAGGTCAGTGGTTGCTGGGCATTGGGCAGGAGGGAGAAGGCAAGACTACATGGAGCAGCAAGGGGGAAATTGTACCTTGATCATGGTAGGGATATTTGGCTTTATACCTTTGTCAATACTTGTATAACTATGTACTAGGGAAAGAAAGAGTGGCATGTAAATTTAAAAAGCTGAGTAAATGAAGAAAGAAAAGGTATTTTACTCATATGACTGGCTTGTTGGTAGGAAACCTTCATTTTTCTCTTTGTGGGCCTCTCTCAGGAGTTTTGAATATGCTCATTCTGTGGTAGAAGGTATCCCACAGAGCAAGCTCTCCAGAGCATCCAGTGGAACCTGTCCTTTTTAATGATGCTTGAAGGTCACAGAGCATCACTTCCATTTCCTTCTTATTTAGAACTGAGTCACTAAGTTCTGCTGTATTGAGGAAGTGGGGGAGGAGAGTTAAACTAAGCCTTCTTTAAAGAGAAAGGAGAAGTGCACTAGCATGGAGACACTTAAACCCATCACAATCAGTCAGAATGCAGGTGGTCAGCTGAACTGTGTGTAAGCACTATGCTCCTACATCCTCGTGGTGAAAAACATCCACAGGGGAATTCACATATGTAATAAACAAACAGAGTCAAGAGGTTCATTATTTTAGGGAAAATCCAACAGCCATTTTTCTGCCCATTCTCATGAGAACTAAGCCAACAGAAAATCTCCTCTATTTCTCTGAAATCCTTTGCCCAAGACAGGGCTCTTGCCAAATGGATATTAGGCCTGGAATTGGTAGAGAGAAGGCGTATTCCCATCTGAATGTCTGTTTCTCCATTCATTCTACTAATATTTACTGAACTCTTACCATATGCCAGGGACAAAGTGCTGAAGATGCTACAGTGAACCAGAGGAGATGAGAGGAAATACACATTTTGAGTTTGTGATAGTGCTAAAGGGAAAGAATGAAGAGTAATAGGATAAATAATGAGATGAGAGGTAGGTTTCTTTAAATAGGATGGTTAGTGACAGCCTTTCAGAGGTATTGAGAGGTTGAACTGTAATTTTAAGGGCAGAAAGAATCCAGACATTAAATAGAGGTACCAACTCATTCACAGAGCCCTGTGTGGGGAAAGAATTGGGTGTATTGAGGGTTAATAGCAAACAGAGCATCTGGAGCTAATGAGAGATGTAAAAACTGAAGTTGGGGATTGATTGGTTTGCATTTTGTAAGAAGTTTTGATTTTCTTCCATGTGCACAGAGGTGTTTGCTTATCAGTTTACTTGTAAACATTAAATGCTCCACCATTTTATCTTTAAGAGATTGGTTCATTTCTATTCTCAGTCACCTCTTTCTTCTGTCCAAGAGTGGGTACTGCTTGTATCATTTCAGTAAATACAACTGTTACCGTCTTTCTTTGCATAAGGCCACGTTTGCCAAACCACTAGCAGATTTGTATGCTAGCAAACATTTCTGGCAAAAGGTCTAGAATTCATGCATGGATGGCAGGGCTAATGCAAAAACTTGAAGTTCCTTTGGTGTTGGAGGATAAGATCATGATGCAGATTTCTTTAAGAACTGTTAGCAGTGGGCAATTGGGTTGAGAACAGAAATTCCTTGATAATCATGGAGTTGAGGAGGAAAACAGGTTCAGGATCAGCATCTTGACTCCGGCAGAACAGCAGCAGTGTTAAAAGGGAATGCATTAGGTGTACTCAGGGTCAGTTTATTTACAGAAAAAAAATGGACCTGATAATTATCTAACTGAATGTCAGATACTTGTTTTTCATATCAAAACAGGGCACTCTGTTGACTGAGAATTTTTGCCTAACTGGGTGAGAACTCTAAAGCTGAAAAATAGAGATGGAAAGGTGTCAGTGGGATGAAGAAGTGGAACTTCCAGATTTGAGATTCAGGGGCTTCAGGGAAACATTGGAAGACAATTGAAAGATTTCCAGGTCAGGTGGCTGAGCTGGAGGGATGGGATTGGCAGGAAGCAGACAGGGTCTGTGCAAAGGCTTGGGAGCAGGCGAGAACATGGCCTTGTGAGGGGCCTTGTGGTATGGTTGGAGCTTACAGCTGTGTTTGGAAATAATAGGAGAGACTAGAGAAATAAGGATTAAGGTCATGGTGGGAGTAGAATACTACTATTTACAGCTGAAGGCAGTGGTGAGTGACTTTGGTAGGAAAATCACGTGCTGATATTTATCTTTTTGAACTAAGTCTCTGCAGGCAAGGAGGGGGCTGAGTTAGAAAGCAGATATAGACTGGAGGCAGGGAGATTTGAAGGCTATTTTTTAATTACCATTTCCAGTGAGAAATTATACCAGCCTGAATTAAATAAAGCGGCAGTGGTGGGGAAACCAATAAAGAGTACAAAATGAGAAATAAGTTGAATGCTGCAATAGTTTGGATCTGCAATGTTCCCCACAGGCTTTCTCGTGAGGCTTATTCCCCAGCTTGGTGCTATTGGAGGGTGGTGGAAACCTGTAGGAGGTGAGGCCTGATGGGAGGTCTTCAGGTTATTGAGTGCATGGCCTTGAAAGGGGTTGTGGACTCCATCCCTTTTTTGCTTGCTGGCCATGAAATAAATGGCTGTGCTGTCATGTGCTCACACCGTACTGTACCGCCCTAGGCTCAAAGCATGAGAGTCACCCAGTCACAGGTTGATGAGCCAAAATAAACCTTTTCTCCTTATAAATTGATTTTCTCATGTACTTGTTACAGTAACAGAAAGCTGATAAATACAAATGTAAATTCAACAGAATTTGGTAGACAAATTGGCTGATGATTTACTCTTAACTTGTCCTGCCACATCCTGAATGCCCTCATAGTCTTCTTCTGGAGTGTGAATCCTGGTGTTGGGCATCTTTTCCTATCTGTTGTGCTCTATTTAACCCAACATTAGTTTTGTCTAAAGTTTATTGAGGGGAGGGTTTATGTCTTACTCTGTATCACCAGAGTACTCAAAATAATATATTGTTGGTAGTAGTTCTTAGTGTCCCTGACTACACAACTGAAAGACCACAGTCCACTTTACTTAATTTCTCTGGTGCAGTCAGAATTATGAATCTCAAGCAGATGGATTATGCATTTCTCAGTGTTAAATGCTTGACAAAAATACTGTGTCAATGAAGGTGCACTTTTATTACCTTTAATCAATCACAACAAGAGCATTAATTTCTTCCTTATACTAATATTTTCAATCCCTGAAAGCTGTATGTATTTTATCTAGTTAAGAATCAGCAGAAAATAAGACCTTTAAACAAGATACGATAATTATAGAACACAATTCTAAATTGAATGGTAGGGGAAGAGGTGCCAGAAAAAATACTCAGCTTATATTACACCTGGTTATTTTTGCATTATTATTTTTAATGTGTTTTGACACCTCAGCTGTTGCATGTAGACTCACTCTGATCTTCAGAACCTACATTTTGGGTTAGATAATTAAACTGCTTAAATGGTTCATGTACCTGTCATATTCTTGGGATGGAAATGAGGTTGGAAAATGGTACAAAAGAGATCATTTCTGTTATTCATTCATTCACTCACTCATTCATTCATTCATTCATTCAAACTTGCTGAGTTCCTATTATATAAAAGTTCCTGAGCTTGATATTATAAGTGAATATTGAATTGTGTGTGACTCATCCTCTAATCTAAACGGATTTAAAGTCTGGCATGAAAGATGAGAAGATTGCACTTATTGAAATAAATATAACACAAAATTTGAAAGAAAAAGAACTTAGGCACCCTCCAAACACAATACTTTTGGGAATGAGAATAGAAAAAAATTCCTTCCAGCTGGGACATGTTCCCCATGACAAGGTTTCTTGGAGCAGTGGTCAGCAAGACTAAAGGCATGGAGAGGTAGGAAGGGAATAATTAAAAATCAAGGCAGGTGAGGTGGGAGATTCTGTGAAGTATGTGGGGAAGGCAGATTAGAACCATAGTATAACTAGCCTTGCAAGTGAGGCAAAGCTCAACTTTTTTCTGACAGCCACTGACATTTTTTTGAGTAGGGAGATGATTGGCCTCATCTGTGCTTTAGGAGGATTACTTGGCAGTAATGGATTGGATTGGGGAGATTCTGAAGGGCAGGAAACCAGATGGAATCAATGCATAAACCTGTTGAGCCTGGAGGGGACTGAAGTAGAGTAGGGGAGGAGGGAAGATATATTACTCTGTGCACAATTTAGTATGTTCTCCCCCTCAGCTAAATGAAAATGAGCCAGGGCATTAGAATTCTCAAAGACACCTTGGCAAGGCCTGGGGAACACTAATAGGAAAAATATAAATTTAATGAATAATATGAGTAATAACTTAAACTTCTGTTCCATTTTGAATCCAACAAGAAATCTAGCTGATGAACATTCACAGTAGTCTATTTACATCCTGTAGGGCAATTCTTTCTTCAGCTGGGACAGGTTTTTGCCTATTATTGTTATTAATGATGCTAATAAATGGAACGCTGTCTAAAAATGCTTGGTGAACTCTTCATCATCACTGACTAGGTTCAAAAAAAAGAAGAGCTTGGATTTTTAAATGGAATCATTTATGCACAGCTATCTCCATGTATGCATCATGTCCAAACGCATTAAATAGGGAATTGGAAACTACTTGGGTATCTAATTTCAGAGGGAGCACTACATTGGAAGTAGTCATTAATCTGATGAGAGAATCACTGTCCTCTGTTGTGAGATGTTGACTACGTAAAGGACAAAGGCAAAAACAAAACATATCCACCCAAATCCAAATCACTTCACTGTTCTTTAGTTGCCAATTTTGGCTACACTGACAAAGGCAAGAGTGCCACGTGAAGCTGTTAAACAATTTATTGTTGCTTTAAGACCCTTCATTGGTGTTGACCGAAGGTCTCTATTGCTTAGTTTAAACTCAAGAGCTAGGACATTATTTTGCAGGTGCTCAGCACAGTGTTTTCATGAGGTTCTAGAAAGATGTATCCATTATTCTGGCTCCTAAGTAGCTGTGGGCTTTATTGGTGGCATGCATTCCTTCAACAAAATAAGGGATGCTTTTTAAAAGATGCAAAATCAGTAAAAACTGGTGTTTTAACAAATGGGCAAGTATTTTGTTTGTTTCTAAAATTATAACTAACACCATGCAAAACATTAATCTTAAGTATCTTTATGTTAAAGCTACTACAGATGGACCTAATTTTCTTTTGTAGATGGGATTCTAAAATGTTGATTATGAACTGAGATTTAGAGGATAAAACCAAGGGTCAGATTTATTCAAATTAAATCATATCTATTGACATAGTTCTTCACTATATTATTTTTACCTATATTTAAGCATTACCTACCATGAAGCAGGTATTGTGATAAACTCTAGAAAATAATGATGACATTGTCCTGGTATATAAAGAAGGTTTTTCTACCTCTCTTCAAGATGTCTACAGCATTGTGATTTCTATGACAAATCCAATCCTATAGGTGCTTTGTCATAATGGAGTCACTTCAAAAAGACATCTTCATATATCCATCCATTGGCCATTCAACAAATACTTGTTAAATGATTACTATGTTTTTGACACTATGCTTAATGTTGGAGATGCAATAATGAATGTCATGGTCTTTGCCTTCAGGAGGCTTCTAAGCTAGTAGGCAACAAAAGCATTTTAGCCTTATTTAAATGACCTTTTCAAATCTCCAAATGATTTTTATGCCTTTATTGTAAAAAATGGGAAAATTTCTCTAAGATCTGGGAAAATCCACTTTAACTTAAAAATACACAGCAATATAACTAAGGATTTCTTTAGAAATATGGAGGCTGCTGGTGTGCTGCCAATAGAAATGTTATTTACCAAAACAGATTTTTTTTTTTTTAATTTGGAAGGTGAGTATGACGTCTACATTATCTAAGTGATTTTAAGACCTGAATTATGAACAAAAATATGCAATAACTTGAATTTGAAGTCTATTTTTATAAAGTATGGCAGATAATGATGCACACATACTGAAATAGCTAATGGACCAGTCAAGTGGTAGCATAGCTTTTCACAGATACCAGCTGGCAAACCGTTAAATGAGTTGAAATGAGTTATCAAGTATTGCAGTTTTATAAATAAGAGTCTTGATTTCTTTTGCAGTTATATGTGAAAGAAAGGCATCTATCTCTCAGCACAAACCCTTCTTAGGGTAGCTATGTTTTCAAAAGTCCTGCTGAAGCAGTAGTCCATGTAGTGGACTCAGAGTTATAAACCGTAAGCTTGAGTCCTGTCTCTGTCATTGAGTAGCTTTGAGATCTTAATATGTCACCTCTTCTTTCTGGGTTTCAGTTTCCTCTTTCTAAAATGAAGATGTTGGAATAAGTTATCTAGAACTACCTTCTAGCATCATTTCCCATCTAGTTTATTCTGGACAGCAGAGGAGTAATTTATTGTGAGTTCAAGTGCTTGGGTTGTAAATAGTCGTTCATCCAGAATATGATATAGGTTTAATCAACTAGCTCTACCTTGGGTTCATAAGGAAGAATTTTATTTTGTCCCCTCAATATTGTTTTTGACCATTCATGGGTTTCCACAGTCCAGGTGCAGTGTAAAGTCAGAAGACATGTATGTGATCATAGCAAAACAACCCCTTTTGTTACTCTTTGGCTTGAATCTGGATAAACTATATGAACTTGCTGCCGTAATCAACAAACACAAGGAACTCTAAAGTTATCTCAACTTACTCCCCTCCTGCTGAGATTGGCCCTTGATACCCAATGATCAGTGTACACTCAATCCTCTTTACTCATGGCCTCCTCTCCTTTCTGTTCCATAACCCTCCCTCAATGTTAAGTGCACATCTGTAAGTTTCCTATTTCCAGTCCTCAGACATAAAAATTCATCAGTGGAGTCAGTGGTCAATGTTTCTGCAATGCATGTGCATTGTGCCCACCTATGACTGCTGGTCTTATATGTTGTTCCTAATTTTCACTCATTTTCTCTAAGTGTGATTACTATGTGAGTGAATTCATCATTGCTCCAATCCAATCATGAGGATCTTTTTCCACTGATAAAAACAGGTCAAACTGGAGGGAAGTGTACACCTGTGAAGCAACATTGAGCTTTTCCCAGTTTTTATGACTTTTTCTACCCTCAGGATTAATTCCAGTCAGCACCAATCTGAGTGACTTAAACTCAGGTAAGAACCAAGAGAAAGATCCAGAGGAGAGACTTCTGGAGGATCCATTGCAATGGAAAGGGAAGGGAAACTTCAAGAGAGGAGAAATTCACAGAGGAGAAACCTCAAATGTGTTGTTTACTCTGCCCACCGCTGCCCTGACATCTGAATAATATATCCATGAGACCAACTCCAAACAGCCCAGCTCAGGTTAAATGTACTCAGCAGAAATCTGAGCTGCTGTCTCCTCCACCCCACTGCACATACTGTTGGAGAAAGTGGTTAGAGTCTGGGTTCAGCTGAGTTCATTGCCTGCCTAAAAAATCAACCCTGGAAGGAATATAACACAATCCAGAGTTAATACAATGTATCATACATAATGTCTGTATACATTTTTTTTGGACCAGGAATTGAACTTAGGGGCACTCAGTCACTGAGCCACATCCCCAACCCTATTTTGTATTTTGTTTAGAAACAGGGCCTCACTGATTTGCTTAGCACCTCACGTTTACTGAGGCAAGCTCTGAATATTCAAAATGAAAAATTCACTGGAAGGATTTATAAAAAAACTTAATTTGACACAAAAAAAGTAGTCAGTGAACTTGAAAATTACATCAACAGAAATTGCCTAATCTTAAGAACAAATCGAAAAAGTGTTCTAAAAATATCCAAAGAGTAGTGTGTGGGAAAATGTCAAAAAGTCAATTGGATGTGAAAGAAACATTTACATGTTTGAGAAGTTCGTGAATCCTAAGTAGGATAAATATAAAGAAAATCATACCTGTAATTATCAGGTATATCATAGTCCAAATGCTGAAGACCAGAGAGAGAGAGTAAATGCTGAAAGCAGCCAGAGAAAAATAACACATTATAGCAAGCGTAGCAACAATATGATTTATAGCCAATTTCTCATAAAGTTAAAAAGTAAATAAATCCAGAAGTGACTGGAGCTGTTCAAAGTGCTGAGAGGAAGGCAGAAGGTAGGAAAATCAAAAACAAAGAAACCAAGCAAACTTGTCAACCAGTGAAAATATTCTTCATGAATAAAGGTATAATCAAGATAAACACAAACAAAAGAATTTGCTGCCAGCATATTTGTAGAACAAGAAAGTGCTAAAAGAAGTTCTTCAGGCTATCCAGATATACCAGATAGAAAATCAGATCTTCAAGAATGTACGAAAATCACCAAAAATGATGAATAGGTATATGAGTATGAAAGGCTTGTTCCTTACTTTCTTTAAAATTTGATTGTTTCTTTTTTTTTTTTTTTTAAAAAAAGGGATATAATTCACACCCCATAAAATTTACCATTTTAAAAAGTACAATTCAGTGATTTTTGTATATTCCCAAGTTGTACAATCATGAACACAATCAGTTTTAGAATATTTTATCATCCTAACAAAGCCCTGTACTATTCGGGTATTGTTCTATAGTTTTCTTTTGATGTGGTGACTTTCTCTTATTTTGGTCTAAGAGTAATATGGGTGAGTTTGAGATATTTAGGTAAATAAGGAAAACAATATGACCACAGGTGACAGCAGCTCCCATGAATGTTGCTGAATGGATGCTTGGATTGCTTTGTGTCCTGTGGGGACTACTGACCTGCAGAGGAGAAAGTCAAGCGGACTCCTGAGGTAGGGAAGGGTCAGGGAGGGAGCTCAAGTGTGTAGGTGATGCTACTCAGTAGGATGGCTGGGAGGCTTTTGGTCAGGGAGCTGTGAAGGTAGCAGTGACTTGGGTTTATCATAACTACAGGATTTATTCTAATCTGTACCTAGCAGATGCTGAGTATTCCAAACAAGCTGGCACTACCTAGCCAAAAAAATCTGCTTACTTGGACTCTGTTTAAAGCAATTGCTTGTGTAATATTTGAATTTGCTTCTGGTAGGCTTTTAATTAGCAGGGTTCAGGCTGGTATGAAGAAGGAGAGAAGCTAGCACCAATATGCAGGGGCCATTTTTGCCTAACTTACATAACTGAGTGAGTTCATAGAGTGAATTCAAAGTGCCTCTTTCTCTTCTGTTTTTAGGAAGGGTTTGTGAATAACTGTTATTAACTCTTAAAATAGTAGAATTTGCCAGCAAAGTCATCTGTCTTTTACAGTCTTTGGGTGGAAATCTTTATTATTTTTACTAATTCAATGTCTTGTTATAAGTTCATTCGTGTATTTTTCAAAATCAAGTTTTTTTTGCATGAATTTATCTATTTTAGCCAGATTGTCTTATTTGTTGGCATACAGTTATCATAGTGTTCACTTCTTTTTACTTCTGGAAAGTCATTAGTGATGCCTCTCTTTTATTAGTGACTCCAGCAATTTTTGAGTTGCCGTCCTTTTCTTGTTCAATATAGCTGATGTTTTATCAATTTTGTTCATCTTTTCAGAGAATCAACTTTTGATTTTGTTGGTGTTCTTTATTGTTTTTCTATACTCTGTTTCATTTATTTCCAATCCAATGTTTACTATTCTCTCCCTTCTGCTTTCTTTGGATTTATTTTGATCTTCTTGATCTAGTTTCTAGGATGAAAGTGTAGGTTATTGATTTGAGATTTTTTAAAAGTTTTTCAATGTGTGTATAGCTATACATTTTTCTTCAAGTACTGCTTTTGTTGCATTTCCTAAGTTTTGATATGCTGTGTTTTCACTTTCATTCACCTAAACTTATTATCCAGTGTCCTTTTTGATGTCTTCTTTGTCCCTTTACTGTTTCAGTGTGTGTGGTTTAATTTCCACAGATCCACGAACCTCTCAATTTTTTTGCTACTAATTTTTAATTATATTTTATTGTGCACATATCATCTACATGCATTGTTACTCAAATGTGCGTTTCTTACCTCCCATGTATGAACCTCTGCTCAGTGTTGGAAATCACTGCCAAAGATGAAGCATTCCAATTATACTTCAATCAAACATTTCCTTCTAGTACCTATATCCTTAGGTGCTCCATGCCACCAAACTCTGGGCTAAAAAGAGTTATTTTCCTCAAGCAACAATATAGCTAGATGTCAAATTTCTTTCCTACTAAATTTTTCTTACCCATTTATGGAGGTATTTTTCCAAAGGAAGGCTCCTACTCAATGGATATAAATTTCTTGCATGTTCTATTTGACTACATGCATTCTTCTGTCTGATCCATCGAAACTTCTTTAAACAGTTTCCTTATACTATACTTCTTTCTCTTCTCAAATACTGTTTGCTTAGGAAACAGGTTCTTTCTTAACTTGGTAACTTACTGCTTCCATTTCTACCTCAATTTCATGTTTACTTTTTAAAATAAACATTTTATTTTTAGAATAGTTCTAGATTAACAAAAAAAATTGTAATGATAGTACAAAGTGTTTTGATATACTCTGCCCCCATCTTCTGCTATTATGAACATTAGTTTAGTGATGTTTCACAATTGTCAGATAATATTGATACATTATTATTATCTGAAGTCCACATTTTATTTAAATAGCATTAATTTTTATCTATTCTCTTTTTCCTGGAATATCATATTTGCCTATCATGTCTCCTTAGGGTTCTCTTGGCTGTGACAGTTTCAACTTTTCTTCTTGTTGATAATCTTAATACTTTTGATATAATGCTTAGATATTTCAAAGAATGCTCCTCAATTGGTTTTTATTTTTGGTGCTTTCCTCATTAGATTGAAAGACCATGGAGGTTAAATGCCATTGTCATCGCATCCTATTAAGTATACGCACTATCAGTGTGACTGTTGATGTTGACCTTGACCCCCTGGCTCACATCATCTTGGTCAATCACAGTTACCCTGAACTCTTTGGAAGAAAGTTATCTTCCACCTCCTCCAGGGTGGTGCATCTACATTACTTTTTGGAATCCTTCTACAAGGAGGATTCATCTGTTTTCTGTGTTTGTTTATTCAGTCATTTATAATAGCATGGGTACATGAATATATTCATTTTAGGATTAGAATCCAATTCTATACTGCTTGTTTTTTGTTCAAATTCTTCTATGTTCTGTTATTGGGAACGGTCCTAGTTGGTTGCTGTGTCCCTTGGATGTACTGCCATCACTGTGATGAGGGAGGAGAGCTATTTCATTTTTGCAGCTTTGCATCTCCTTACTTTCTGTTATGATAAGATTCTCAAGTCTTATCTTGTAAATTTCCTGCCTCGGTCTAGAATCAGCTATTTCTGGAAGGAATCCCAGTTTGTTCTTTTTTAATTCCAGGAAAATAATATTAGAAACCAAGATTTGGGCCCTAGTTGCTTGCTGACTTTGAATGATTCTCTCTCTCTTATTCCATGTTGTCAAATTCTTTATTCTTTCCCTTTAAGGCCTTTCTCTCTCTCTCTCTCTTTTTTTTCTTTTTCTGAATTCAATCTATGCCTTCAAACTCATCATTCCTCTACTGTGAGTCTCCTAGATAGTCTCTCTTTTAATCTAATTCCCACTTGGCAATCTGAGAGATTTTTAAATCTCATTATACCATTATCCTGGTTAAAAAAAAAAACAAGTCTTCATAAGCTCAGGAGTGCCTTCCGGAGAAAGATTAAACTTAATATTGTTGGAATGTTTTTTGGAATCTGGTTCCTATTCTCCTCTCCAACTGCTTCTCTAAAAACACTCAAACTCAGTTAATGTTCTATCCTTAGTAAAATGCTTTTAGTTCTTGGGACACTTTGCATAGTTTTATTCCTGGAATACTGCCCTAATCTTTTTTTTCCCCCAATAAACACACACACACACACATACACACACACACACACACACACGCACGCACACACACTTCACTAGATAGAAATTTATCAGTTTTTAGATCTTTTCTTGGATTCTTAGATGCGCATCTTCTGGGAAAGTTTCTCCAGAATGCCTCCCAACTGGGCTCCCTCCCAGGGCCTCCCACCAGACCTTGGACCTTGCACTTTCACAATGGTCAGCAATCACATTCCCTTGGACCTGGGAGCACTGTCATGGCAGTGACCTTGTACATTTGCTTCATCACTGTATTCTTAACAACATAGCACAAATTCTAGCCCGACATATACTGAAGAAGTGCTTGTTTAGTGACTCAATAAGCGACCCATTGGATATTCCACCTCATGCTCCTCTAAGGATATGGTAGTCATGGACATATTTCCAAAGGAATACCATTGGCCAGCTTTTACATATATTATTTTTTATAGACAGAGTAGACCTCAGTGTGTGAGGCATCTCTTCCATGACAGAAAGAACTGAACAGTTAAGGCAACCCATCCACTGTTATTCACAATAAGGCATAAAAACTTATTGACCTTCTTTGTTCTTTACTTCCAAAATGAAAGCAAAAGAGAGAGCCTTCGGGCTGTTTGGGATCATTCTCATTTAGTGTGTGGGCATGCCGTTGGTTACACTGACTGGGAAACCAGCCACTGAGCAACGCACAGGAATTGTAAAGCTGCCAAAACATTTACACCTGCACCTCAGAGCTCAGAATAGACCATGGTCTCAAAGGTATTTCCAAAGCAATTTCAAAACTTCTATACTTCCACCCTTGTTAATTATGGACTCACAAAGATCCTAACATAAGAACAAATAGATAAGCTTTGACATTGTTCATCTGTACACTTTTTTACTTGGAGAAAACTTTAATGTCTTTTAAATATCTTCCCTAGGGAAACTGGGACAGTCACTTTGCTCTTATGAAATATGACTTGCATGCAAAGCTTCCAGAGCTGCTAGAATGGAAATGATCTCTGCTCCTTCTGAACATATGCACACCAATGCTCCTCCTCTAAATCTGACAGCGTATTATAAACATTCCCTCCATTCCTGGTATCTTAGCCCAGATATCTCTTGGATGGGAAATAGAGAATTAATAGCCTCCTCTAGCAGATAGTTTTTCTAGGTAAAAGTCTTAAGCTGCCACAACTCTACCATTTATTCTTTGAAGAAAGAACATGTTTGTGTATCATTTTTGGAAAGAAAATCTTTTACCATGATATTAAATAGAGTTGATGAGATACATTTGTCTTAAAAGAATGATCCTATTTAGTGAAGAAATTAGGAGAGCTGAATATAGTAGTCAACTCTTACCCATGGAATGGATGCATTTTAAGACCATCAAGACTGCTAGTGGATGCTTGAAACTGTGGACAGTATGAAGCCCTATGTGTGTTATTTTTTCCTATATACACATATACCGATTTAATTCCTTTTATATCTTAAGTAAGAATTTGTCATGCATTGTGGCTATAACTTTACAGTTTGAAGTGAAACTGCAAAACTAGCACAAAATTTCTTTTTGCTTCTTTACAATTTCTTTGATAAAAGATCATTCTTAGTGTTGATCCTAGCAACCTCAGCATATGATTTTCTTCTTTCCTTATTAATTTGATTAATTTCACATTTTCATTTGAAGGAAGCACTTAACAACTTCTCTTTTCCAGCATCACTAATCTTGTGGTTTGGGGTCATTATTAAGTAAAACAAGGGTCACTTGAACACAAGTGTGGAAATAGCATGATTGTTGATAGGATTACTGAGATGACTCAGAGGTGATTAAGGAGTAGGTAGCGTATTGCTACCTATGCAACTTCCACTGTGTAATGTGAGATTTTAGCATGCTACTCAGAAGGGAAGGCAATTGAAAATTTATGAATTATTTATTTATACAATTTTCTGTTTAATATTTTAAATATTTTAAATTTTCCATTTAGTAAGTTTTAGGTCATGATTGGCCATAGGCAACTGAAACTGCAGAAAGCAAATCCATAGATCAGAAGAGAATACTATACACTAAAGTATTTGGCTTCTCTATTCACCTGTGAGCTATGTTGACTCTATTGAATGTCCCTCTCACATCCACTGATTAGGAAGACTAAGTGCTTATTTTTTTCCTACTCTTTGTTCTATAGTTCATTGTAATTATTTTAAATACCCTATATTATTTCATGTTCATCCACTAGAATAATAGTTCCAGTGGTGCAAATACACATTTTTTGTAATGTCCTCCAGGGTTGTCAGATAAATTATAAGGGGGCCAGTTAGATTTGCTTTTCTATGTTCACAGTGGTGACTCAACTTTTATTTAATGTATTAGGTTTAATGTATAGAATTAAAATTCTTATGTAATAAATCTGTCAGTCTTTTCCCTGATAATGTTATTTGCTTCTTACATTTTACTATTTTTATTTTTATTATAAATTGAAAACTTAAATTATGTTGACTTATGGAATACAAAGTAATATCATGATTTTTTAATTCAATGGAGAATGATTAAATCAAGCCAGTTAACATATCCATTATCTCAATCAGTTCACATTTTTGTGGTGAGAGCATTTGAAATTTACTTTCTTAGCAATTTTGAAATGTTCCATACTCTACTGCTATAGCTATATTCACCATGTTGTACAACAGAACTGAAAAGAACCATTTCTTCTGTTTAAGATTTTATACCCGTTGATCATCATCTCCCCATTCCTCCTAAGCCCCATCCTCTGTCATCAGTATTCCTTTCTTCTGTAATTTTGGTTGTTACAGATTCTACATATGTGGGAACACACAGTATTGTCCTTCTGAGCCTGGATTATTTCACTTAGAATAATACCTTCCAATTTCAGCCATGTTGCCACAAATGACAGAATTTCCTCCTTTTTTAAATTTATAAAAAATTTGTTCTAATTACTTATACGTGACAGTAGAGTGCATTTAGAATTTCCTCTTTTCAAGACTGAATAGTATTCCATCATGTATATGTGTTTCATTTTCTTTACCCATTCATCTGATGATGACATTCAAATTGTTGCCATAACTTGCATATGGTGAATAAATAGTGCCTCAATGAACATGGAGTGTCCACACGCCTTAGACAAACATTTCACATTTCTGGGGTAAATACACAGAAGTGGGATAGCAGGACTACATGGTAATTTGATTTTTAGTGTTTTGAGGTACCTACACAGTTTTCCATAATAGTTGTACTAATTTGCATCCCCCAGAACAGTGCACAAGTGCTCCTTTTCCTCTACATTCTTGCCATCTCTTGTAATCTTTTGTTGTTTTGGTAATAGCCATTCTGACAGGTATGATGTGGTATCTCACTGTGAGTCTAATTTGCATTTCCCTAATGGTTAGGTATGTTTAGCATTTTTCATATACTTATTGGCAATTTGTATGACTTCTTTTGAAAAATGACTGTTGAGGACCTTTGTCCATTTTGAATATTTTTGTTTATTTGTTTTGCTTCTCTGCTAGAGAGCTGGTTGAACTCCTTATGTATTTAGCTATCCATTATTTAATGTATGGGTTACAAACATTTTCTCCCAATGCATAGGTTATCTCTGAACCCTATTTTTTTTTAGCAGAAGTATACAATAAGTACACATTGCTTGGTACATATGGATACTAAAAGAATTATTTGTTGCTTATCCAAAAGTCAAATTCAATCTGTATTTATATTTGCTAAATTTAGCAACATTAAAGTCCTGCCTACTTTTTCAGTCTTAAACCATATTTAATAGTTTAAAGATCAATCAAATAATGATTTTAAGACCATCTTAGAAGGGGAAAGTAAGTTTACTTCACTTTTATAATGTTGGTTATGGCTATCCAAGTCCCCAAATTTGTAGATATCAAAAAAAGAATAAAAGCCAGGTGTGGTGGTGCATGCCTGTAATTCAAGCAACTTGGGAGGCTGAGTCAGGAGGATCACGAGTTCAAAGCCAGCCTCAGCAACTTAGCGAGGCCTTAAGCAACTCAGTGAGACCCTGTCTCTAAATAAAATACAAAATAGGGTTGGGGATGTGGCTCAGTGGCCGAGTGTCCCTGAGTTCAATCTCTGGTTCCCCCCCAAAAAAAAAAAAAAAGAATAAGAGTAACTTCATATCTTTTGACTTCAATGTCCTAGAGGTCTATTATACAGCTTAGTACCAACAGCGAACAGTATATATTATAAACTTAAACATTCACTAAGAACATATATCTTATGTTTTCTTATCACAGTCAAGACAATACTAATAAAGAGGGCAGGGAAGACTTTTGGATTGGTTTATGAAATAGATTGCTGTGATAATTTAATGGGCTTGTATATTTCTCTAAATTCATCAGGTTATATACATGAAATAGTCTCAGGTGTTTTAATGTCAGTTATAGCTCACTAAAGCAGCTTACAATGAAAATAAGTCAACAAAACAATGACTTTAAAATAATTCATTTTTGCATGGATTATTGATTCATCTGAATTATGTGAAAATTTGAGTTCTTCTCCCATTTCTGTTCTTCTAGTAAAATATTACTAGAAACTCCTTATGAAACTGCTTATGAAAAGTTACATAAGCAAAACAAATGTAAGGTGAGTTTTTCCTTCACAGAGGTTTGATTACTTTTCCATTATATGTTGACATCAAAGCCTCAACCATCTTCTCTTTTCTTTTGAAGAAATGTTATTTCTGTCCATTACTAACCTTTAGCACATTTTTCCCCTCATATAGATTATTTTATGTGCTGTACTGACACAGATCTCTAGAGATATTGGAAATGTTTATCATATATACACAATAATTCCTAATGTGATTGAACTTACAATTGTCATTGTTTTAACTATTTAAAGATTTGGATTTAAAAAATCTAAAAATTCCTAAGCATATCATATGTAGGTAGTTGCTGGCATAGTGAGATAGCGGTCTTGTTGTTGTTCGTAAAAAGTACTTTCTAGAACTATCAAGACAAGTCTCTAATCTATTTTAAAAATTACATGGCAAATCAAGCCTAGATATCAAAACAATGAGTTTTTTTTTTGTTGTTCAGTGCTCATTAACAGGCACTGATGGTTCCGTATTTGTGATAAGAACCATACAAAGAAGAGAGGCAACTCATCGAATAATGATGCTGCCTCCCTGTTCAATCAAGGTGGAGTTGTTGCTGGAGCACTTCATAACTGAGTCTTTCTAAATGTCACTAGATACACACATGTGCTGGAATCTGTGGCATTACCCTCCCAACCTTCACCTCCTCTGCTCAGATGGGCATAAGGGAAAGAGAAAGGCTAGGGCAGGGAGCCTTTGTTTTAGACTAATCCCCCCACCTTTTTAACCACTTTTTCATGCTACTTTCTGTATAGGCCTCTCTATGGTGTAATAATGTATAACAGAATATATAGAGAGAATATATGACAAAAGGACTTACTTTGTTAGCTTGAGATATGCCCCTCCCCTCCTATCTATGAGGGATAGAACCAGGCAGGCAGGAATTCAGATATAGGCTCTCAGTAATTCATCTTTGTGTATGTGTGTTTTCTTGACATCTCTGACTCACTTTCCCTCCTGTGCTCCTTAGCTTTCTGCAGAAAAAGTGTTTGGAAAAAATTCAACTTTACCTTGATCAACTACAAGAAAAGTAGGATTTTTGTCTTTGCATTCCATCTCAGTGAGAGTTGTTAGGAAATCCCTCATGGTCAAAAATGGTCATTATTTCAAAGTTCAAGAATTATGGCCAAGCTGGATCCCTAAGGAGGCTTAGGGACTCAGACCCTCCCAGGATACATTAGTCTCATCCAGTTCTTGTCATCTTGTAAACCATCTCCACTGCCTTTCATAATTCCACAGGAAAATGCAAATTTTCACAACTAAATGAAAGAGTCTAGTGATAGATAAGCAATAAGGATAAAAGAAAACCAAAGCTGAATGTAGGATTTCCTACTGAAGAGTAGCCAGCTAATGTTCCTTCACATTTCTATCTGTGGCATGAGTCCCTACAAACTTCCCAATTCTGCTAAGTCTAAGAAGTTGGAGCGTTAAGCACCTAGCCATAGACCAGGGAAAAGGATGGCCGGAGGGGACACCCTGCAGTGAGCCAGCCTAGAGTGCCCTGTGGAAGTGAAGTGGGGTCACTGTGACTAAAAGTAATTATTCCACGATGAATAGAAGAACTTAACTGTTATGTACTAGACTGATCACAACGAGATAGACCAAACTGATAAAAGCTTTTCTGTTGCATTTGATATTTTGTATTTGCTGTTCATCATCCCTTTTTTATTTCTCTACCTTATATATTTACTCAGTGTTTCTCCATTTGAAAGAAACCCAAACAGTGGATAAAACCATTGCTGAGCCTCCTGGGTATGTTCCATTTTCTTTAAAGCACTGGAAAGTTTTTCTGGGAGCTTCACACAAGCTCTGCCCTGACTGCAAAATTGAGATGTGGGCAAAGAGTGTCTTTAATGCTTCCTCTTAGTTCTTCTGATGCCTTTTCTACTCTCAAAGAGTCTCCCCTATTCTCCCTGTTTCCTATGCCTGACTTCATTTCTCATAACACATATTCTCAGATTCTGATCAGTAGTTACTTTCTTTAGAAGTGCCTCACGGGATCTCCTCTCCTAGCAGAGGTGGCTTTTAACCCTTACATCAGTTGTGCAAGGAAAGATGGAAATTTTGTCCCCACTGACTCACCAACATGTCCCCTTTCCCTATCTACCTTTCACTCCAGCCTCTGCTAACTACCATTCTACTCTCTATGTCTATGGCTTTTTAGAGTCTAATTTAAGTGCCATCATGAAATATTTGTCTTTCTGTACCTGAATTATTTTCCTTTGTGAAATATCCTGTATATTCATCCATGTGGTTGCAGATAACAGAATTTTCTTCTTTTGTGAGTGTCTTCCATTGTGTGTCTTGGCATTAAAATCTTCCTGACACGTCCCTAATTATTGCACCATGGTATGTTCTGTTTTACTCGCTGGCCTCACAGGGCGTGATACATGGTATTCTGGTGAGTCCAGAAATGACCCCTCTACTTCAAAGTCATATCAGAGCTTTTACTAGATGTTCCTTTTATTTTTGTGGTGCTAGGGATTGAACCCAGGTTCTCACTCATGCTAGGCAAGTGCTCTACCACCTACAATTGCAGCAAACAGCCCACCTAATAGTATTTCTTGGAAATTTGTTAATCTTAAAATCTAAATTAATTTTAATGACTACCTTCAAATTGTATTAGTGGGATACCAAGTAATGTTTCCATACATGTATATGTTGCATAATATTTAAATCAGATTAAATGCATCTATCTAGAATTTATCATCCTTGATGGTAAAAGCATTTAAAACTGTTTCTACAAGCTTTTTAAAATGTGCAGTACATAATTGTTATCTACAACTACCTTACTACATAATAGTGTATCACAACCTCTTCTTCTTAACTGTAACTTAGTACCCACTTATAGGAAAGGTGGATCAGTGGGTGCCACTGAACAATTATTTTAACATGGCATTGGGAGGATTTATGTTTCTAGCACTGAATTTTAGTAATTCTCTGATTGTGTCACCTTTGTCTCTCTCCTCTTAGGGAGATCAGGAGGGGTGGGTGCAGAGGTAGGAATCATATGCTCATGCCCTGATCTGTGTCTAGACCTTCATTGATTCAGAGACTTGACTTTAGAAATCATCCATTTAGTGGGGCCTGCAGCCTCTTCAAGTCTGAGTCAGTCTCACCATCATTAATTCTGATGTGGTGCTCAGCAATTCCCATGATAACTGTTGACTTTTATTGTCTCTCTAAAATTGGTTCCATTCTGAGAATAATCTGAAAATAATTTCATGTTATTTTATTTCCATCATATTCCTGTAGCATTCCCTCCGACCTCTTCTCCAACACTTGCAATTTGGCTGAGAAATGTAATTTCGAGACAGAGAAGACATTTGAGGAGTTCTGTGCTCCCACATGGGAATTGCAGAAGAATTTTAAAAATTTATTTCAGTTTTTTATACTTAAGACTCAGACTACCTTCCTCTTTTTGAAACTTTTGAAGGTGATTGCTTATATATTTTTTAGGAACTACACATAGTATTACTTAGCTAAAGAAGCAATCCCTTTTTAAGGATGCCTAGTTCTGCATTCTGCAGCTCTCAGATCAGAAAAAGGTACTGTGACTCCCTCTGGAGGGAGGTGTTCATTAAAAAGATGAGAAGTTTTCATTTAACAACTTGGCAATTGTGTTTTGTAAATTCAGCAAAATCAAAATTGATCCTAAGACTCTCATACCTCATAAAAGATTCCTCAGTGCCCCCAGATGTTCCTGTAGACTGCTACTTGATTGTTTCAGACACAAATTTTTTCCTGGGTTAGTCCTTTGTCAATGGTTTCCAGTTGGCACCCAAAGCCCCGCTGTTTAAGTAAGAGCTCCTCTAGGCTATCACTTGAGACTGTCCTCCTCCTTTTTGTTTTTGTTTTCTCCTCTTCCCATCCCCACAGTTTTAACAGGCACAGAGAATTATCCTCCTTTTCTGAATTGTTATGTATTTCTTAAAAGAATAATAGAAAGCAGCTGAAGAAATGTGAAAGCATTTAAAGTTGACTTCTGAACACTTAAAGAAACCCCTTGAAAGGTAATTTTGATGGTGTTTGTCAGAATGAATTGAGCTCTGCCTTAAAAAGTAATGGAGATGCCCAAGACCTGAGGCAACAGCTTGACTTCATGTCAGAGATGCTGCCTTTTCCAAAACTGAAAGATTTTATGTACCATACCCCAACCCCTGCTGCTTAGTGGAGTCCATTTTTCAATTACGATCATTTCAGTGAATGCAAGGCTGGTTCTCAAGAAGACCAGGCAGGCAAAATGTGTGTGTGTGTGTGTGTGTGTGTGTGTGTGTGTGTGTGTGTTGGGGTTGTGGTGTTCTCTAAAGAGAAAGCAGTGACACATAGGGTGTCTTAGAAAGCAGTGGAGGATCATTAGGGGAAAGGAAAGGTGGCAGAGAGTAAACTAGAAGGAAGCAGTGGCCCAATTTCCCTTAGTCATCCTTACTACTTACGTGCCAGTGGAAACAATGGCCAAGATTTATTGAAAATTATTCCCTAAGCCAATTTTTTTGTGTTGGTTCCTAGCTAAGTGGGCCTCTCAGAAATCTCCCAAATGGAAATGCTTTGTACAGGTTTGTAGAGAAAATCTGGGAACACCATCTGTTGTTGATGGGATTTTTTGGAATTCAGTTATCCGTTTTTGTAGCTGAACGGTTTAGACCCCCAGGGAAATTGTTGTCCTACCTTTGAAAAGATTCCCCCAACCATCTGAGACAAAATGGAGACATAAACTAGACTCCAGGAATATGACTTTGAAACCCCTGTAAAACATACACATTAATATTTTGTAAATGATGTGCAAGGTGCTAAAGGGCCCTGGGTAATGGACTCATCAGAGTCTGCAGAAAGCTATTTTGCAAAATCAATCACATGTCAATATCTTTTCTATAATTGCATGCATGGCTCCCTTCCTTAGGAGCTTTTACACTTGAATGAATTGTGTGACATGAGTTGTTTTTGAGAAATGGTCAGGAGGTATTATGACTTGATATAAGGTTACTGGGCTTAAGCTCATTGCACTAGATAATTCTTCAAGAAGGGACTCCTTTATCCACAAATGGTACACATTCCTTGCCCAAGTCCTCACATGTAGTCCTCACATTAGAACTTCAGGAGCCTCAATCAAGAGGTAATTATATGTGTAGAACATCTCCATGATGCATAAGATTACTGTCTTGCTTGCTTTTAAATTTGTAGCTGAAATTAAAGATGTAGAAACCATCTTTCTCTAGGATGACTGTTAAAAGTAATGTTTCCGAGTTATGAAAAATAGTTTCTTAGACGTGAGAGTCAATACCAAATATTTCTCTGTGGCTATTTTAAGCTGTGAAACTGGGGTAATAAAAGTCACATTCATTTGTACTATGCTTAGATGCATAAAAGAATATAATTACTTTTCTGTCTGAACCTATATGTATATGTACAAATATACATGTACATATATATTTTTTTCATGAACTTCTACTTGCTGGTGGGCCAAAAAGAAATCAACTTTATTTAATCCAAAGTTGTTTCAAGCTTAATTGTATCTGATCTATTGAAACAATTCCTTTGGATAATGTCCATCCATAGGTTACTTGTTTATATATCTCTTCTTTTATCCCTGATCACAGCTACATTTTTTTTTAAAGATAATATTTTTATCCCTTTTACTTCTTAGTTATCACTACCTTCCCATCCACCTCTTCAAGGGAGCATTTAGATGTATGTGGAAAGTCATATCTTCTGTAAGCTCGTGGTCAAGACTGTGCGTGGAGCCTACTGCTGCTCCTGGCTTATGTAGACTATTGTAGCGCTGGAGGATGCTCCAGACTTTAAAACTCTGACTGTGGAAACCATTTATCCCTGTTTGGGTGAGCTAGCCTGCAGCTATTCCGGTAAGGTCATATCACTCTCACTCAGCCATCCCCCAGGAGCATTCATAGCCAGATTCACAGACATTTTTGAGCCCCTTCTTTGCTACCAGTGAAGTGAAGAAGTGAAGGAACCTTGAGAAAGCTAAATCCCATGACGTCATAGCCTGTTAATGGGGTGCCTCTAGTTATGTTCACATGTTTGCAGTCTAGGGTGATTTGGGATAGCTGAGGATGATGATGGAGGGTAGAGAGCCCTTTCTGTCATTCTTAACACACTTCTGCCCAATTATCTCTCCATCTTTTGCTCACTAACTGCCTACTTCTCAGTTCTTCCTGTTTGAATATTTATTTTTGCTACTTCATTTCCTCTATCTGTCTTCACAAAGCATATTTCACTGACAAACTCTGTACTACTAGAGGCAGGAAGGGTATTTCTTTGCCTAGAAGAATTCAGTGAATTGAAAGTTTCCATAATCTTGGAGGTGGGGGTGCCCGCATAGTCTCAGGTTCAGGAGCCTTTTAAGGGGAAGCTCCTTATCCTTTCATTCAACATCGTTGCACAACCTGGGATAGGCAGAATGATGTTATGGGCACTCAAGGAAATACAATGACATACTGTACTCAGGTCTTACTCTACTTACTCTTTAGAATACACAAAGATTTAATGTATGAAAATATGAAAATGTTATATAAATGTACTTTAGGTGTTGATTACAAGATTAACAGTGGACCTCGCAATGCTTGTATGTGATTTCTGGATCCCCTGCCATTTGGGTTGTGTGAGCTTAGGTGAGTAACTTAATCACTGAAGCTTGGTTTCTTCATCTATAAAGTGGAACTAATAGCAGCTATCTTCCACATAGGATATACAAGAAATTTAGCAAGGACAATTCACTGAAAAGCATCAATTCTATGTCTGGTGGGGAGTGTGTTGCCAGTAAATGTGAGCTATTATTTTTTTCAATTATGAACATTGCTGCAAAACACAGCACAAGCATTTGAAGTATAAATAAAAATGCTGTGGATTCTTTTTAACAGGAGCATATACTTCACTTTGCTGAAGGAAGAAAAACTTCATGTAGAAAGTGGAGTTTGGTTCAGACAAGAGGGGATTTTTGATAAATACATTTGCAAATTGGACATTGCAGGTGTAGGAATCAGCGTGAGGAATAGGGAAGCTTTTCTTGTGGAGCAGAAACTTGAAAATTGGGGTTGGAAATAAGTTTTCTAAGGGGAAGCAGAGAGAACTAAGATTGAAAAGGAAGACTGACAGACTTCACATTTTGTATAGTTTTGACTTGTGTTGACATGTTTTCTAGTGGCTATTCTTTATTTTCATTCTGTTCTGAAGAATGTGGATACAGTGTTGACGTCTTCCTACTTCATTTATGCCATTCCACAATTTCCACCTCTCTGCTATGAATTGGTACTTGTGTTCCTTTGAGTCTCATACCATCCAGTTACCGACCTTTGGACGTTCTTGTCACCTGCTGCAACTATTCCTCCTTTCTATTCAAAATCTCATGCCTGGACCACAGTTTTTCTCAGTGAAAACAGTTTCTTGGTCCAAAATCTCTGTTCTCCATGTGATCTTGCAGAATAAAGCATGAGGGCCTCAGGTCTCCTATCCCCACCATTTATTAGCAGTTTGATGTTGGGTGATTTATTTAATCTCTCTGAGCCCAGAATAGACATAAGCTTACTATGTATTTCCTAAGGTTATTGTGAAGCATAAATGAAGTGATGTACATTAAATGTTTAGTGAAATGCTTGGTGTACAGTAAGTCTTCCAGAATTGTTACTATTCACTGTTAACAGCCTTCAGTTTTTGATGTATGTTACTGTTATTCTTTCCTGTCTTTGTTTCATTTTTTATTTATTCTATACCTCAACATTTAGCTCTATTCTCAACATCCCTGGTCCTGAGACCCCTTGCTCTCGTGAGTATAGACCTTACTCTCCCAAATTATCCTGGAGCTAGCCAGTGGTCTTTGTGTCTGTTCCTATGATCAGCATATTGAGACCCCAGTGGAGAAAGTCACCTAAGCCTTGGGCTGTGATAAATTAACAAAATCTTTTCTTAGCTCTTAACTATGTATTTTTCCGTATAATATTTTTTCCCCATTTCCTATGAACAAACAATTCAAAGCTTGTTTGAAGTCCTTTCTCCACCGTCTTTCTCTCAGCAGGTGGTTCCCTGCTACTGCAGGGACAAAAGTCAGGCCTCCAGGCTTTTGTCTGAATCCAGGGACTTAGCTTTACCTCCTCCTTCTTCCCTTCAAAGCATTCTCTAAGAAGTAGGGCTGTTTCAGCCAGAGGAGTTTGCTCAGTCCCACAATCCCAGCCACTCAGGAGGCTGAGGCAGGAGCATCATGAGTTTGAGGTCCTTCTGGGCATTAGACCCTATCTCAGACAAAACATAGAAAGGATTGAGAATGTAACCCAGTGGTAGAGAAACCTGAGCTCAATCCCGAGCATCACAAAAAGAAAAAGAAAGAAAAGAAATATGTCTCTTTTAATTATAGAGTCTGTGAACATAGCTATTTGTTGATTTTTTAAACACAGAAAGTACTTACTACTATATAAGACAAAAAAGACCATTCTCTCCAAAATGGTCTCTAAAGCAAGAGGGAGTAATTCAAATATGGGAAAAAATCATCTAGAAAGTATTTAAATAAGATGGGTTTAAGATGTTTCAATTATATATAGTTGAAACATTTTAAGTGGTAGAAAATTAAATAATAAGTAATCCAAATAAATTGAATTATAATATTGTTAATATTGAAGATTGATTTTAGGAGTATATTTGTTTTTCTGATCTAAATATTGAATATTCTATGTGTGTATAAATTCTCATGCACATGTTCATATACATTTGCATATATACATGTATGTTTATGTATGTATGTATATCTATATTCTTGAATGTCTTTTGTTTAAGCATTAGATTCTAATGCCTGACTAGGTTACAGATATATTTGGCTCTAAAATGTTTTAGTTATGTAATATGATGATACATTCTGAGTATACTTAATGCCCTTGAAAATCTCAGCCACTCTAATAGAATACTCGAAAGCAATATTCTTACAGTGAATGCACATCTCAGATTTTCAAGGGCAACCTAAATTTCAAATATTCTAATCCCATTAGTTGTTTGAATATTGATTGGTGCAATAACCATTTGTTGAATATCTGCTAGACCAGACACATCTCAGTGAAGGGAAGGAGGTGCAAAGGTAGATAATGGCAAAGCAATTCTATAAACAGAATTATTTGGGAGGAATGTAGAAGGAGCGAATAATTCAAAATGGGGTTATCAAGAGAACCTTCACAATATCACATGTCCTACATTTGGTTGGGACCTTATTTCTTTAAATATGTAATCCCTTAACTCCTCATTCTATCCTCCTTTTACCTGAATTCTAAATTCAATAAACTGTGGCCTTTCCAATACAGAGAGTTGCAGTGTAAAAGGCTGTCTAGCCTACCTCACACCATCTCTGGACGTTCTTTATCTCCCCAGTTGAATCCTAATTGGTGCTCATCCATCAGACTGCTCCCATTAGCAATCTGCAGTTTTTCTCTCTCTTAGCTCTGAAGATTGGCACCTTCCTTCAGGTCTGAATTCACACCAGTAGATAAAGATCTGGTCTGTTCTCTCAAACAATGCGCTGGGTACAAGGTAAGTTGCAAATAGATCCTGCTCCAACCAACTCTGCCAAGTCTCCAGACATCCTGGCAAGGTGGCAGGTAGAATGAGACTGGGTGGGACTTGGGTGGGGGAAGGAAGGTCCAGAACACAGCAGTGTCCTTCACTCTTGGAGATCTGTCTTGGTCCTAAGCACAAATGTATATGTTTAGGGATTTTTTTCCCCATTTCCTTATTTGAGGATAAAGTATAAAGTCTCCTCTAAATGCTGCTCTTTCTAGAAAGCTGCTACGGGAATTTTTTTCTTTTTCAGTGTCCTCATCTTACTTAACTCAGGTAACTCACTAGGTTTAATTTCCTATTGGTTTCTGAGATACCACACTTATCCTGATTTCCCTCTGGATAAGAGGTGCCTTCTAAAGCTCCTTGACTGGCTTCTTGAAGTTTCCTGGGACTTTATCTTTAGTTGTCTATTCTTTTCCATTTATAGATTCTCCCTTGATACATTAATCTGGCTCCATGGTTTCAAATGCCATCCTTGTGTTAATCACTTGCAGATTTATTCATCTAACCCTAAATTCTAGACTGATGTATCCACCTGCTTGTTCTGCTTCTGCACTTGGCATCTACTAAGTGTTTCAACCTTAGCGTTTCTCAGGCAGAACCAACCATTTCCTCGTCCCTTTCCCATTTCTCTTAAGCTTAGTATGCTTGCGTATACAGGGAACAAAAGACCACCAGTCACAGCCGGTGTCTATTGCTAAGATCAAATACTCAGCGCTACAGTTGTTCGCATGTACAGGTGAAGATTTTCTTCATTCTGTGGAGGAGGAAAGGGTTTTTATTTCCATCTTAGGACCTATATGACCTGGGAGAGATCCCTATGTTTTTAGGATAGCTTCCTGTCTCATGCCTTTGCCTAATGGAGTCTCAACCAACAAGAACACCTTTACTTTCTGGTTGTTGCTGGAAAGTGAGATGTAGTCCCTTTGTGTGCATGATCATCCCTGGTAGTCGCAGGAACAACTAGTGGAGACCACCACTTCTATCAATAAGATTAAGCAGGGCCAAGCTGAGGCAAAATTGCCAAGTTTGTCCTCTCAACTTCTTGGCTCCTTTTTTGAGTCATGTGAATATTAGAAAAAATGAATATAGCTAATGTTTTAGGCATTTCCTAATATTTTCTCATGCATTCTTCCATGTTAATCCTTCTATCCACACTGCAAGGAACATAGTCTTATTTTTCTGATTTAAAAAAGAATGCTTAACATGACATTTTCTAACTCCATCCAGTTACCAACAATTGCCATAATTTCATTCTTCTTTAAAGCTGAGTAATATTCCATAATGTGTGTGTATGTGTGTGTATGCACATGATATATGCACATGACATATGTGCATATGGTATGATATATATATCATATTTTCTCTATCCATTCATCCTATGGAACCTAGGTTGGTTTCATAGTTTAGCTATCGTGAGTTGAGCTGCTATAAACATTGATGTGGCTGCATCACTGTAGTATGCTGACTTTAAGTCCTTTGAGTATAAATCAAGGAGTGGGATAGCTGGGTCAAAAGCCAAAGTCTGAATGTTTTCTCTGATATGTAGATGCTAATTCACAATAAGGGGGGGGGGGGTGGGCACTAGGGAAGAATAGTTACTTTATATTAGGTAGAGGGACGTGAAGGGAGGGGAAGGGTTATGGGGGTAGCAAGGATAGTAGAGTGAAACAGACATTATTACCTCATGTACACATATGACTGCATGATCAATGTGATCCTACAATATGCACAATCAGAAAAATGAGAAATTATATTCCATTTATGGATGATTTATCAAAATGCATAAATGCATTCTACAGTCATGTATGACTAATTAGAACAAAGTTTAAAAATGTAAAAAGAAAATAATGCTTAAGTAGTTACTCTATTTGTCTATAGGAACTTCCAGAACCTGCCTTTTTCCCACCATGTCACATTGTTCTAGTGCCTGCTGTGAAGCCAAGCGCACAGAGGACCATGCTGGATTCTAGCTGGCTTCTATTACCTCACTGACTTTTCCTCTGCCCTTATGGCATCCATTGCTGCCCTTTTCTTGACATCATTCTGCTTAGTGGTCAGCAATATCCTTGTCAACCCCTCATTTAGAAATCATCTGATATGGTTTGGAGTTTGAAAGTTCGTTCATTAAAGGTGTGGTCCCCAAGGTGGCACTCTTGGGAGGGTGTGGAATCTTGAAGAGGTGAGGCCTAGGAGAAGACATTTAGTTCATTGGAGTTGTTCCCTTGCAGAATATCTTAGGACCTCAGACCTCTCCTTATTCTCTTTTGCTTCCTTGCTGATGAGGGGAGAATAGTTGCTTTGCTGGGTGCTCCCACCACAGTGTGCTGCCTTGCTACAGGTCCAAAGCAATGGGCTGGAACCTCCCAAACTGTGTGCTGAAATAAAGCTCTTCTCCTTTTAAGTTGATTATCTCATATATTTTGTTATAGTCGAGGGAAAATGACTACCACACCTCTCTAAGATCTTGGATGCTATTTTATTAATTTTGGGATCCCCAGTCCTTACTACAGAATCTGACATGTACAAAGGAGACAATAGATGGTGGTCAAAGAATGAATTAACACCGTGTAATCTTTTAGAATCAAAGAGTTAAGCTGGCCTTAAATTTACCCTTTAGTAAATGAGGCACAAAGCTGAGAGGAGAGAACTGTGCAATTTTACCCAATTGGTGGCATTTTTAGAATAAACTTATTTTTGACCCAGTGATCTTTCTTCTCCATGACACTGCATCTCCCATGCCAGGCTTTTGAAAATGTAGAACCTGAGTCCCAGAAAGTCTCCCCTTTCAGTGGTTGAGAAGATAGACATTTGGGGCAAGGGTCCTTCCCAGGGTGCTTGATCATGAAGCCCATATACAATTGTTTCCCTTCATTGTTTCATCCCAAATGTCAGGAATACACTTTTTTGTTCCTTTGTGTTTCATATTTTTAAATTACAAACCCTGGTAATTAGTTGCTAAAAAGAATTTTCAGGTCATTTATCAATTACAGATGCCCTTGAATGTTTTGTTGTGTTTTTCAAGTACTGCTGATGTGGAATCTAAGTATGTTAAACAGTTAGAACTCTTACTACTATACTTATGACAACTACTCTGATAAATGGGAGTAGAGTTTCTATTTTTACTAAAACTAAATGAAAGGCTCAATATTTATTGCATCTTTTTAAATTCCCAAACCACATGACGCTGCTCTGACGTGCCTCAGAAAGGAAAACCTTGGGTGAGCTTTTTCAAACTGTGATTTCACCCGCCTTGAACAATTCATAGATGGTGTCAAAGAATCATTATAATAATTAAATCTTAGACCCCGAGTGATCTTAGAGACCTGGTTCAAGTTATTTATTTTAGGGAGGGGAAAACCCAAAGAGAAAAAGTGTAATATTTTCTTGATCACCTACCACTTTTCCCAATAACCTTCAAAGCCAAGGCCTCAGAACCTCTACTTACAGATTGAGGTCCTAAACCTGCCTGAGGCAGAATCTGTGGAGTCAAAGCTGTTAGCTTAATGATGCTAGATCAGTATTGTTTCTTGTTCCTTTGACTCTAACTCTGGTGCATGGAATTTTCAGTCCTGCTTGCTACCACATTTTTACCTCTCTCTGCTTTCACCTTCCCTTATTATCTGCTCCTACTTCGGACCCCTGAATCTTTGCAGATTATCAGCTGCTCAGATTCATCATTTTCAGTTCACTTTGAAGCACCAGCTAGTGGACTTGTGTCCTGCTTCTACCCATTGTTTCCTTCCATATTTAAGTCCTAGTCTGGGACTATTTCTGGTCTCTTATGTCTATAGTCATCCCTCAATGAATTGAGTTTTAGCATCACATAAGCATTTCAATATCTTCTCATTTCCCCATGGGTTGGCTTTCTGTGGAAGGGGGTCCTCGTGTGTGCTGGCCTGCTCATACGCTCAGGTTCTGTGCCAAGCATTTAATCACATTCCCTGGTAGGACTGAGGCCATAGGACATTGCTAGCCTCCAGTTCAGCTGGCTGTTCTTTGCATCATCTACCCTTATTATATTAGGAGGACAAAGACCAGAAATGGTGGATGTCACTTTTCTAATAAAATCAGCTCAGGCCTCAATTTTGTAGAATAGGACATTGCTAATATTAGAATAGAAATAATTTTGTCCAGACTTCACTAGATGTCTTCTTGGAAATGAGTGTGCAGCAGGGGACATTTAATCAAATGCCTCAGCTGAAAAACAAATGCCCAGCATCAACTCATAGGGAACTTGAGCCGCAGGCTAGCCTGAGAACACCACGAAAACATCAACAGATCCTCCTGAACCTTTTTGAGCCAGTTTCACAGATAGATTGTATTAAGCACTATAATTGCAAAATTATATTCTGCCAGGGCCATTTGTTGAGGGACAACTTGAGTAGAAGCAGCAGGAAACCAAGTGGCCAGATTGTAAGATTTTTTTAAACAAGAGATGAGAGTGAGGAATTATTTGCTGTATAGTTTGTGCTCTAATAATATACAATAGATTTTACATCGATAGCATTTCAAAATTTGAAACTGCTCTTTCTGACTTTTGAGCAAAAGTCTCCTCTGTTAATTGCTTGGTCCTCAGGTGATGCTACTGGGAGACAGTTGAGCCTCTAGAGGAGACGAAGCCTGTTGGAGGTCTTTAAGTTATTAGTTGTATGCCCATAAAGGAGATTTGGGGACTGCAGTCTCCCTTTCTTTTTCTTCCTGGCTATCAGGTGATCAGTTTTGCTCTGCCATGTGTACCCACCATGATGTGCCACCACAGGGCCAAAGCAATGGGGCCAACCAGTCATGGACTGGAACCTCCAAAACTGTGAACCATAGTTAATAGATAAGTTAATTATCTCAGGTATTTTGTTATAGTGATGGAACCCTGACTAACAGATTGAGTTATAAAAAAAAATGCTCTTTTACAGAAGAATTGAAGTGATAGCCATCAAAAAGCAGATCCTCTAGCTCTGGGCAAGATAGACCTCACTGTGTTCCAGTCCTGTGTCCTGAATCCTGCCATGCTCTGGAAAAGGATGGAGGAGAGAATCCCCAACAAGTTTGCCACATCACTCTTTGTTCCAGCATTGACTTTCTTATTACTCTCAATATCCAGACTTTTATTTTTTTACTTTACAGCTTGCCTCTGTTATGATTCTTCAGATTGCAGAGTGGCAGAGTTGAAATTATTACAAAATAAGCCAATAGTCATGTGCTATAGCAATTTTTAGCTTGCTGTATTCCTAAATAAGCCAAGGCACTTTCATATCTAGAGATCACTAGAAACCTTAGACAGCTAGTAAGAAAAATCTAGATTTGTATTTCATGCCAAACAGTCTCCAAACACTGGGGTTTTGTTTGGCTGGTGGCCGAACATTTTTCAGGCTGAATGTTTCTACTCCATTTTGAGAATGATTCATTCAAATAAACTAGGCTTAAGTATCTTGGGCCACTGGTAATGGGCTGTGCTTTGAGTCTGAAAAAGACATTATTGACCCACAGTTAAAAGGCACACTCTTCAGCTGTTTATAGAACATGCTATCTATCAATCCTCTCTTTCTATTCAGATTTCACTTCTCTCTCAGGAGAGTACAGAAATGCCCAATTCATCTGCAGTGTCCGTGTTATTCAGCTTTCCCTTATTGTAACAGAATACCTGACATAATCAATTTAGGAAGAGGAAAGGTTTATTTTGGCTCACAGTTTTGAAGGTTTCATTCCATGCTCATATGGACCCATTACTTTGGGGCTTACTGTGAGGCAGCACATCATAGTAGGGGGAAATAAAGGGTGAAGTTCGTTCTCCTCATGGTTGGAAGGAAAGATGGGAGGAGGATGGGGCTAGTGTTCTAATATCCTTAATATTCAAGGTCACACTCCTGTTGACCTAAAGACTTCCCTAACCCCTGTCTCATAGGATCCACCACCTCCCCATAGCACCACCAACTGGAAACCAAGATTTCAACCCATGGGCCTTTTAGGGGACATTTCAGTCAAACTATAGCTGTGCCTCTGATTTAAATGCCATCAGTACATAGTTGATGGTAGGATGTGAAATTGTGAAATAAAATTGTTGATTGGCATGAGCTTTCCACTGAACATTGCTGCCTTGGGCCTTGTTCCTGCTCAGTCCACCCCCCACCCTCCCTTACCTAGCATCTGAGAAATGCTTTTGTCACTGAGTATCTTCCTTCTTGCCAACAGTCAGCACCCAGGCCTTTCTTGCTGTCTACATGGATGCAGCAGCATCCCCATCACAGTCTACCTTTACCCCATGAAGTCCCAAGTTTTTAATTCTCCAAATATTTCTGTGACCCAGATGCATTAAAATAGGTTGAAATCCACAGTAGTAATTGCAACTTATATATCTTTTATTATCAGTGAAAGCAAAAATACAGATGATCCTATAAATAGGGTACTAGATCAATAGAGTATCTTCTTCATATGTATAAGTCATTGTATAAATAGGACCTTGGACACACACTACATGATATACAAAGATATGACTTTCATGACCTAATGAACAAGTATTTTTGGTGGAAAGGAGCAAAACACTTTAAACAAAGGATTGCATCACATTTTTGACAGTATGTTGTTGATTTCCCACAATGTGGCTTGTTTTGACATCGTGTCCATGCAGCGTGCTGCACATTACCGTGCAGTCAGCATACACTGTCCCAGTGGTCCTATTTATAGGACAGCTATTTTCCACTATTGATAATTTGAAACAGTGCATTCCTCAAAATAAAATGGCAACCTAGTTCTAGAAAACAACTTTCATAAGTTCATTTCTTATATTACATGTCAGTTATGTATGCAAGATTTGTTCAGTTGAACATTTAATAGAAGTATCTTTTGGAGCAAAGTTTGTTCCATTTTCACAACAAATTCAAAATTATTTTTAAATGCTATCATCGTTCACCTCTTACTCTTCTCAAAAAAAGCCTACCTCTGAAAACATAATGATTGTTTCAGAGTTACCATAAGCAGTATACTTGTTGCTCAATTTAAGTTTTTATAGGTTTTCTACATCTGGGTTGATGGACAATGGGGGTTAAAGACAAGGCCAAGGACTCCTGCCTGACTCCACCCCGATCCCAATGCCAGCATATCACAGGGACTGAGAGTGACAAGGGTGCTCAACCTGTGCATAGGTATCCAAAGAAGTTGTGCTGTTATGATTTTCCTTACTCACCCCCAAGCATCTTCCCAAAGTAAAAAGATTGCCAAGTCCATTTGATGCTGACTCCACTTTGCCCCCTACCTACAATCTTTGGTGCACATTGACTCTACTAACTGTGGTCACCAGTCGTTGTCCTGAACACTGCCATGAGGGCTTTCTCTGTTCCCAGCACCCACTCTGCTGTTCTTATGGTCCACCGAAAGCATCAGAGAACAAAATGCCTTGACCTGCCCTCAACATCCTTCCACCAGTGACTGACTGGGAGTGGGTATCACAACCCTGGCTCCCTCTGCTCCCAGGTGGGATTGCTCTATGATGCTTTGTACCTTACACTCATTCCCAGAGCCTTCAATAGGATTCATCCTTCTTCATAAAATTAACTTACTGGACAAGAAATCCTATTGGCCACTTGTCCTTGTCTGTCTAATCTCCCCCCTCCCTTCTTAGTGTTTCCTGGAATTGCCTGTTTCTCAAATTTGTCTCTTCTGGCAAAACTCAGACCAACACATCGTTACAGTGCCAGGTCTGGACATGAGGCAGGAAGTTGTGCTTTTCAGGCAAATGCAGGTTTTGCTTGAAAGAGTCAGACCCTCGCTTTGCCTGCTTTCCATCTGACCTCTGACACTACTCATTCTTTTTGTCTTTTTCTAGCTACAGGAAAAAATAAATAAAATACAAAATTAAAAATAACAATGCAATTTCAACTCTCATTAAACTAAATGAGTTGTTTTCTTGTATTTAAAAGTATCAAAAGACGATTAAAAACATTGCAAGTAGTACTTGATTTTCTGTCAATTCAAATGGCGTCCTCTTAAAAGATATTTAGACCTTGTTTTCATTTTTTATATCTGGAGCATCAGCTGGACACTATGAAATATATCTGGTGTCAAGGAGTATTATTTATACTTGTTTTTCCCTAGACCCTGTGACAGAATTGTTTGTGAGCGTTTAGTCTCTTAGAGCTGTGATGTAGAAGATAAATACCAAGGGCTCCCGTGGGACTCTGGGTTACAAGTAAAAACATTGCTTCATGCTGCCTTTGTCCTGGAAACCCCAGGACAGAGACTGTTTCCCTCTTGTTATAATTGGACTGATATTTTCAAACGCCTCTAAATATTGCATTTGAAAAGTCATATTAACATGACATCGTCCCTAATATTTGTTAAGCTTGCTGAAACACGCACATGGATGGCAGAACCCTGGGGCCTCTAACGTTCAACAAGCAAGTTCAATTCTGAACATCTAGCCAGCCTCCATCAGACCTTCTAAAGGTTGAGTGGGGCAGATTTTGGAGTCTGTTCTGGTGGTCTGATCTGTGCAGTGAGACTTATTGTGTTATTTCTAATCTCACAGCAGTCATCTGTGGCATAGCTATATGTGGAAGGAGAATCTCGATTAGAAAAGTCAAACATTTGGCTGATGGTGGGCCTCCTGGGTGGATGGCAGATTTGGTGCAGCTTGTGTCTGTGGGCATGGTTTATAGTACATCATCTTGCCCTTCTGGAGAGAATCCTTAGTTGTGTGTTGTTTTCCTCTAAATGATGCTGTGAGCTTTGATGCTGGACGCTGCTTACGTTTTTAAGCATTCTGCCTTTCACATGCTCCACTGCTCACTTACTTAACAAGAGCACTGTAGGCATCCAGCATGTTTGTGGATATTTCCTGAAAGACCATTCAAGAGATCATGGTGCTCCTTTTCATTTTATCTCTCTATATAATTTGTTAAGTCCTGAAATCCAAAGCACACTGTCCATTTGTGTGGTGATGCAGCATTCCTTGATAATGCTTAGAATGTTCTTTTAGAAGATGCCTCTGCTACTAAAATTGTAACCCTTTTCTGAATAACATTTAGGTTGAGCTGTTAGGAGGAGCAGACGTTCAAACTTTGTTGTGCAATAGATTTACCCTGTCCTAAAGAAACCTGACAAGACCCTAGACTTGGGGCTCTGATTCGTGAGTCTGGAATGGGGTTCTGGGACATGATTTCTAGGAGACTTCATGTGTACATCAGATATTACAGCCTATGCTCTAACATCTTGCTATTTCCCTCCCTTAAAGTCTAGTATAAGAAAAAGCCAGGAGGGAAGCTCTTGTTTGTAAACTCCTGTTTAAAATGGGTTCATGTGAGTGTGTGTGTCCGCGCATCATGTAAAAGATATGATTCTTTAATCTTTTCTGAGAACCTCGTATTAAGGGCATCATGACATCATATCATGGCATCATGACAAATTGTTCCTAAAACTGCAGACATGGGCACAACTCAGTGGTAGATCACTTGCTTAGCATGCAGGAGGTAATTTCCAGCACTATACTAATTAGTCAATTAAGTAAGTAAAAATGAAAATTCTGCCCAAAACTGAAGGTTTAGTAATAGTTGAGAATTTTCTTTAATATATTCATTTATAGTTATTATTCATTTGTAAGTCTTTTAAGTTTCCTCTTTTTTGGGGGGATACCAGAGACTAAACTCAGGAGCACTTCACCACTGAGTCACATCCCCAGGCCTATTTTTGTATTTTATTTAGAAATAGGGTCTCACTGAATTGCTTAGCACCTTGCTTTTGCTGAGGTTGACTTTGAACTCAAGATCCTCCTGTCTCAGCCTCCCTAGCTGCTGGGAAGTTTCCTTCTTTATTCTGGATACCAAAAAAATCTGAAGCCAAAGATTATAAAATGACTTTAGTTTTCCTCCAGTAGACTTTTCAGCTACAGAAACAGGGAAATGAGCCAATGGGTTTTTAACGTAAAGAGTCTTCTATTTAAAATTGCATCAAATCCTCTTTAGAAGTATACTTAGTCCTGGATTCCCTAGACAACTGAGCTTGGGGCAAGGATTAAAATGCAGACGTTTTGTTTGCAAAATACAAAACCCAGGGCAGTAGAAGTGAGGAAAAAAAGCAGAGGGACATGCAAAGAAGAATGTGAATAAAAAGTGATACATTGTATCACATAGTGGCTGCTGCTTCATGGTGAGTTACAAAAAGACACAGAAAGTTACCCTGCAGGGCTGTCACTCAGTATCTGGAATACTCCTGGGCTGCCTGTATTAAGGAAACTTGCCTTAAAGCAACATGCACCAGGAAGGAACAAGGGGAAATCTCCTGTCCAGATACAGTCATCTGTGATCCTCTTTGGTTAAACTGGCCTCACAGAGAGCGTAGAGTCCCATACTTCCAGGTTGGATCATCCAGATACTTTGGAGGCTTTCTGGAATGTTGGATCCCACCCTCTGCAGTATAGTGTTTTGTTCATTTTCAGTGTTCATTTTCAGTGTTTTGTTCATTTTCAGAAGCATCAAATGGAGCCAGAGACACAGTGTGTGTAGCTTGCTCAGCACTGTCAGAGCCAGTGTCCCACCAGCCCCTGGTGGTGATGTAAAGTTCATAAAACTGGCCAGGTAAGGGATTCAAGAAAATGGAGAAATTTGTATTGGATACACAAGTAGATAGAAAGCAGGGAGAAGGTACTTGGTGAGAAGAAGGTAGAAAGTATTAAAAATCCAAACCTGAATCCAGTAATGAAGTGTTGAAAAGAGGGCAAAGCTTATTTCACCCATTTAAAGTATCAGGTGAAGGATTTTAGCTTGGAGAATGATTGGATAGTAATACTACTGACTAGAAAATGAAGAATATGGTCATAGAAAGATGGAAGAGGGTACTGAGTGGGATGAGGCAGTGAAGGCACTTTTGGACTTCCTGAGTTTGAGGGCAGCAAGGTGATATTAATAGGACATTGGATATGTGAGTTTAGAGTTCAGAAGGAAGCCAGAACTGGCTCTATGATTTCAGATCATAAACATAAAGGCTTCAGCTGATGTCCAGGAATGGATAAGATCACTGATAAGAGTCAGCAGAAAAGAAACCAAGATAGAACCCTGAGGAATACAAATTATGAAGAATGAATACTGGGTGTTCTTGGGAAGAGGTTGGCAATAAAGAAAACTCAACAAGAGATGCCAAAGATATGAATTAGACATATTCTTTGGTTGTCACTAGTAATTTATTTGGCCTAGAACCTGTATTTTTGGTCCATCATATGTGTTGACACATGATTAGTCCTCAATTCAATAATGTGGCCCCAGAGTAGGTGTATCATCTAGCCACTCATGAGAGATGGAAAAAGAGAGATAATATGAGTATTAAGGTTCTATAATATGTCATGAACCATACTGGGTACTTTCTATCTGCCACCTACTTTAATCCTCTGCAATAACCCCATGAAACCAATACCATTATCTTTACTCTTACAAAACAATAAAATGGGCCTCAATGTTTTATGATGTAACTAATCATGCTGGATTTGGAGTCTCAGGTCCGTCTGATCCCAAAGCCCATGTCCCCATATGCTGGAACACTGCTAATTACCAACCAAGTCAATAGGAGTCTGGTCATTAAAAAAAATTCTTGCTGAGAAGTTGGCTTTCTAGATTGCAGGGTGAGTTCCAGACCCTACTAATAGCCCCAGTTTAGTGCTACACTCAAGCTACTTGTCTATAAAACTAAACTAAAATAAAATAAAATAAAATAAAAATAAATTTTATTTTTAACCTCTCTTGAGAAACAGTTTTGAGCATTCAAAACTTTTACTTTGTATCTTTATGAATCTCCCTTCCTTGTGCTGACATTAAATACCCCATACAAACATTTCTTCCAAAAGGAAATCCTACAGTGATATAGTGTAGGACTGAATAATGTTTTTCTAAATGTGATTACATGCACCAGACAATAAATTGAAATGTGAATTTCAGAGATCAGATCTATCCCACAGATAACATGTAAAATTTCCAGGCAGACACGATTAACGATGACACATTGATGTAGTTTAAATGGACCACAACCTAAATAATGCTGTAGTGACATGCTGGGCCTGTATTTTTTGCTTTGAATAGATTTTCAACATTTGAATAGAATATTTATGCTCTTATGCTAAAATAAAAGAGCACAGTCAAATAAGCTATTACATGGTCCATTAAAACTACTTTCAAGTGACTCTACAGCAAAAATTTCCACAACTTTGACATTTGCAGAAGGAATTTTTCAATTAAGTAAGGACCTCTGTTCTCAGGAGCTCAAAGAAAAGTGCAAATGATATTTTGGGTCTTTTTGAAAATAATAATTGTATATTTGTTACGTATTGATCAAGAGAAATATCCACAGCAGGTATCATGCCTAGAGCTAAGACAAGCCAAAATGAACAAGGATAAATCTGGGATTTTAAGAGTAGGAATAGGAGAAAGTTTAGCCCTACCCCAGCTTGCACACAGCCTGCTTTTTCTATTGACTATCTCTAGTCCCTCCCCTTTGCTGCTTATAGAACCTGTGGATTTAAATTCAGGTTTGTCCAAAGATTAAAAATTATGCACAGCATCATCTCTTTATGATTTAAAGAATCAAGGAAAACATGACCATAAAATTCTTATATCTCTGTGAAATCCAGGACTTTTCCTAAGAAGAAAAGATAGCAAAATTAAATTGTATTCATGTCATTTATGAATGGTATTGTTCCTGCTTTCATCCAAGTGAAGCAGATGACACGTTTTCCCATAAGTGGTTCAACTGGCAATCAAACTTCACAGAGAGATGCATTGAAAATAATGTATATGATTTGGTTGAATATCCATGTGGGGAGGATGTCTTTGATCACCCTTGGATATCCCCTTATAGGATGGAATACTGACCCTGTAGCTCCTTCATACAACCAATGTTTTGTAATATTGTGTAAGGCTTACTTGTTTGATCTGGGATCAAAGACAAGTATACACTCAGGTGTTCTTTGTGCAAGCAAAATAAATTGTCTTGGTATTCTTTACATACATTCATAAGTGCTTCTGTGAATAATTTCTCCCTTTCTTGGAATTATTGTGTAAAACAAAAGCTTCCCAAGTTCTAGATTCAGTGATCAGTGGTGACTTATTTGTGGATTACTTCTAGTTTTGCTTTTAAATATTGGAATTATTGGAATATATTTTTGTTTTTATTCTATGTAGAATTCAACCGTTAAGATCTGTTACAATTGCAATGCCTTAATTATCTTCTCATACTATAAAAAGACAGAGCTGCTGGTTGGAACTGTTTAAGTCAGGATAGAGTAAAGAAGTTGAAAGTGGATCTAATGCCCTATGTACCCTTGAAACAGCAAATTCTGTGACCTTCCTCACTGAATTGGAGCTCTTTGGACTCACTTGGAATTTAGAATATGTCCTCATATGTAATCTAGTGAACTGACAAGGCTCGAAACTAGCAGGAAGGCAAGATCCGAAGCTACAAGTTAGGAGGAGTGATAGACCAAAGGATCATGAATCAGTTATTCATCAAAGAATTGAGAAAGTGAGGGCAGGTATGAAGAAAATTGAGAAGAACACCGAAAAAAAAAAAAAAAAGAAAAAAAAGAAAAACTAGTCTTGCTGTTTTGTCATAGCAAGGCCTATTTATATGTGGTTTGGTGTGAGGGTAGGTCCGATTGATCAATATTCATATCTAATTGTAGGTTTTGAAAGTAAATGCTTGCTGAAAGGCAAAACATGGGGAGCAACCCTTGGGCAGTATTCAGCATATTGCTATCAAGTAAAACACCCAGTCCATTTCAGGGATGCTCCAGGTTAGAGTGTGCCAATGGGTTGATGGAGCATGATGTGGGAGGTGTGGAGACAATGAAGGCATTTGTTAATTATAACAGTACTTCTCATTATCTAGCTCATGGACTGGTGCTGATCCGAGAACTGATTTCCATTCATCTTCAAAGAGACAAGTACATACTCAAATTAGAATAAGCATTTAGAAAGATTTAACTGTTAACTTTATAGGGTAATTTTAAGTCTGTTGAATCTGATCATAAAATTTTGGGCTTTTGTTTTACTGATTTTGTTTTTATTCCCCTACTAATTTAATTTTTATTGAATTTTGCAAAAGTATGGCCTGCAACATATTGAAAATTAAGTCAATAAAAAAGGGGAAAAATCTGGTCCTTTACCATGGATATCTTGAGAAGCACTGAGAAGTTTGCTAGAACATTTTTCATAAAATACTATAGTGATGGTTGTTAGTACCCTGGACTGCAGATTTTCATTAAAGTTAAAAAAAGAAAAAAGAAAGAGAAAAAGAAAAAGAAAAGCTGCCTTCTTCCTCAGTCAAAACCACAGACACACAATCTTGACTTTCCCTTAACCTTCAGAATCTTGAGATTTTCAATTGGGAATCATTAGGTCTACAGTCTTCTTAATGGCACATCAGCTGAACAGTGCCTTTTGCATATTTAATTCTATTAAATTGTTTTCTTTGAATAACGAAAAAACATCCAACCAATAAGGAATGCTAACAGTGGGACTCATTTTCAAGTCTCACCTTCTTGGGACTCAAGAGAAGGTTGAGCTGCTGGATGGGCTCTGTGTACCACTGGGATGGCAGTGGGGGATGGACTTGAGAAAATAAACACTTCTCTAGGACAAGGACACAGGCATCAGGACCAAATCAAGACACTGGGCTCTGGACTTGGGAGGTGATAACATGAGATTTAAATTTTTGGCATCCTTCTAAGCCCAGTTGTCAAGACTAGGGCACTGCTAAAAGATCAAGCAATAACAAGTGCTACTCACTGCTGAGTGCAGGGGTGTATGATTAGAAGTCTCTCACCTTCTCTGCTTGAGGTCAGGATGGCAGTCAGAGACTGCCCAGGGCGAGGCTGAACCTGCCATTGAGGGTAGCTGGGTTCACCCTGATAGAAAGATTATGTGGACTGGGACCCAGGTAGGATCCAGCCTATACCCTTTACAGAGTGGTGTGGATCCTTTAGTTGATCCATTTTCTCTTGGGAAGAATGTAGAAGTTAGCTTGGCTCAGGCAAGAAAGGAAGTCAGAATAATGGAACATCTGAAAGTAATTTTACCTTCCTTATCTGTTGACTTTTGTCCTAAGAGGAATGTCAGGTATTGGCAAAGTTGCAGATTGGGGTGTCCAGTTTATGAAAGTAAGGACAAAATGAGCTCGCACTGTCACCTCCTCTTCTCCCTGAACATATAAACACACACGTGTTTAATTAAATGACACTTTGTGAGCAGACTGATGAGCAGGTATGGCATAGTAAAAAAAAGTAAATAAATACTTTGAGATGTTCTTGTTGCCTTGAGCCAGCTTATTAGTTTAAATAGGGAGATGTAAACTTAAGAAAAATGAACTTATACTAGCTTGAATAGATCAGGACCAAAAGAAATTCTAAACTCAACACCACTAATGGAGATAATTACTGTTCAAGGAACTGAGAGATGCCTCAGACACTGGGCATTGTGAGGAAGCACAGTCTGAAGAAGGGACTGGTACTAAGAGTGAAGTCTCCAGTGGACTAAGTGGTGGGGAACTCACCTACTCCCCCCGCAACTTGTGCAACAGATATCCAAGCAAAGCACCTCCTTATATCTGCCTTTCAGAGGGCTTCAGCCCAACCTCCCACCGGCTCCTAGGCTCCCTGGGAAGGAGAGCCACATGTAGGAAACCACATGGCCACGTAATTAGGCATCTTTTGCCTGCTCCAGCTCCTAGGTTCAAAGGGAGCTGACACTTCCCTATGATACCATGTTAACCTATGAGATGTTCCCGTGTTTTCACCAGAGAAAAAAATTTTGTGTCCCCCAATCTTTCTTTTTTTTTTTTTTCATTTAGTAATCTGATGGGTAAAATTATCAGCAAATATATGATATTGACATATAGTTTTAATTTGAGGTTGTATAAAGTACAGTTGAATGCATATTTTATGAAGAAGACTCCTTAAATAATAGGAAGCTCCTTCTTTGGGGAAATTTTCCAGATTTATCTAGGAATTTAACTCTTGAAAGTTGATGTATATCTCTTTACATAGATGTATATGTGTTTTGCTAGGTGTGTCTGTACGTATGCACATACGGGTATGCGTTGATGTGTGTATGTATACATGTGTTAATGTGCGTTTGTGCATATATATTTGACAATTATAGTCCCATTAGTTAACCTTAATTATAGGGCTAAATTGAATACCTACTATATACCAAGCCCTATGTTGGAAATACATGAATAAATCAGTCAGTCTTGTTTTTCCAAAAGTTTATTAAGTAGTACAAGAGGCTGGAGTGTTAGATAATTAAAGTGTAATGGATAAATTCGAGAGAAAAGGAAGAAAAAAATTACAATTAGAGAATCTGGGACTTTTAAGATTTCTTTTCAATAATGTATCAGAATAGAAGTCAATGTCAGACATTATAGGAGTTCAGAAAATCTCAAATTTAAAACTTAATGGCTTTGACTGTGCCTGTTTATCTTATTCAACTAATTATTTTTGGTCAACCTCCGCCCCCCAGCAAATTATAACTATTACTAAATATCAGTCATCTATATTAGCTGATCAGGAAAAATCCTGTGTAACAATCCAAACACCTGGTGATAATTATACCTAGGAACTGCTGGTGTGGCATTCAGAAAACACTTTCTAGCTGTTGGGATTTTCTATCACTGAATAGTAAAACTAATATTTATTTTCCTTTACATGTTCACCTAGAATTTCATAATAAATTCAATGTGTCCTTTAACAATATACATTCTGCATTATTTTCATGTTCAAAATAAACATACCATTCACATATTGGTATATGAAAACAAAACTGAGTTGGAAGTGTTCTTTTTTTTTTCCCCAAACTGATATAATCCAATATCATAATACTCAAGGGGTTTTAAAAATGCACACAATTTTCACCCCTTTAAGTGTTTTCTTTCAAGGGGGAAGATTACAACGGGGGGGATTACAGATACTCCAGAAAGTCCCTTCTTTACCTGAAAGCATTTCTTTTAAATTATCATGAAATTCAAAACAATAGCCCAATTAATTTTCCTATCCAAGTAGTAACAACAAAAATGACTATTTGGTATTTCTCTAAAAATTAAGCATTCATCAGAGTTCAGTTTATCTATGCTACCTTTTACTGATTTTTCATTTTATTAGTTCAACCATGCATCCATGCAAACATAACTAATAAGTGTCAAGCACTTCTCTGGGTTTGGGACCATACAGTTAACAAGAGAAAAAGCAAAGAAAATCTGCCTTTCTGAATTGAAGATTTTAGTGCAGCATTTTGTTAAAACAATTAAAAAATAAAATTTGTAATATGTTACATATTGCTGAGTACTGTAGAGAAAGATAAGAAAAAAATGGACATTTGCAGTTTAACTGGTAGAGTTGAGAAGGTGAGATTTGAAGGAAGACTGAAGGGCTGGAGGAAAGAGTCCTGCACACATCTGGTCGTTGAGCAAGGAAGCAGCACATGCAAGGCCCTGTGGCAGGAGTGAGTAAGGGAGAGTAGAGGGAGAGAGGCGAAGAGTCAACGGGTAACAGGGCAGTGTGAGCCTTCACAGGGCACTGCGATGACCGGCTCTTAGCTAGGAAACCACTGGGCTGACATTAACTGGATCACTCTGACCGCTGTGCTGAGAATTAACAAAAGGAGAACAAGAATAAAGCAGGAAGACTGGTGTGAAGGCCAATTATAATAACTCAGATGTGAAATTTTGGCAGCTTTAACATTGGGTAGTAGCAACAGAGGTGTTCAGAATAGACTCTGGATCTGTTTTCACCAGAAATTCTACTTTGAGGTATATCCTGGGAAATAAAAGTGGGGACCTAACTAGGTATTTGTGTACCCACCTTCATGGCATCATTTTTCACAATGTCCAAATGGTGCAAACAGCCTACTGTCCATCAGTGGCTGAATGGATAAACCATATGTGGTATGTGCACAAATATTGATCTACCTGGAAAGGGAAGGGAATTTGAGACATGCTACATCATGGATGAACCTTGAGGACAATATGCCAAGTGAAATAAATCAGTCACACACACACACACACACACACACACACACACACACAAATGAATACTATGTAATTCCCATTATATGAGGACCTAGAGTAGTCAATTTCATAGAAGCAGGGAGTGGAATGGTTGTTGCCATGGGTTGGGGGCAGTTCAGAAATGGGAACATACAGAAGGAGTACAGAATTTCAGCTTTACAAGATGGAAAAAATTCTTGATTGGATGTTGGTGATAGTTGCACAACAAAATGTATTTGATGCCACCGGATCGAATTCTTAAAAATAGTGAAGCTGGTGTTATGTTATGTGTGTTCTGCCACAATTAAAACAAGATTTTAAAAATGTAAGAATAGACTGAGTTTATTTTGAAGATTCGGAACAGAATGTGCTGCTCAGTGGGACCCGACTGTAAAAGGTCATGAGGATGACTGTACAACTTGAGCCTCTGCAAACCTGACTGAATGCCAAGGACGGTGGGGCAGCAATTGTGAGAAAAGGAAGAGCTTTTGGTTTTAGACATTTCATAGTCAACTTTCTGTTGTTTTTCTTTTTTTCTTGAGGGTGAGGGAATGGTCTCATGCTATTTTTGGTTGCATATGCCTTTTGATATACCTCCTGGTATGGGCCACTACATTTCCAATCTGAATCATTGCATTTGGCTTCCACACCAGAATCCCTGTTTCTGCTCTTGTCTCCCCACCCATGTTAGACAATTCCCAGCACAGTAGTCAGAGTGATCCTGTTACACCTAATGACTTCCCATCTCGTACACTGACCAAAAGCCAAAGTCATCTGGTGTCCTGCAAGTCATCACATTGTCTAGACCTTCTCATTATTTGGGGTAACTTCTATTGAGTCATTTCCCCTTCCTACATGGCTGGAATTAACCAGAATTAACCAGATCACTGCTCCTGAAAGAAATATGACCATCCTTCCATCCATTCTCATAAATACATAGATATATAATCTTAAATCCTAAAACCTTCTCATCCTGGTAGTTTCTGTTTTCTTTATTTTGCAAAAGAGAAAACGAGAAAACTAGTATTAAAAGACTTGCCTATATTTCACACATGGACAGATACTACCATTGCGATTCAAACCCCAGCCCCCTTTCTTGCACTACACTATACTGCCCCCCTACTGTCTGAATCCTCTGAGTCTCTGCAGGAAGGGTGAAACAAGAGGCAGTGTTGCCTTGCTCAGCCTTGGCGAGGAGCATCTCTTGGGCTGCTCTACACACATCTGTGCACGACCACAGAAGTAGCTGGAGTATTGATATGGAAAACAATACACAATTGCATATTTAAGAATGTTCCTATTTGGGCACATCAAAGTCTGCTGGAAAGTCAGTTTGAACAGTGGAAAAGGAATCACTACTCTTACCAAAGCCATTGCCTGTTCAGTGTTCAAAATAACCTGAGAGAACAGATAGCTTTGTTGACAGAGGCTGTCGATAGGAAGGGGAAAAATTCAAAATAAAAAACAATCCTTCAGATGGGTCCTGGAGTGCACTCCTTAAGAATAAAAAGATGCAATTACACTACCTTCAATATACCTTCCACTTTTTACTTTTTATCTAATTTCTGAACTTAGCTAATTACCTATGCAGAAACCTCAATCGCTCAATTTAAGAACAAAGCAGTCAAAATATATTGAGATCCTCTGTGTCAATAGATTTCTTAGAAGCAGTTCATGTAATGTCATCTCTTCTAGGTTTTCAAAAAAATGTTTAAAAAAGAATAGGGATAATTTTCAATTCAATTCTATGACAAGCAAATATATAGGATGATTAGTATATAAGGAAGCATTTGACCTGTCAAAAGATGTGTATGAACGACATCTGTAGAGAAGGCAGCCTGCCAGAATAATTTGAATATGCCTGAGGATGCTAAAAAATGAACGTTCTTCCTAGAATATTAAATATGAAATGTCGCATTCATGAGTTAGGTCTTTATTTTAATCCAAAGCATAGGATCATCATGATTAACAATATCCTTTAGTTTGAATTCATTGAGCTAGTTGTTTTGTTTTTCTAAGTTGCTTGCTTATATTAACTAATTTAGTTGTCCCTTCTTCTCAGCCCACCCCCCAATTGGGAACTAATGTGTTAATTTTCTAAACATTCTACAATGTTTTGTTTTCTAAATATCAATAGTTTGTATTATGTATAATTCGTGAATTCCATTATTCTCTGTGACATTGCAGATCAAGTGAGATCAGGTGTTTCTATAGAGAGGTTAGGGCACTGGGATAATTGTATTAAATTGTGAGGTCTCCTGTCAAGTGTCCAAGAGAAAAGTCATTTATGAAAGGCACACAGGGCCACCAGGTGTCCTGGTATCAGTGTCAGCTGGGCAGAGGGGAAAGGCAGAGTAGGCAGTGACCTGGCTGATGATTTGAGGGCCACTCTTGCCAACTCTCTCTAACAGAACTGGTCAAGCCTAAAATTCCACCTTTAAAGGTGTTTTCTTCTTTTAAATCTTTAAATTTTAAATAGCCCTATTAATAGGTTGGTTCTGCAGGAAGCAGCATACATTCAGGACTTAATGTGGAATTGGCTGGCTGGCTGGCTGGTCAAAGTGAGATAAAGACCTGGCTATCAGACATATGTCTGTAAGCAGAGGAGAAAGATTAGTGAAAGAGCTGTAAGGACAGTGGAGATTATGTTACCTACAGCCAGCTTGGCTATGAGTAACAGAGGGAAATAGCACAATCTGATTTATTAGACCTGAGTGATTACAAGCACATAGTTGTAATTAGGACTTTTTTTGCTGCTCACATTTCAACTTTGTCCTTGTTGGACTAGGTTTCTTGCAAGTCACCCCACAATCCCAGAGCACATATAGTTCCAAATCCAGAGTTGGGGAAGATGCTGTAGGACTACAGTAGAGCCAACAATCACAGTGTCCTCAAAAGATGCAGCTAAAAGGCAAATATGAGTTTTGACAGCTGTGGACCTATTGCTCCTATTGATGTTTATTAAGGGAAATCACAGGAGCCAAGAATCCCGCCCCCTCCCAGAAGAAATGAGAGCCTGGAAGAGTCACACTGTAGCGTGCAGAGAGGAGAGGAGAGGCACGCACACAGACTTATTCATTCTGTCCCACACACCATTTTGCTCTTTACCAACCCCAGAGAGCAACAATCAACTATTTGAGCCTTACTCTAACCTGTGTTTAACTTGATGCCTTAATCCACAATTTCATGTTAGGAGTACTGTCCACTTCATGCATAAAGGAATCTGTAATCAAAAACTGTTCTAGAGAAAATAATTCTATGGAAATACTAAACATAAGAGATTGCCTTGCAATGTGATTGCTTGCTATATACATTGAGATCTGTGGTATTGCCATGGGACATAAAGGAAAAAGCACATTTCACATTCTATAAATTTCCATTTATATCACATCAAAAGCCAGACCAAGACAGCATTTCCCACATTTGTTGTTATTTAATATATGGTTAAAATCACTTGAGTACAATCCTAATGGATAGATTGCTTCAGAAAAAAGTCTATTTATTTTTGTTTTCTAACCATTCAATTTTGATTACAAAAATAAAGACAAAACGGTTCAATTCCTTGTTTTTTTTTTGTAGTTTATAAGCAGCAATCATATTAATACGGATCATCTTCAAGACTGAAATCAAGGTTGCAATGAGCCTGATTTGCTTAATGTTTAAAAATATATCATCTACTCTTTGCCATATAGAATACAACTAAATCTTCTTCCAATATAGTAGCTCTTTAAATATTTAGAAAAAACTACTCTTTCCTTTCTGAATTTTCACAATGGGATGATAATTTTCCAGCCCTTTCTTGGGTCAGGCTTCCAACATGGCTGAAACTGTCTTTTAATTACTGAGAATGAATTTATTCCCTATCTTTAGGTTGTGTTTGTTTGGAAACAGCTTTGGGAGATGAAAGCCATTTTCCTCCTGATTCTATTTTCAAAGCTTTGCATATATACTATTAAAATAGAGAAAGAATTGTTTTAGAAAATGTGCATTCTTTGTTTAATTGACTGTTTGGTACCCTGCAGTCTATGCCTACAGGCAGTGAGTTGAATTCAGAAGGCTCAGCATTTAAGTCCTGTGTATTGGAATGAATATGTTATGGAGTAATCGACGAATGAAGACTCCTTGACTTGGACTGGGGCAAACACTGATCTTAGTGAGGTTCTCTAGATTAAACCCATAGAAAAGAGCTATTTCCACTATGCCAAGTCTGAGGTTGGACGTGTCAGCATTCCCCATGCTGTCCTTATGAGGGGTCATGTTATGACTGCTGTGGTTCCCCGGCTCCACTCCACACAGGTGTCCCTTACTTGAGTTTGTGGTTGGAATCTGATGGAAAACTGACAGGTGTTCCAGTCCCCTCACTCCCATCTCAACCACTGAAGCTATGCTCTATTTTATATAGTAGCTTTAAAATAAGGGTTTTTTTTTTTTTTTTTTTTCAAAACCAGAATTCTTTTACTTCCCTTTACTCCCTTTTCTTTTAAAGGCCCTAGTTATTGAGGTCACTAGCTTTGAAATGAGAAATAAATCAGTTCTGTTTTTTTTTCCATTTAACTATTGCTATGACTTTAATGTTAGAACTATAGTTTTCTCATCTGTGAAGCAAGCTAGTAATAAGGAATTTTTGAGGATTACATGTGATGATAACAATCCCTTTGTTCTTTTTGAAAAGCTTTCTTCTCTCATCTTCCTCGATACTCCAGATTCTGTCAGTGAGTGTCCTCTGAGAAGAGTAACCACTGTGGTTGACACAGAACAAGAAGTTTATTCTCAGGGATAGACCTTAATGGGACTGGTGAGGCAGTGGATCAGCTGTCGGGATGGCAGAATGGATGTGAGGTACAGGAGAGCAAAGACACATGGGCTCAGTGAGGGGGAACTGTACAAATGGGAGGCAGTGAATGTCTTAGTGCTTGGAGCCTCAGTAATAGTTGACCTACAGGGTTGGCTGGATTCCTGCACCAGGTTCTTCCACCCACATCTCACCCGGGAGTCAGCACCACTGAAGGTGGAGACGCAGCAGGAGCAGGAGATGCCTGGAGGCTTGGCTCCTGTCTTGGGCATCATCATGAAACCACAGATCATCAGTGATCTGACATCAGCCTGTAGTTCCTGCTCCTTCACTCTCTTGCACTCTCTTCTTTTTTTCCTATCCAATCATCACAGATGAGCTATCTAGCCTATTGGCTTTAAATACCACCCGTAAGTTGATTACTCTGGTTTGCCTGTGTATTCTCTGTCCTGACCTTCCTATTGCTATGTTGAAGCTAAAATGGCACAGACAGGAAAAGCATCCCACTGGCGCTCCACCCTACTACTGCAGACTCCGCTAATAGATAATGGCAACTTACCCCATCATGCGGGATGAGGACTCAAAATCTCTCAGGAACACTCTAGGCAGCCACTACCAACCAATTATGACGGACACAAGAGTTGAATTTTATGTGCAATTCCTGAAGGAATAGGTAGAATTCACTAAGAGGGAACTTAATGAGGACAGAAAAATCACATCTAAGTAATCAAATATAAGAGTAGAAGAAATGAAGATTTGTCTTAGCAGAAGCATCTGCGGAAGATACTTAGGAGAATTGCCTGATAGCAGGTCTAATATGATTTAGATAGCAGTGCATCAGGATTGGCACACATAAACACATGTATTCCCTTAGCTTTAAATGTGTTGATAGGCACAAGGCCAGTGACTTTCTCTATGCTGATGAGAACGTGAAGGGATTTAACCTTCAGTTTGAGGATTGCAATCTAGGAAAGTAATCATCAAACCAGAAATGTGCCAAAAGGTATCAATGGAGACAATGCAGGGATTGTGCACACCCAAACAGAATGAACACTATGCAAGTGCCAGTGGACTTGAGTCTGGTTAACCTTAGAGGACGTGATAACTGCCTTCAAGAATTTAATGTATTTGACAAAATGAGAGTAACCTTGTGCCGGGGAACCTGTGTAAAAGCACAAGTCAGGCTGGTGGGTAGAATTCAGCTGCGTTTAAGTAACAACCTCCCATTGCAAGGGACTCATTCATGCCACTATTGATGTCAGAGCAGATACAAAATCAATTCTGCTTGTCCACAATGTAGCAAAGTCATACGCCCCCATGGGATTTTGTACTGGATCAATAGTTTCCCCAAAACTTGCAGCTTTCAACAATATGGATTTCTAAGTTCCAGTCTAGATTTACTGATTCACAATCATCTGGGGTGAACTGCAGTTTGTGTTTTTGACAACTCCCACTTGATTCTCACTTCTAAGTAGGCAGGTGTGAGAATACTGGCTGACGATCCCCAACAAGCCTTCTATACTTTGGTGATTCTATTCCTAGTCACCTGTCACAGGAGGCAATCTGCATAGTGGTTGGGACATGAATTCCTCTGAGCCATAGGGCATGGGTCCAAAGCAGCTCTGTTTCCCACTAGCTCTGTTATTTTCAGCAAACGTCTGTCCCTCAATATCCTCATCTGTTAAAATCAGGATAACAATAGTATTTTCTCCTAGGATGTTGCAAAGACTAAGCCAATAAATGGGTAAATGAATAAATGAAGCTCAACAGAGCTTATATGTAGCATACATAACATAACTAAACTACTGCTTTTTGCTGTAGGATGGCAAATGCATGTACAGGACAGTTTGATTAATGGATATGTAAGAAGGGGGGAGTAAGAAAGAATTCAAACCCAAATTTTTCATTGTTTTTACTTTTATATTATTAATCATTCTTCAAAATAGTTTGAGAGAGCATCATAATATAGCACATATGTAAATATTTCTTTGAGGGTTGCAAGGTTATCAAAGCATCAGTATGAATATAAAGTTTACATTTTAGTAAGGAAAAACAATAGAAACTGGAGGGGGTGAATGAGAGCAGAAAACAGCTTAAACAAAATTTCTAGTTTGCTGAGGTTTCTGTATAAAACTGCAGCCATCTAGTCTCAGCTAAATAAATATACCTTGTAATCACCCTCCTTCACCAAAATATAGAACATATTTCCTACTTTGAAAAAATCCCCTTTTGTCCCCTTCCTGTCAATTCCCTCAAAGGGGGACTGTCCTCAAAGACAACACTCTTCTGAATTCTGTTACCACAGAATGACTTTGCTATTTTGAATTTTATATAAATAGGATCATACAATATTTGTTTTTTTGTGTCTGACTGTTTTTCCTCTTTACCTGTTTTTGAGATTTGTCTATGTTGTTGCATTAATCGGTATATCTTTTTAAAATTCTAGGTATTATTCCATTGTATAAATACATAATAATTTGTCTATCAATTCTTGTGTTGATGGACATTTTAGTTTTTGGCAATTATAAACAAAGGTGCTATAAAAATTCTGTACTAGTTTTATATATTCCCATGCACAAACACAAAATTTTTGTTCTTTTGTGTAAATGTTCAGAAGAATTTCTATAGAGTTAGGTATATGTTAAACTTCATGAGAAAATATCAAATGGTTTTCCAAAGCAGTTGTGCCATCTTGCAATCTCATTGGGGATACATGAAATTCCAGTTGTTTCACATGGTGATTTACAGGTAGTACTATTTTATTTAATGTTGGCATTTGTAGTGAGTGTCAGATAGTTTTTAATTGTTCTTTTAATTTGCACCTCCCTGTGACAAATGATGGGGAACACTTTTTCATGAGTTTATTGATTATTTTTATATCTTTATGGCATCTTTGATCAAGTATTTTGCCCTTTAAAAAACTGGGTTATTTGTCTTTTGATTATCGATCTGTAGGAGTTAATTCTATATTCTGGACACAAGTCCTATATTATATACAAGTATTGCAAAGTACTTTTTCCCAAACCATAGCTGATCTCTCTATTTTCTTAATGATGTCTTTTATAAGCAGAAGCAAAAGTCTTTTTTTTTTTTTTTATAAAATTCAATTTACTGTTTTTTTACATTCAATGCATTTTGTTTCCTGGGAAATATATGCCTATCCCAACTTCATGAAGCTATTCTTTTCTAGTTTTCTGTAAGCTGTCTAGTTTTGTTTTTGATATTTAAGTGTATAAACATCTTAATTTTAATTAATTACATGTTGGGAGGTACAGGTTTTTATTAACTTTTTGTCATTATTTCCGACATTTTCCAAGTTGTTCTAGTGTTGAAAGTATCTTTCCTTCCTCCATTGGATTGCCCTGGCATCTTTGTTGACCCTGGGTGTGTGCGTGTAGTCGTGAACTCTGTCCTTTCCTTGGATGTAATATGTCCATCCTATGATCGTGAAGCACTGTCACGATCACATTAGCTTTATTGCCAATCTTGAAATCTTCACGTGTAAGTTCTCAAACTATATTTCTTTTTCAAGTTGTTTCAGACATTTTATGTCTCTTTGTTTCCACATACATTTTAGAATCTACATGTCTATTTTTACAAAAATCCTGATGGAATTTTAACATATTTTTGATGAGTCCATAGAAAAATTGATGCCTTTTCAATATTGATTCTTTTGGTTCATGAATATGGCATGTATATCTCTGTATCTCTTTAGGTTCCTATTAATTTCTTTCAAGATGTCTGTAGTTTTCAGTCTTGCACATCTTTTATTAAATATTCCTAAGTTTTTAAAATGATTTTTGGTACTATCAAAATGGCATTAGAAAACCATTTTCTAATTATTTGCAGTTATTTAAAAAATATAATTCACTCTATTTTTCTATTGGCCTTGTATGTGATACCCTGAATGTATTCACTTATTCTACTCAACTATCTTCTATGATGACAATTTTACTTCTTCATTTCCAATCTGCCTACCTTTTATTTCCTTTTCCTTTCTGATTGCACTGCCAAGAATCTCGAGTAATGTTGAATAGAGATGATTCGAGTGACATTCCTTGGCTGCATATATGTGCAAGGGTAGAGCAAATGCATGCACACAGCTCTCTGATTTTGATCCCCAGCACTGAAAAACAAACAAACAACAGTGATATTCTTGGCTTTTCTCCTCATCATAGGAAAGTAACTATCATGTTACTACTTGATATAGTATTAACTGTTAAGTTTTTCAGAAGATGCTCTTTATCAAATAATGTTTTCTTCTAGTTTGCTGAACATTTTAATCATGAATGGATGCAGAAATTTGTCAACTACTGTTTTCTGCATCTAGTGACACTTTGTTTCTCCCCTATTTTCCACTAGTTTATATAAAATTGGTATTACGTAATCCCTTAATATTTGATAGAATTCTCTAGTGAAACCCTCTGGGTTTAGAACACTCTTTGTGGAAAAGTTTTGACAACAAAATGACTTTTGTTAATAAATGACTATCCTGATTTTCCATTCCATCTTGTATTCTGGTAAGTTGTATTTTAAAAGACATTTGCCCAACACATTGTGAGATTTATTTAATATAAAATTAATCATCATATTTTTTTACTACCTTTTTAAAATGTCTGTAGAATCTATGTTGATATTCAGCCTTTTATTTTGGTAATCCGTGTTTTCTTTATAAACCTCTCCCCTAGACTCACTGAGGGATGATTCATGTGTTTATCTTTCCTAAGAAGAAGATTTAGTTTTGTTAATTTTTTTCCTGTAGTTTCTTTTCTATTTCATTGATTTCTGCTTTTGTTATTTCATTCTTCTTCCTTGGACTGGCTTTAATTGGTTTGTCTCATTTCACAAGGTTGAGACTTTGTTGATTTTAAACTCTTCTTTGTTTCTAATGTAAAACTATGAACTTCTTTCTTAAGCCTGCCCTAACCTTAACATTTTCACAGGTAGTGTTTTCCTTACCAATCAGTTCAAAATATTTTCTCATTTCCCTTTGGATTATAATGATCATGGATTTTAGAGTGTTTAAGGTCGTTCATAAAATATTCTTCTCTATTTCTAACTTCATTGTAGTCAAAGAACTCTCTTTGCAAAATGTAATTATTTGAAATTTGCTAAGACTTTTTAATGGCTTAGCATATGCTTAATCTGCATTTACTTCCTATATACATTTGAAAGGATCATGTTTTCCACTTATTGAATGAGTGTTTTATAACTATTAATTTTGTAAATATCAAGGTGTCTGATACTTTTGTTCTGATTTCTTTAAACTTTACTTATTTTTCCCCCATTTTTCTAACAATCACTGAGATAGGCAGGTTAACATCTCCAATTATGATTTCTTCCTTTAGTTCTGTCAGTTTGGGCCTTGTCTACTATTAACCTTTGTTGTTAGCTAAACTATACTTAGAATTATGCATGCCCTCCAGATAAAATTCACCTCTTATCATTATAAAACATCCTCTCCATCTCTGATAGAATATTTTGTCATGAAGTCTGGTTTGTCTAATATTAAAGAAACTTTCTTAACTTACTCTTTTGGATTCAGTGTATATTTGGGACTTGCTTTTTATCCAATCTGACAATTTCAGCATTTTGAGAGTTGAATTAATTTATCTGTAATTTAATTATTAATCTGGTTGAATTCAGCTTTATTAGTTTGCTCTTTGTTTTCTATTTGTACAGTCTCTTGGTTATTTTTTCATTTCTCCTTTCCTATTTCTTTTGTGTTAATTATTTCTTATTATTCTGTTTTATTTTCTCTAGCTGCTTTTTCTCTTTTTCCCTTTGTATTTGTTTAGTGGTTGTTCTAAGGGATCACATTGAATAATCACTATCCTTACATTATCACTATTTAGTGTGGAAATTGTACCCTCTGATGTAAAACACAATGATCTTTCTATAGTATTGTCCCACTCCAAATCATTTTTGTGCTTTTGTTTTTATCTATTTTACATGTATATACCTCATAAACACCATAATACATAGTTCAGTGTTAGGATTTCTGCTTTAAGTAGTTTTCAGTCTTTAAATAAATTGAGAAGAATTTTAAGAGATACCCATATATTAATCATTTCTAATGTTCTTGATTTTTTCCCTGCAGATCTGAGTTATACCTGTTGTTATTTTCAACCTGAAAAACTCTATGTACCATTCTGTTGTACAATTTTGTTGGCAAACTGTACTCTTAATTGTTTTCTTTTAATTTTTCTCCCACAACTTTTTTTACCTTGAAGGATTCAAGCTCATTTCCACTTCTGGACCTCTGTTTCCTTCTGCTGGACCCAGTTCTTCACCTCAAAGGTCATTCATCATCCTCTGGTTTCATTTCAAACTTCACAGAGAACTGTGCTATCCATACAAAAAGAAAAAATCACTCCTCTTCTCACTTTCATCCCTCTCATCATCCTCTTTATTTCCTGTGCAGCAACACTTTCACAACCTTTAATTGTGTTTTTCATCTGTTTACTTGTGTCTGGTTTTTCTCCCTGACTAACTCCATAAGCAAATGTGTTCTCTCGGTCCTATTCTTTCCTATATTCTTGGCATTCAGCAAAATACCTGGCACTGGAATACAGGCTCAATGATGTTTCTCTAATGCTGAGTGGATGCAGTTGGAGCCATAGGGACATCTAGCTTTGCTAGACTTGAAAAGACACATCGAGTAGTCACATTCTGCTAAACTCTCCAGGACCATCTGTTTTATAAACACTGTGCTAGGAAATATAAATACAAGTGTGATGCATCTTCAAAAAGCTTTTCCAGATCCTCTGAGTTAGAAGCAATCCCCTCCTCTTATTCCCATTGCCATCCCTGCTCTTGTTCTTTTGATGGTCTATCTGCATATTTTACTTGTATACATCTCTACTCTCTCTAGTTGTACTATCCATCAGCTCCTTGAAGGCAGGGACAATATTTTTAACACATTAGTCAATACAGCTGAAATAACCTTTAGGCTTGCAAAGGCTTTAGGATATTCTTAATATGCTATTGTGAAAATGAATTGTATAAGAAAGTTAGCATTTGGGGTTTAACAGTAAGATTCTCTGGTTCTCAAAAGGAAGAGGAGTCATATAATTCCAAATTACAATTTCAACTGAACACTAATAAAGTGCTAAGTTCCCACCAAGGACACTCTGTCTTGTGTGGGGGAGGTTTCCTCTGCCCCTTCTTTACCTTTGTTCTTGTTTATATGCACTGCCTTTCCAGTTTATGATCCCTGTAGTTCGCATTGCAATAAAGTGCCAAATATTTCCTGCCCACGCCTTTGTATGGCTGCAGAGCATGAGAACTGTTATGGAAAGCAACAGATTAGAAATTTTTTAGATTTGTTGGTGTTCTTAAAAATGCCCATTTTTAAACATAAATATTTATGCCTATTGCCAAACTGAACCTCCATTTGTTATGAAGAGACCTTTGATTAGTCTGTAGTCTGAAGAGGATTCATATAAATAATAGTTACCATTTATTATGACAAGATTGATGGTAAACTCTGGAGGGAGTAATGCCTGAAGCTGGTTTTCACATTTTGATTCTATGCATAAAAGAGCAGAATGGATCAGTCCTCGATAAGCATTCAGACAACTTCCACACTGGTTGTGATAACTAACAGCCTCTGGGTTTGGGGATTGTGATAATCTTTCTGAATCATGCACACCTGTGAAATGGAAAGGCAATATAAATAGTGCTCTCTCATTTTTTTTTTAAATTTTTATGTTTTGGTACTGAAGATAGAACCCAGGAGCACTTCACCACTGAGCTACATCCCCAGCCCTTTTCATTTTTAATTTCAAGAGAGTGTCTCAGTTGCTTAGGGCCTTTCTAAGTTGCTGAGGCTGGCCTCAAATTTGCAATCCTCCTGCCTCAGCCTCTGAAGACACTGGGATCATAAGCAGGAACCACTGTGCCTGGCTCAGAGATCTTCTTTATAAAATATGTATTCCTTTTATTTATTAATTTAATTAATTAATTTATTTATTTATTTATTTTTTTTTGAAGACCCAGTATTGTTGTGACAGATTCAAGTTTCCAAAGGACTACAGTGTATGGGGGAGTTCTTTTTAAGGTGTGAGAGAATGGTAGGGCTGGGGGTTATGAACATTTTCAGGGTCCATCCAAAACTTACAGAATCAGAATGTCCACGAGTTGTGCCTGGGAATTTGAAGGTTAGCACCATCGCTAGAGAATGTATCTGTACTCAACTGCAAGTCATTTCTCCAGCAAGCAAAGATCTGACAGTTGTCTATTTCATCTATGAGTTTACAAGCCATGACTGAAAAAGTTTTGAGTCCCTTAGACTTTCCAGAGAAGATCCTAGACATTTGTGGTTTCATTGCTTTACCTTTTTTTCTTCTATAATTAAATTGATTCTGTTTTTAAGTGCTAGGGATCAAGCCTGGGGCCTTGTACATGTTCTGCAAGCACTCTACCACTGAGCTACATCCTCAACCCCTTTAAATTGACTCTTCATGTAGCAATCAGATAAGTCAGCAGGTGACTGAAGTGAACAGTCTTCATACTAGCCAACCCAGCTTACAGATGACATTGCACATAGATTTCCCTGAAATGTGAATCAGAACATGAAAGTGTGAAGGACCCAGAAAGCTCTGTCTGCTCTTTATTCAGTTGTAGACACAAAAGCAAGTCTGATGACTGCAACTTTCAGTAAGCAGGACCTGTTGGATGTGGTGGCATCCGAAAGGACCTTTATTCTTGTCCTCCCCAGACCATTTGAATTGTGCTTGTAGAGTTCATTCTTTCCTACCCCTTGTATAAAAATTAGGACATGTCATGAATTTTCACTTTCATGTCATAAAGAGTCCTTTGCTTTGCATTGATATTCATTAATATATTCAGGATAGAGCAATATTTTAAAAATACCTTCCAAAGTTTTAAAGGTCAGGTATCCCCCTCTCCCAGCTCTGTACTTGGGGCTATCTGCTTGCTGTTGGAAGGAGAATGTGCTAGGTTTTCTCTCTTTTTCTCTGCCTGGGGGTCTTCTAGGACTTCACCTTTCTTTCTTTCCCTCAGCAGGTTGCCCCTGGTTCCTCCAGGGCTGAGAGATGGAGGGTGAAGAATTAGAAAGACATGACAAATGAAAGCTAGCTTGATAGATTCTGTACAAAGCTTGCCTAGCTGCTGCTTGAATGGCAGGGACTGCAAACTGAGTCTTCTCTTGGGCTTTGTCAGGGACTCACCATTACTTAATATCAGCTAAATATCTCATCTGGGGCCACATTAAGTCATTAAGTACCTAGATACCCAGATGAACACTTTCTGCAAAAGTCTTTTTGCCCTCAACTTTAGGCTACCCTATTTGACGGTATCTAAGACATCACTAAATCAGCTTCTCTTATGCATATTCCAATATAGTCTGTGGAAAACTTTAATTTGGTCTAACAAGCTGTGATAATACCATATCCAGTCCTGCCACCTCTTGTACTTAGCCATCAGAGTTGATAATGAGTCATAGTTGTTAGCACTTTGGGTCTTGCAGGTGGCAGCAGAGTCCAGCTCATATCTTCCCAAGCACAAGAAGATAATCCTCAAGTTCACTAGGTAACTCTATCAAGAAATCCCCAACAGGTTTGAAGTTGGGGAGAAATGGGCTGTGCTCTCCTATGGAGAAGGGAAGATAGAATTCCCAGTAAAACATAGCTCCCTCTTTAGAAAGACTCTTCTGATTTTTCTTCAATCTCTTTTGTAGACTGGTGGTGGTCAGTTCATGGTGAGACACTGGTTCTTGTCCACTTTCCTTTAATGTCCTGACTGCTCTGGGGTCTCTACCTTCACTTTGGTAATGTGGGTGCACTTACCATCTGTCTCACGACTTCAGTGGGTCTCAGAGCCTCATTTGAAGAGATTCCATTTTGACATTTCTTCAAAATCATAATCATGGCTAACTAATATCAATCACATGTTATATATCAGGCTCCCCAACACCATACACATTTAGCATATGTCACTCTGTCCAACACTAAAAGGAAACGGAAGCCTACAGAATTCAAATAAGTCGCATAAAGTGACCCAGGTAACAGGTTGCAAAGATCTTTAAACCATTATATGTTATTTTCTTCTTAGGGAAATAGGGAATAGCTTTGCCTCTTAGAAAGAAAATACAGTGCATTAATTAGAAAGAAATGCTGCAGTTGTTTAATGTCTTGGGTTTTAAGATAGTAAAACCAGAATTTTATGGCAAAACCAATAATAATAATAGCTCTTATTTGCTAAACATTTTATTCGTTCTTACAACAGCACTGTGACATGGATGGGTTTATCTTTGACTTGTAGATGAGGAAATTGAGGCCGGGAAGACGTTATGTTACTTTCTGTGGATTGCACAACTAGGAATGTTCGAACTAGGATATAATCCAAAGTTCTGGATCTTGACTGACTTTTCTTTTCTCTCTACTCTGAAAGGACATACAAACAGAAGGAAATTGTTCCATTGTGGGTCTCTGAGCTGTGGCAGATGTTTAAAGTTATTTGGTAAAAGCTGCTTGTAACACAAGTTTGTCTCAAGATAAGTCAATACTACAAAATAGTTATGACTTTTACTAAACTCCTTGAAAGCAAAAAGTGGTCTTCTTCATCTTGGAATCCCTAGTGTCTGGTCCTCAGTTGATACTGTTATTAATGAATTAAACTCTCTTTTAAACTCTCTGTTGGGAAGGCATACTTCGTGTGAAAAAGATTGATGTTTTATCCTTCTCCTGGGTATTTCCATCTTGTAAGATGGAAGGAAACCTAAATGAATGATGCCTAAAATTGTATTTCCTATTCTGCCAATGGCAGGAAGGTAGAAAAGGAATGGGACAGGATTTTTTTTTTGTTTGATTGTTTTTTGATGTTTCAGATTTTACTGCAGAGATGACAACTATCTATATGCCTTAGGGAAAAAAAGCAGAATGCTTTTTTGAGTTATAAAATGTCCAGAAACACTTTACTTCAATTCAAAGAACCAAGTCCCCATAATTTCAGTCATCCAAAAATGGGGTAGGCTGCTTCTACCATATCCAGACTCACTCTTCTACCAAGGAATTTGCTGGCTGGGCTCCAGAAGGACAGATCAGAATGTAGTGGGTGGTATGAACTAGAAGTCCTCTGACCTTGAACTTCCCGATATTCTGGAATTCATTCAGGTGGCTGATCCGGATGCAGCTAACCAGGTCTGTCTGTTGTCCACAGGTCTGAGGCGCAATTACAGATGTACCATCTGCAGTGTCTCCCTAAACTCAATAGAACAGTATCATGCCCACCTGAAAGGATCTAAACACCAGACCAAGTAGGTACTTTCATACTTTTGCTTTCTCATCCTTTCTATGGAAGTTTTTGCAAGATGACTAAAGGCCAAACATGTTATCTACTTCAAAATGAACAGATGGAAATTACATCTCTTTATCTCCAAAGTTCCCTTGATGTTTGTGCTGCTTAAGTCTCCAAAATCTGCCTTGCATTACTTGAAGAATGACTTCTCCTTTTTCATTTTTTGTTGGCACAAAGAATGGCAGTTTGTTTTTCATTTTTTTTTCAAAGATAACTCAGCACCCTTGTATGATCTTGAGAAAACTTTCAGATCTATACTAAGTGATTTAAATAAATGATGCTACCTTTGTTTGTAGGATGTGCCAAACTTTGGTGTCCTGAAGTCAAATTGTATTAATGTTTTCTATCACTTTCCCTCTCTGGATGAATATTGTTGATTGTTTTAGAAAAGACAGATCCCTTGGTATATTAACTCATAGCTATTTCCAATTAAATGGAAGCTCATTTTATTTTTTCCAGATATTCTCATGATGTTAAACTGGAGAAGGCAGCCATGTATCATTTCACCTACATTTTTACTATGCATTTTTTTAAAAAACCACTAACATTATGAGCATATGGGCATTTTTAAAGCAGCTGCTAGGGCTGTTAATAAAATGCTAATACAATAAGAAAAACAAAAAGATGTAATTTTCCTGCATGTAATTGTTTTCATTTCTCTAATATTCTTAAATAGAATCATTTAACAGATTTGACTATGTCAAGGCCTCATGATTAATGCTTGATTTCATCCAACAAACATTTATTTGAGTGCCCACTATGTGTCAGATCCTGAGTTGCTCACTGAGGAAGAAAGACTGGATAGACCTAGTCTTTCCTCTGTGAAGCCCCCTCACAGGCTGGAGTAACAGCCAAGTAAACACACAGATTGCTCTTCAGTACCATGTGTGCACCCAGAGCTTCAAGGACAGAAGAGAAAGCTGCTCAGGCAAGCTTTACAGGGACATTAATGCAGAGGCTGAGCACATGAGGATGAGGTCATGGCTGAGTTTGTGCACCATTTTATCCCTCGTATCTATCATGGCACTTCATATATAATAGGGAATTCACAAGTATTTTTAATGAAATGAATTTGTGATTTCAACAAATGCATAACAATTTCCAGCAAAAATATGAGAAGTAGCATTCCAGGCAAGGACCTTGTTTTGTGAAGATGCTGTAAAAATGTAGGTCACAGTAGGTCACCTTGAGCCAGAGTGAAACTCTGAGTTTAAGCCCAAAGTGAATTTCCGACTTTCCCTTTGCTCTTCAGTATTGTGCTGTCTTGTGAGTCAAAGCCAATTTCATGGCTTGCCTTACTCTGATCCACCCCACAGGTCTTTTATCAAGGTCTTTCTTTAAAAAATTATTAATTTATCATGGTTTGGTAAGTTTGGTCCTCCATAGCTGTGGGATACCTACAGCACTTATGTTCATTACTGGTATTGATTATTTCATACTTCTCCCTCCAAAAATCTGTTTTCACCATCTCTATAATTAATAATGTATGAGGGAACCACACACTGATCTACAGGTGGACACACAGATACTTGCAAGATTAAATTATAATCTTTGGAGCACATGAATTCATTGTTCTTAATAAGTAGAAAAAGGTAGAGAATAGTGAGCTTAAAGTTGCATGAGTCATGCAAATCACCAGTGCAAATAGTCTTTCTAGCTGCAGGAGGGTCTCTCTCCGCCTCTACATTTAAAACTTCGTGTGGTTGAATCTGTGCTGGGCATTTTCACATTTATAGTGTCATTTTTTCCCCGTAATTACCTTTGAAATAAATATTGACTCAACATCTAACGTGGGAAAACTAAGGCTCAGAGAGGTTAAGTAACTTGCCAAACATCACCCTGCCAGCCAGTGGCAGAGGCAGGACTGATCCCCACAGGGTGTGACTTTTGCCTCTGCTTCTTTCATGTCACTCCATTAGCACACACCTAGGCATGGGGCAGAAAAGTGCCCATGGAGAGTACTGTGATGGGATTTGAAAAAGAGGACACCACTTCCCTGAAGTGATTGAATAAATAAATGTACCTTCAGCAGGACACACCTTCCCCTGTGCTGCCTTCTCCCCTACAGACAAGACCATTCAGTTCTAACTCAGAAACACACAGCTGCTCTCCCCCTGAAGACAGAACCGAGGGAACTGTGAAGAAAGTAATTGTAATAGACTGTCCTCCACCTGTCTTCCCATTGCACTTGTACTGAATTTGCATGTCATGTGCACACATGTAAGTGTGTATGAGAGAAAGAGCGGCACAAAAGATGTGTATGTGTGTGTGTCTGTGCACGCCTTTGTGTGTGAAGTGCTTGTTACATCTTTGGTCCATTTATGAAAATTTGAATTTTCCTTTTCTTCATGGTACTGGAGATGGAACCCAGGGACTCACGCATGTTACCCTCTACCACTGACCTACACGCCCACACCTTGTTTTTTCTAAATAAGTTGTAGGTGGTTCTAAGTTTTAATGAAGTCCAATCGTCAATCTATTATTTTATGGTTAAAGTTATCTAAGCATTATTGAAGAATTTTCTGCCTGTCTCAAGGTCATTGGATTAATATCCAAATGTTTTATATTTTTTTCCTTACAACAGATTAGGGCTTTGATCCATCTGATGTTAATTTTAGGTATAGTATGACAGAGAGGTAAAATTTCAGAATTTTGCCTATATAAATACCAATGGTCCAGTAGCACTTACTGAAATGAGCCTTGCATATGTGGATGCCCCAGTATTCTCTATTGTCTTGGATTCATATTTGACTTTCTTTGTCTTAATCACATTACTTATTTTTTGTAAATTTATAAGTCTTGATGTCTGGTGTCACAAATCTTCCAATTTTGTTTTCTTGTTCAAAACTATCTTCATGATTCTTGACTCTTAGTGTTTCCATACAAATTTTAGAATCAGTTTTCAACTTCTAAAATAATCTTTAATACCATTGAGTCTTCTAATCCATAATTAGGGTAAATGCCAGCATTGATTTATGTCTTCTTTAATTCTTTCAGTAATGGTTTGTAGATATCGCTACACACATCATGTATCACTTTATTTAGATTTATTCCTAATGACATTCTTTTTTGTAATGAGAGGATAAATGAAATCACTTGAAAATTTTATTTTTCAAAATATTTTCTAGTATAACAAAAAGTTTTTCAACCCCATATCAATGCCTTTAATAAATTTACTTATTAATTTTATCTGCAAATAATTTTTATCCAAAAGTTATGCTTTTTGCAAATAATGACAATTTATTTTTTCCTTTAACATTTTATTTTTTTTATCTTACTGCGGTGAATAGGGTCTTTGACACAATATTGAGAGAAGTCATAGTACCACACATTTTTGTCTTATTCTTGATCTCAGGATTTTTTCAGATAATTTCAACAAAAGCAAAGTAAGAAACTCATGCTTTATTCACAATTTGCTATTATTTGTATTATGACTGGATGCTGAATTACATGCTTTTACTTTATTGACATGATCATGTGGTTTCTTTATTTTATAATGAATTGTGTTGAGTGATTTTCAAATATCAAACCAACTTTGCATTAAAATACCATTTGCATTAATATTCCACATATTTCTGGAATGAAGTTTCTAATACTTGTAAGGATTTGTGTTTATGTATGTGTTTAGGAGACAGATTACAGCATGGTGTTTCTTTCTTGTAGTGTCCTTAGTATCAGAATTATGCTGGTTTAATAAAGCAAATTGAGGCTTCTTCCTTCTATTTTTAATCTCCAAATAAGTTTGTGATAGACTGGTGCTGTTTCTTACTTAAATTTTAGGAAGAATTCATTGATGAAGCCATCTGGTCATGGAAATTTGTACTTTGGGAATATTCATATTAGAAGTTTAATTTCTTTAACCGACTACAACTCATATTCTGTATTTCTTCCTGTTTCAGTTTTAATACATTGCTTCTCAATGACTTTGGTTTGTCTACATTTTTAAAATATATTGGTATAAAGTTGTTCATGATGTTCTCCAATTCCATTTCTCCTGTTAGGATTCTTTTTATTCTTGACATTGTTTATGTGTTTTCTTGACCAGTTTTGTTGAAGGTTTATCAATCTTTATTAGTCTTTTTGCAAGATGAAATTTGGAATTTGTTGTGGTCCTCAATAAGCAGTGATTTCCTGCAATTTAACAAATTCTTTCCTTCTATACCTTTTGGGTTTTATGTGCATTTTCCCATAGGCATCTTATATGAAAGCATAGATTATTAATTTTCAGTGTCTCTTTTTCTAATAAATGCATTTAGGTCTGCACATGTTCCTCAACACCTTGCAATAGCTGTGTCCCACAAGTTACATTTTGCACCCCAGGCATTTTGAATGAAGACTTTCATTATTATTACTTTCAATACATTTACTAGTTTATATTGTGATTTCTTCTTATCTTCATGGATGTTTAGTGTTTTGCTTAAAATCCATCCAATATATTGGAATCTTTCTGTTTATTCCTTAACAATTAATTTGTATCTCTATTACACTGTGGTCAGAGAATGTACTCTAAATGGCTTCAGTCCTTTGAAATGTGTGAGCCTGTGCTCAGTGGGGCAGATGTATGGTCAGTTTTCATAATAGTTCATGTTCATCTTGAAAGAATAGGCCTTCTGTAGTAATTATGTAAGCTGTCTTTTAAATTATATAGGTCAGGTTTCTTAATCTAGTTCAAAGCTTCTATGTCCTTATTTATTTTTTGTTTTCCTCTTCTACTTGTGAGAAAAAGATAGTTAATTCTAACTATGAATTTGCCTATATATTCTTTTAATTCTGTAAAATGTTTGTTTTATATTTAAAGTCATATCATAAAATACTTACAAATTTAGGACTTTTTATTTATTCTTGAATTGTCCCTTTTTAATTCATCATTTGTCACTATAGAATGTTCTTTGTCCCTAGTAACACTTCTTTAAAATATATTCTTTTTGATATTATCATACATCATCAATTGAACTATTTCTTCAACACTTTCATATATTTCAAGTATTTTTCCTTTAAATTTAAGAACATCCGCATTTTATTTTGCTCTCAGTTGGAGGGTTAGACTGATACCAATTACATAGCTAGAAATGAAAGTCAACCAAAGTTACTTAACCTATTTAGATGTCAGCATTTTTCTAGATTTCTACATTTATATGTTTAGTAAAAATATCTAAACGGGTATTGGTATGATTAAAGATTTTTAAATTATGCAGTGTCAAAAATGCTGAATTATGAGTTGGGAGATTTTATTCCTAGTACAACTTCATCTTTGTACTGAGTGCCCTTGAACCCTGACACATCTTTCCTTCAGTCTCATTTCTCTAATGAGGAGTAATTATGAGAACATAATGAAGGTATACCTACTTTCTTTTTCCTCTTAATATATATGTATATATGTCCTTTTTAGATATAAATGACAGTAGAGTATTTTGACAGATTATACATACATGAAGTATAACTTCCCATTCTTGTGGTTATACATGATGTGGAGTTAAACTGGCCATTTATTCATATATGACCATAGGAAAGTTATGTCCAATTCCTCCTAGTGTCTTTCCTATTCCCATCTCCCTTCCCTTCCTTCCGTGTTCTCTTATCCAATGAATTTCTATTTTCCCCTGCCCTTATTGTGTGTTAACATCTACATATCAGGGGGAACACTCAACCTTTGTTTCTTGGGACTGGCTTATTTCACTTAGCATGTTAATCTCTAGTTCCATCCATTTACCAGAAAATGCCATAATTTCATTCCTCTTTATGCTTGAGTAATATTCCATTGAAAGGTACACCCACTTTCTATGCCCTGGTTCATGACCCTGACACTACCCCTAGTGATCTTGAATACTGCCCTGAAATTCATCTCAAAGCAGGTTCCCTGAGAGCCTTAATCATGCTATATAGAAGCCAGCACATGATGGATTGAATGATGTCTCTCCAAAATTCATGTTCATCCAGAATCCCCAGTGACCTTGTGTGTAAAACAAGGTCTTTGTAAATGTCAGTTAAGACTCTAGAGAGAAAGTCATCATGGTGAACCCTAAATCCAAAGCCTGGCGTCTTTATAACAGAAAGGAAAGTGAGGTTTGGACACACAGAGAAAGCATGCAGATGGAATCCAGCATTAGGGTTATGTTTCTAGCAGACGAGAACACCAGGAGCCACAGGAATCTGGAAAAATCAAGGAGGAATTCTTCCTTAGAGACTTTGGAGGAAGTGTGTCCCTGCTGTTGATTTCAGATTTCTGCCCTCCAGAAGTCTTGATTTGTCCTCTCTGTAAGATAACACAGTTTTGTTGCCTTAAGCCACTCGGTTTGTGATGCTTTACAATGGCAGCCCTTGGAAGCCAGTGTAGTGGAATCTACTTGCCTTGTTCTACAAGTAACCCTGCACTCACATTTTCCTAGGCATTTTACATTTTCACATTTTCTTCAGTTAGCTTTTTCTGTTGATGACAATGATGATGATGATGATATCACTGCTCATAATTGGAGCAGAACTTGTATGGCTAGAGCATAGCAGTGAATTAAAATGTTTAAAATGTGTTACAGCATTCCTGTAGTTGACCCAATGTTCTCATCTCCATTTTATAGGTTTGAAAATTCAGTCTTGGGGAAGTTAATGACTTACCTCAAGTTCTAAAAATAGTTGGTTGGCAGAGCCAAGAACACAAGTCAGACTATCTGCCCATCATTAATATTACTATTGTAATACGACCTGATGAAACTATTATCTTCATATTGTTCTTTGCTAGAAGTAGTAACAGAGACATAGGCTTTTTCTTTTTCTTTTTGGCAAATATCCTAAACAAAATAATGGTAGTCATATTTTTTCCCATTGTTAAATAGCGAGAGAAATAGTAGCTATCTAATGAGATTAAAGATTTGGAAATGCAAATGCTCACACTGACATATAAAGCAATTGCCTATTAGTAGATTTTTCAGGGCTTCCAGGAGATCTAGTCTGTCAATTAGTACAAATGATTAAAATGAAATTTAAAAGCACATGAGTGTATGCCATAGATTAATGAACAATTTCCCCTTAATGTACTTAAATTTGAGCTGAGGGAACACTCCAGGCCTCAGGACATTATATTACCTAGAAGCAAAGGATATAAAAGTCGTCATCACTTTCTTTGATACTTCAATTGGTTGAAAATGAGGCACAAGTGTCTCAGAGAATAAATCAAACTAACCAAAAATTAGTAGTAATCTCTAGATTCACTTCTTCCTTTGAGAAGAAGTCTGAAATGATATCCATTGCTTTTTCTGTAGTTTCCCCTAACTAGTATGAATTCTCATGGCAAAGGTCTAATTTTATTCATTCCCCCCTTAAATTCACTTCATTTATTTGTGAAATGCTTGAATGGAAGTTCAGACTAATTTTCAGACATGGAATATATGTGCTTTTAATACTTTGGAATTCAGTTATCACACACAGGGGTTATCTGAGGGGTATTCAATAATAAATAAAACAGTTTTGTAAAATATGACAACCATAAGGAATTTTCTATACTTAATAAAAAAGGAAGCTTAAAAATCCAAGAAGTTAGAAACAAGAAAAAACAGCGAGTTATACATGTATTTCTCCAAAGGCTAAAAATAGAGATATAATTTATGAAATTTTCAAGAATTTCGATCACTAAAGGGCTTAGGGCTTTGGTGTTGTGCTATTTATGAATTTTTTTCTGAATAAATAAAACAAATATGTTTAATTAGTAAAGTTTTGAGAGGTACAGTTCCTAAGAAAGTATTGAAAATAGAGCGAGCCTTTCCCAAAAGCAGTAGATTATAAACTGCTTACCCAAAAGCAGTAGATTATAAACTCAGAATAAAACGGAAAATCCAGAATTCAAGGCTTATTCTTTGCTTGTCCCACTTTGTGATTTTGGTTATGCAAAATAGCTTTTCTCCCAGAACCTGGGGCTTATGAAGTGTCACTTATTCTTTCCAGTCAAGGGCCATCTGAGGCAATATTAAAAAAGGTGTTAGCTACTGCAACAGAGATGAGCCTGGAGCAGGGCCTGTGGATCAAAAGGTATCTTTTACCCAGCCTGGTCTGTAATAGACACAATATTGAAGTTCACTTTTGTCAAGAGCCTTCTCTTCTATGAGGATGGACTCACCCAAAACAGAGTCCAACAGCAACTGACATTATGCTGCAAAGAGAATTCCAGACATGCTAAGAAAATGATTGTATATCTCCCCACATACGGCACTAACCATATGCAATTTTAGCAGCTTCAGTCTTCCTAAATCTCAGTCGCATGCTTTTTCTACTATATACGCCATACCTAGGGATACATTATAATTACACTATGTGCCTAGATTGGGACTTTTGCTGGCTTGAAAAGAACTAAGTAGTGAGTACTTTCACTTTTTCATATTACTTCTAGAATTACCGATGACATGTAGTATTTTTCAGCTCACTCATTTCCTCCTCCCTTCCTCCTGACAGGATCTGTAATGGTTATTTTGTCTTCCTTGAAATGTGCCTGAGTCATGGCTGCCTCCATGGTTCTGAGCCGATGATTATTTAATGCAACAGATTTAATCGTGAACCCCATGGAATGTCCCTCATATTCCTTTTGATGATACATCCTGTAGTCATTATCCAGAACCAGTTACCAAGGGTGCAGGGCCATTGCCTGACTTGGCTTGGGCTGCTGGACTTTCATGCATTCTGGGTCTTCTATAAGTTTTCATAACCCCTTCTGATACATCTCATCAAAATATGTGCAGTTATTATGTATCAATCTAAACACTTAAAAAATTTAGAAATGGATATGTTAGTTATCATCATCTGACCATCACCACTGTATGCATGTATCAAATTATTACACTGTAGTCCATTAAGTGTTGTAAATAAAGTAAAAATGAATAATAATAATAAAAAGAAAGAAGAACATGTCCACTTGTTAACTTTAGCTGCCATTGATTTTTACAGAAAGTTTAATAGAATTGAGTTTGGTCAGCATTTGTTTGAACTCTTAGAAGTTCAAACTTCTAAGTTATCATGGAATGTGGAATATCAGGAAACTTAAATAAATGAAGGTCAACACTTGAGTTAGATTTCATTGTGTAAGCAGAGAGAGGAGACAAGATGGGATTGGAAGCAACCCCATGGTTGTGTTACTGAATCTCTATCACCTCGTTTTTGGAAGAAAGAGAGGATTAAGTGGACCCATTTTGGTGGGAATTTTAATGGCATGATGAGGGTGGGGTGTGAATGATTGGCCACATCAGCCTTTCATCCCATTTTTTCTAATCTATTGAGTGCCACCTCTGTATGGACATTAAAACAGGATGCAGAGGCAAGAAACAAAGATAATTTTGGTTCTAAATAAGTTTATCATCTAAACAAGTGAGGGGTTGGAATAAATAGTTAAGTGATTACAAGTGAAAGAACCATGAGATAGGCTAAGCAGAAGAGGCACAAAATACTGGTGGAATTCAGACTGTTTGGGGGCCATCAGGAAATTTACCCTGGAGTGAGTGTTGTGAAATGTCTTTGGAATGAGACCTGTTGGGTTCACTACTTGTTCTACTATTTGCTAATAAGGTGACCTGGAACATGTTAACTAAATGTTTCTTGAGGCTTGTTTCCATGTCTGTGAAATGCAACATCATGAAAATACTAACCCTGGGCTCAGTGGCACACATCTGTAATCCTGGCAATTGGGAGGCTGAGACAGGAGGACTGCAAGTTCAAAGCCAGCCTCGGCAACATAGCGAGGCCCTAAGCAACTTAGTGAGACCCTGTCTCAAAATAATAAATGAAAAATGGACTGTGAATGTGACTTAGTGGTTAAGCGCTCCTGGGTTCAATCCCCAGTACCAAACAAACAAACCAAAGAACAAAAAACTTACCAAAACTGACCATAGTAAGGATTAAGTTTTAAGAACATTTCAAAAAACAATCATAAAAATGCTTCACTTCTTTGGAAGTATTTGGCATGAAGAAGCATTAATTATTATGCTGCATAATTAAATATTTGAAATGGGCTTGAGGAATGGGAAGATGAGAGTTGAGGTAACCCTCATTAGTTCTATCCCCAAGATTGTGAGGTTGAGCAGAATTTCTCATTTTTTTTTTTTTTTTTTCTTCTTTTTGAGGTACTGGGGATTGAACCCAGGGGCACTCCACCACTGAGCCACATCCCCAGCCCTATTTTGTATTTTATTTAGAGACAGGGTCTCACTGAGTTGCTCACTGAGTTGCTTAGAGCCTCGCTAAGTTGCTGAAACTGGCTTTAAACTCGTGATCCTCCTGTCTCAGCCTCCCAAGTGCTGGGATTATAGGCGTGTGCCACTGCGCCCGGCTCTTATTCTTTTAAGTATTCTTCTACATAAATATTACTTTCGAGTATTCTTAAAAATTCCCAAGTATTCTTCTACTCTGCTTTCTTGCCCAAGTGCAGGGCTTCTGGATTCTCACAAACAAGTTCTGACCTACTTCCAGTGTAGAATTTTGACTGGTCTTAATCAGGCAGTAGGACATAGGAGTAATCTGTGACAGAATTCCAAGGACTATGCTCATTCTGAGTTTCTTGTGATCTTACATTTCATTTTGTATGACAGTTTCACATTTGAAGTTCAGTTCTGCACTATCAGAAGGGTCATTTTCTGAATATTCTCCATGTGTGGCCTTTATACCCTGAATCCTCACTCAGCTTCCCACTTTATCAGCTCTTTGATTATCAGTTTCATTTTTTCAATATTCTGCAATTAGTATATTGCTCTTCAGAGACCATTAAAATAAATAAGAGAAATAAAAGAAATTGAGCTATATTTCTGATTGAGTTTCTTTAAACTTTTCCTGGTAATCTATGGACTCCTCGATTGAGTTTCTTTACCATTGTGATTATGTGAGACTCATTTTTCCCCATTTGCATTTTTCATTTCACCATAAAAAATAAATCATCTTTCTACTCAGGAATTTTTATGTCACTGCTCATACTAGGAATTCTGGCTAGTCTCAACATTAACTGATTAAATCCAGCTAGGTGATAGCATCTTATAAATGCTATATTTCCCAGAATTGAAGAGCTTTTATTTAAAAAAAAAAACAAATGGTCACTCTGTATGAAGGATACACCTCTTTGTGTTAACCACTGTTATTTGTTATAACTTAGAGATCAACATTTTGAAGCTTTTATTTCCTCTTTAAGTTAATATAATCTAGTCCATTCTGAATTTTGTTCAGGAAAGCCAAATATATCCAGAATAAGACCCTCAGTCAGAATATAAACTTACACATATTATAATTATACATGTATATACATATACATATATATATACATATATATATATGTATATATATATTTTATCGCCAATAGTCCTTAACAGCAAGTAGCAAATAGGAATGTGTGGGGTTTTTTTTATAGCTTTTAGAGTTACAGAAAAATCTCAGTCTATTTCATACTGAGTAGTCAAACACAAATCAAAATCTATAAAGTTCTCTTTCAGAAATGTTGGTGATATTTCAAGCCCTAGGACACAATTAGTTCAAAGTTCCATCCTCAGCCTCTGGTGCTATTGTACTCTCCAGAGATATATCTGTCTTTTCTTTTCCTTACATAAGTGCCCTTCCTTCTAAAGACTCCCAACAGGATAACATGTGCACTTTACTTTTTGATTTCTAAAACCATCACCACTGAACTTATTTCTGTTCTAACAAAAAGATCTTATAAATACCTTATATAGATGAGTTTCAGACCTCTGATTTTATTTCCTTCATAATGGATAAAGTCCAAATAATAGATTCGGTTTTCTGACATCTTTCTGGCACTAAATAATATACACTTACTAGACAGCTCAGATTTTCATGGGCAAATAGCTTTCTAAATTAGAATCTAGTTGTCCTTGAGCATCTATATCAGAGTGGACACTTCAAGTCTCTGCGTAGGTGGGTGTAGCTGAGTGTTTTAATGTTTCTCATTTTAAATCCAGTTTTTGGTCAGCATAGTTCCTATTCAAGGCAACAGAGCTGGGGGAGTTTTAGGCTTTTTGGTAGCCTCCAGACCAGAAGGTTTGAATCTAATCACATAGATTTCTATTTCTTCATCTTGGGACCAAATGTCATAATTTTGGTATTTCATATCATGTGAAAGTATAGAAAGTAAAAATGTGATTCCCCCAGAAAGAAGAAATGAGGACAAAGTAAATTTGAGAAAGTCAGTGTAATGACTACTTCAGATGTTGCTCTTCTAAGAAGGAGGTCAGACTAGATCATACCAGCGTGCCCAGAAGACATTTACCCAAGTAGAAGATGCATCAATGTTTTTCATTATAGTGCACACTGGAAAAGCAAATTTCATTTCAAACTTAACTCAGTAGTAAATAACTAACAAATCAACCCTCTGGCACGTTATGTGAATTTAGAGTTCATTTCTGCAAACAGAATTTGGTCCACTTATGATATGGAGATTTTCTGTGGGAAGCCTGCTATAGCAGCAGACCATCAGACCAGTCACTGACTGAGTCAATAACTTAGCAGATATTTTTGAAGTGACCCAGCATGTGCTCGGTTATAAGCCACTTAGTAGAAAATGAAATCAATAAGTTGCATCCCTTGTCCTTAAAGTACTCATGTAATTTTTAAAATGTTTAAACATGAAAAATTCATGATGCCAGAAAGTGATCCTCTGATTCTTGGGCCATCACAGTTGCAGAAGAGGGTGATGATGTCTCCTCACAGTGATGAGAATCAGCTGCTGAGCTGTCTGAGCAATGGCGGGAAGTGGAGCAGGGTGACGGCACCAACGTGGAGTCGCTGTGCCTCCAAACATGATGCAAATCGGAATGCAGATCCTGGAGCAAACTCCTAATACTCAAAGAATCTGAGTTAGGAAGCAGGAAAAGAAAGCAGGTTCAGAATGGGGAAGGGATATCAGAAATGAACACCATACTAGCTCTAGCTGCTTTGTTATAAGGGAGGTCATAGAAGCTTTGACTTCAAAGTTCTTACCCAAAGGAAATTACTTTCTTCACTCATACATTCATATTTTCTGGGTCCTCTTTGAAAATCTCTCATTACTTATGTATGAGGATTAAATCCTGTAACACCTGATAGGATATCTCAGTGCTATTAAGTGAGGGAAGAAACCAGCAACGAAGATTACATTAAGAATAAATGGCATTTGTGATCAAAGTATGATGATTAGAGACATTTATCTGTCCAACTTCTGTTGAAAATCACTTTAATTATTCTTTCTCCCTTCATGCTTATAACACTTTGTCTGGTGTCATTTAAGGAATTGATAGCAAATGATTACCTTCTATAAGATGGTGCACAGATGAAAGTAAGATGGAATGTCAGATTTTCTTAACAAGAGCTTCCTTCTTATTCTACAGATTTTTTTTTTTTAACTGCGTGCAGGTGGTTTGCCTTTTAACCTTGAAGTAGAATTATTCCTATATCTTTTGATTAAAATATCTCATCCTGTGCTCAAGATGGATGTTCAACAATTAATAGTCTTTCTTTTCTCAGCTGTTTAATTAGGGTGGAGAACAACATACAATTTAAATGACTAAAGTCAATGAATATCATGAATATCATTCCAATATGTTCTCTGTTAATTGTGAATAATTTCTCCATTCCCATGAAAGGATGTAACAGGTTGTCACATTGAGCCTACCTTAGGATGATTTTGGGAAATTGCTTTCTTCTTTCAAAATGATTCCCTTCTTTTATTCACACCTGCTAGGTTAATTGTTAGGGTTTTTTTCCCCACAGAGAAAAAAATTCACTTTTGTCTCCTTTCCTAGAGAAGTCTCAGGCAAGGGTCACTGAACAGTAAAATGTATAATTGACAAATATCTGAATCTTATCGTTGAAAAGTTTAGATGACTGGGGCCTGATACAGAATACAAATGGTGTCACTGAGTAGATTAGAGAAGACAGAGAGAGGAGACTGAGGCTGGCAAGGACAGATTTGGCCTGTTTGGGTTCAGAGTCAAACATGTCTAAACAAAAGCACCTACTTCAGTGGACTCTGAATTTATAAAAATGTGAGAAATGCAGAACTCAATGTGTTAATATAATCCTCTTAGACTCCCTTTCTACCGTAGTTTTGTTCATTATGATTTCTTCAGCTTCTGTAGCTTAGTGCTCATAAAGCGAAATATTTTAAGTATTCTGGAACTACCATAGATGTGCTAACATATTACCTTCCTATATGATCCTTTTGGAGGAGGGACCAAGAAGAGGTAGTTTCATTATCAATTTTAGTCAGAGATGCATGTCATTTTAAAAAGCATATGCGTGGTTTCTGGGAGTCAGAGGGAACCTGGGATGAGAAAGTACAGAGGAACCCTTATCTCTTGGCCACTAGGTACCTCTGTAGGGCAGCTAACATAAGAAGCAAAAGTAGGAGCTGGAAGGAGCTATGAAGTCTTTCTGCTGCTTCTCTCTCTACCCTCACATCCCTAATTGCTAGAATAGTTTTTAGAGTCAAGGGACAACTACTTTTAAGGACAGAACCAATGTAGTCTAATGCATCATGTCTTTATTCCCTATACTTAAATGTATTGGTGTGAAAAGAGAGTTGGAGGTGGGAAGAAATGCATTTTCAGGTCATGCAGAATCATGCTTGTGGAATAATTTCACAAGACAGTTCTACTTCAAATTCTAAAGTCCAATTTAGAGCATTTCTTTTTCTTATATATTTTTCACTTTAAAATCGTTTCTCCTACTAGTAGAGCTCAAAGAAGATGAATTGCCTCTGTTACCTTTGGATTTAGACTGCAGATGTAGTTGTGATTTCTTGGCATGTTCCTCTTTTGCTAGAGACTTAATACTTGAGAAAATTCAGTTCAATTCTGTGTCTATGTAAGTATTAGATATTGTAAGAATATAGCACCAGCGAAGAGTGTGACTCCAGCTTCCAGAAGCCTATAGTCTAATCAAGGAGACTAAATTAACAGATAAAATAATCATTGGACATTTAAAGCCTAATACATGAAAGTGATTTTATATTAGTCAAGGAATTTAAAAAGTGGAGAGATTAGTGCAGATATGGATAGTGAAAGATGTTGGGTTGAGATTAGCATGGGTTGGGGGAAAACTATGAATTCATTTGTGGACAGAGTGAGTTTGAAAAGCCTGGGAACATCCAGAAGGAGATGCCAGGGGGCATTTAGATTTATAGGCCCCAGAGTTCAGAACATAGATAACACAGATGGGAGATAAAGGTTGGGAGTCATCAAGCTAAAGAGATGCTCAGATAGATGATAGGAGAATGGATGAGATCATTCAGGGAGAAAGTGTAGGATGAGAACACGAGGGATAAAGATGTATATTCAGATGCACATGTACCTGTGCACACACACACACACAGAGTGGGGAAGGGAAAGGCAATGCTTTTCCTCCTAATTTTGCATTTCATATTTTTCTTATAAGTTGGAAAACAGGACAGATTAGTGCTCCAGAAGTCATGGAAGAAAAACATTTCAAGAAGGATGGTGAAGAAATAGATAATTGTTGCCAGAAAGGGTTAAGTAGAGCAAAAACTTAAAAAAAAAAAATCCAGATGGTTGGTCAATTAGGACATGGTTGTTCATTTTTTCCAGGGGAGTTTAGCTGACATTTTGAGACCTGATGACCACCACAGCTGGGGTGGGAAGGAAGGAAGGGAGTTCCTTACCAGTGTCTTCCCTGTGTGAGAGAGGGTGACCAGAAGCCCCAGAGACGATAGCAGTGAGAAGAGTGGGTAACAGGTAGTTGGAGGCACACAAAGAGGAAGGAGCTGTGTAGGAGAACTCAAATAGCCATAGCCAAACCCTCTTAAAACAAATAGCACATGGAATTCCATAAAAGCAAAGTGATTTTTATTGGAAGTGGACTTGTACTGTGAAAAATGTCACCCTGTGCACTTCGTCTTTGGTCCCTTCTGATTCCTCAAACTCTGAGGAGCCATCAATAATCAATGCTGACAGGGTAACTGACAGGATGCTCAAAGGGGCCTGCTTGTCTCCAGCCTAGGAGATAGAAACATTGCTAATAGAGACTGGCAGGAACTTTAGTAAATTAAGTTTTAGACTTTCTGCTTTCCAAGTTATGGTGCTTTATCCAAATAGGAATGTCCTAGAGGTAGCTGGAAAACAAACTTGATGTGCAGATACAAGCCAGGGCTTAAAATGAAGATTTGGGAACCCTCTAAATACATGAGAATTGAATTCTGGAGAGTAGGTACAGAGAGAAAGGGACACAAAGAAAGAGTAGCACTGGGCATTGCATGGGCCAGAGTTCAATCAGAGAAGAAAAGCCTGTCCATCTGTCTGTCTGCCTCTCTCTCTCTCTCTCTCTCTCTCTCTTACACACACACACACACACACACACACACTCACTCACACACATTTCTAATAGGAATTTGACCTTAAACAATTGTGGGAGATGACTAGGAGGGTATCTCTTAAGATTATTGTCTTCGCATCTGATGCTGGAGCTGGAAGTCCACAGAAGATGTTGTTGGAAGATGTATATAAAGTGGGGAAGAGCAAGGACAAGCTTGATCTCATGAGCAGGAGTAGCATCTCTGAGAATGGACTAGACACATTAGTTCTCATCACCTTCAACCTCAGGGAAGTGAATGTTCTACAGGAGAACCTGGCACTTATTGTGTCTAAGCTGTAAGAATAGACTTTCTAATAAAACCAGAAATGTGCCAGGCATGGTGGCGCACGCCTGTAATCCAAGCGACTTGGGAGGCTGAGTCAGGAGGATCATGAGTTCAAAGCCAGTCTCAGCAATTTAGCGAGGCCCTAAGCAACTCAGTGAGACCCTGTCTCTAAATAAAATGCAAAATAGGGCTGCGGATGTGGCTCAGTGGTCAATTGTCCCTGAGTTCAATCCCTGGTTCCAAAAAAAAAAAAAAAAA